>CM031372.1:92532745-92919169 GCA_018208015.1 Medicago ruthenica | reverse complement strand
ATTGTGATACTAAAAGTGGGAATGAAGGCTGCAAAGGTGGCGACATGTACATAGCATTCAACTACATCAAAAAACATGGAGGGCTAGCCACTGCTAAAGAATATCCTTATACAGGAAGAGACAGTAACTGTAACAAGGCCAAAGCTAAAAACAATGTTGTAACTATAAGCGGCTACGAAAGTGTGCCTGCTCGCAATGAGAAAATGCTAAAAGCTGCAGTTGCTCATCAGCCTGTCTCCATTGCAACTGATGCTGGAGGTTATGCATTTCAATTTTATTCAAAAGGTGTCTTCTCTGGAAGTTGTGGAAAGGACCTCAACCATGGCATGACTATAATTGGGTATGGAGAAGAAAGTGGTGAAAAGTATTGGATTGTTAAGAATTCATGGTCAAATGAATGGGGTGAATTGGGTTATGTCAGGATGAAGCGCGATACTAAGGATAAAGACGGGACTTGTGGCATTGCTGTGGATGCTACATACCCTCTCAAGCATTAAGCAACATGCTAGGATAATTGACCTGTTGTGGTTATAAAAATAAAAGAAATTAGCTCAAGAAAGATTGTTTACACCAATTACAAAAGGTTTTAGGAAGAGACGGCAACTATTTGACTGAATGTAAATATACAGATAGGTAGACTAAATATTTTTATATTTTTATGGCACACAAAAGCATAAATTACATGAAATTTCCCACCATCTTATAATCTACGCAATTGATATTCTTAAATTCTTTCCTTTTGTGGAGGGTGTTTAACTGATACACATGAAATTACTCATTTTCCTATGTCAAAAACACACTATACATCCTTTATTTTTTAATATACTACAACCATCAAAGTCAGGCTAAGAAGGAAATTCAATTCTACAATGCAAATGCAACCCAGTTCAGGTATACGCTCACTCCTTTTCCATGCTTTAACTTCGAAGAGCATAACTCCAAATGATTTGCAATTCCGAGATCCTAGAGCTGCAATTCTGTCTCAGCATAGCCATCGAGAAAACAAAAATGCCACCATAATGCAGAAAGTACAGTCTTTGTAATAGTCACCTTTTCAGCGTTAAGAATTGTACTTGGCTCGCTGCAAATAAGTTAACAGCTAAGATTTAAGTGTTGTGAATCTTTGTCTCACAGCACAAGCTATCTTCCACTCATCAATACTGGCCACCCTTCATTACTCTTCTTGCCTCACTTTGAGTATACTGGAATAAAACCTCTGTCTGTCATCCCCATAGCAACCTTTCCAGCCAAAACATACTCGCGTCTCACAGCACAAGCTAAGATTTAAGTGTTGTGAATCTTTGTCTCACAGCACAAGCTATCTTCCACTCATCAATACTGGCCAACCCTTCAATTATCTTCTGCCTCACTTTGATATATGGAATAAAACCTCTTTCTGTCATCCCCATAGCAACCTTTCCAGCCAAAACATACTCGCGTCTCTCCAAGCAACCTTCAATCACCAACTCGTAACTCTCAAATTCGACAGAGTTTCCCTCTTTCTCAAGGAACTCAATCATCTCAACAGCTTTCCATATCTCTTTGTTTGCTCGTAATGCTGACAAAATTTTCACCACTGTTCCATGATCTGGGGTCAACCCGTATTTCGCCACCATTTGCTTCATTAAATCTTGGGCATCAGAAGTCCTTCTGACTCTGCACATTGCACCAATTACAATGCCAAAACTATTTGAATCAGGAATGCATACTGCTCCGCCCATACCCTTCAGGACATTAATTGCCTCGACAAATTGATCAACAACACAAAGAGATGATAGTAGATAATTACAAGTACCACAGTCAGGATGATATCCAACTGATTGCATATCAAGTAAAATATTAGCTACAGAATGTGACAGACATCGCCGATTCAACCAAGCAGATGAGAGGAGAACATGAGTCTGAGGAACTGGTAGACAACCAGAACGTAGAGTCCTTTGTAGGACAGCAAGTGCAAGAGGGAGGGGATGAGGACTTTGCAGGGTGTAGGAAAGAAGGTAGGAATAGGCTAGTTGGGGCTTATAGCGAGGTCTGAGAGGTATAAAAGATTGCAACATTTCATCAACAATTTGTACTTGTAAATTCTGCGCAAAAGAAGATAAAAAAGAGAAAGGGTTTGAATTTTGGGATTGGGACAACTCCGTAGTAATGAGATCAGGAATTTTAACATAGTTTTTGGATTCTACTTCAGCTCTAACAGCCTGTTCAACATTTTGTGGTGAAGAAGACACTGAACGAACTGAAGGATATTGGTTTGGAATAGAAAAGAAACGAAGAACAGATCTATAGCGCATTGTTGCTCCAATCACCTGTCTTGATCCACTAATAGAGTACTGAAGCATCTTGTGACTTGTGAAAAATGACACCTGTGGCACAGAAAAATTCTTATTGGTTCAGTAGGAGTAAAAGTGGTGAGAGTTTATGAATTATGCCCCAAACATTCAGGAAAAAAATACAAAGATGTGGCCAAGCATTGATAAAATGTCCATTTTCATCTATATTGAACAAAGTGTCACCTTTACGTCGGCAGATATGCAACTTTCACTAGACACTACCAACTACAGGTTGCAAGGCATTTAATGTTTAAAAAAACTATGATGATGAAATCATAAAAATGCCGCATGCCACACATCACATCATCACCAAGAAGCTATGAAGTTGCATAGCAATGTATAGCATCCATGTTGAATAAACAATAATAAACACGGCATCACAGGGGCAGATCTAGACATTTGATATTGGCGTGGCTAAAATTTCAAAGAAACTATGAACTAAATTATACATTTACAATGAAAACCATTTCCAAGCTTTAAATATGCCAAAAGTTCAAGCTTTAAATATCACTTCATTTTCCAAGAGTAAGATTCAAATTTTGGCCAAAGAATTGTATTGAACATCAAATGATATAGTGCTACAACAATAACATAGTTCAAAGACCTTATACCGATTACCAGCTAAACCTCATATTTCTTTTCCAATTTTACACATGAGTAGTTATCAAAAGTTGATCACTATATATGTAGTACAACTTAAACGTGCACCCAACAAATTAGTTAAAATCTCACATACAATAAACAGTTTATCGTCATGTCTTGTTGTCAAAGGGATTGGTACCTTGTTTTTTATTCTTGGAGAATCAACTTCAAACCATGTATCTTGAGATTCACTTTGGCAATGGGCAAAACATGAATTTATAAACACCCCGCCTCTAGAAAGGTTTCAAAGCTGCAATAATGCTGAGCCTAAAACCCGAGTGAAGTGCATTACTGAATTAAGGAAAGTCGGTTCTATTCACAATTAGAATGATGGAATTTGAACATGTGTATGGAGTAAACTACTTAATTCTTTCACAAAAGATACTAACAAGTAACATGCTTATTAACATTAAAAAAAACTTCTTATAAAAAGAGAGCGAAAGCTTTACCAAAACATGTGAAATTGATGGCTGAATAATTGAAAGAGGGACCTTGCAATGTATTAATTTCGGCTGGTGTGCATGACACAATGTACAATTCTACATAACACAACCATAAGCAATTTTCTACACAATAAGCAATTCTGAACAAGCAATTTTTCAATTAACAATTTTCAATCCCCAATTCTGAAACCCTAAAACAAGCAACTGGAAGGAGAAATTGAGAATAACAATGAAGACGCCATCTTCAGAAACTGTTATTCTAATTTCAGATATTTCTATAGGAGAAAATGTAAAAATATTTGAAAACAATGCAACATATTTAGAATAGCTTGTTTATCAGAGCCATCACAATAGTTGCAAAAGCTGCTTCTAATACGGTATATGAACCAAAGTTGCAATATTTATCATATGCATAACAAAAGTTAAATTTTTAAGAAGTTGAAAAAGAAAAATGGATTGTGGGTGATTTAACTAGAATACCCAGTTGTGAAAAATTAAATATTGAAGCGCGTTTGTGTAAGAGATTCACAGTACTCTGTAGCTGCCGGAAACGACAGTGAGAGTTTAAAGCAATGTTATTAAAACTGGACCGGACCGGCCGGTCTAATCGGTTCGACCGTGAACCGGAGCTTGTCTCGGTCCGGACAGGTCTAAAAAACCGGTAGTCATAAGAACAGGGGAAACCGGACTGAACCGTTGGAAACCGCGAAGACCGCTGAACCGGGTCCGGTTTTGATGAGCCGCTCGGTCAAAATATTAAATGAAAAAATTCAATTTTTTTTCCTCTTCAGACTTCTGTTTTCTATCGATCCATGTGGCCAACAAGCATTAGGAAATTTTGGATAAAAAGAATGAAACGTTAGATTTTGAAACTAGAAGAATCTCTTCTTCCGTTAGTTTTCTTCAAGGTCTGTTACAATGAAAAATCATATTAACATTCAAAAAGAGAACCTCTTCAAAAAAAACATTCAAAAGAAGAAGAGAGAAGATATATATTACAAAAGAAAAGCAAAAAGGAGAGGAAGAAGGCAACAAAGAGAAGTGGCGGCTGCAAAGTTTGCAAGGAGAAGAAGCTTAACAAATACCAGCATAAAAGTTGGTATTGATTCTAATACTCAACTGGCATAGCGCATCATCTATATCCTAATATTATATCCTAATATTAGTATTTTCTCCATCATAAGTTGATTTGAAAAAAATAGCAGATGTATTAACAAACATACCAGTGACTAGACATAACATCTAAATCTTAATTTCAATCTTAGAAAATCAATCTACGCACCATCAAAGCATGATTCAGAATCAGAACCAACAACTCTAACAAACAAACAAATGAAAATAACAAAACAATTTCTCAAGCTGCAAATTTCATTCACCATTATTAACAAATAACAATTGTCCATGAAGTCACCAAAACATCATTTTCTTATTTGAGACAATCACTTCTATTTCTTTAGTGTTAACAACATCAGTATGTCACGCCAAAAGAACCAAAAACAATTCCCAATTTATTTCTATAATTTACCAATTCCCAATTCACAATATCATGTTTTATTCCTATAATTTATACATCCAAATTTCCAATTAGCAATTCCCAATTCTAAAACCCTAAAATAAGTAAGGAAGGAGAAATTGGAGAATCAATTGGCTTACCTTAGCTTCCGGGGAGAGTGAGTGAGCAAGTGAGAAGGTTCCGGCGAGTGAGACTGAGCGAGTGATAGTGGCGGCGAGAGTGAGTGAGCGATGAGGGAGGCGGCGAGTGAGAGGTTCAGCGATGAGGGATTGAGAAAGAAAGAGAAAGTGAGAACTGAGAGAGATAGACAGAGAGAGAGAGAGCGAGTTGAGAGGGAGAGGGAGAGAGAGAGAGGGAGAGAGAACTGAAGAGGTGAGAAGAGGGAGAAGACTGAAGAAGAGAACTGTCTGTCGCGAGAGAGAGAAAGAAAGTTATCTAGTGAGGTTGAAAATGATCCATTGGATAAAAAATAAACAATAAAAAATGATCCATTGGATCTTTAAAATAAATTGGATGGATTGGATACATCCATATTTTTTAATGGATGAATTAAATCCAATCCATTAAAAAAAATTGTTTGATGGATGGATCAGATGGATTTTATAGTAGATGGATTGGATGGATATGGATTTGATAGATCCAATTGCCACCCCTGCTACAAACCATGCAAGGAGAAGAAGCTTAACTTTTAGGGTTTTTAATAACTTATAAGTGGGCTTGGGCCCAAAAGTAATAGCAAAATACAAGTATAAAATAAGAAAATAGTATAAAATAAGGCTACTTTTACTTTTTACCACATCAATTATTTTTATTAGGTATACTAGGCCTAAACTTTTTCTTTATACTTAACACTATATTTATTTATTATTATTTATCTATTAATTATCCGATTCAACCAGTTGAACCATGAACCCAAGGTCTTATCGGTTTGATCTTCGGTCTGATTTTAAAAACTTTAAACTTTAAAGTGGGTTTGGTTTAGTCTATTAAAATGCAGATGTTTTTTTAGAGTAAATAGTCACTTTGGTCTCTGACTCTGCACCTCGTTGTCACAAAGGTCCCTGACTCAGGATTAAATACAAAGTAGTTCATGAATGTGCACTTTCGTTATCATTTTAATCTCTGGCGTTAAAATAATTTTGTTAACTGATGACAAAGATTTTATGCTGACAAGGAGTATGAGGTGTCAAAGGGGCTAAAGTGAAAGTAGAAAATTGTCACTTTGGTCCCTGAACCGAAAATCAATATCCTCAAAATCGTCCCAACGAAGTATTGCTCTTCGTAAAGAATTGGGTCATCTTCCTCAGTGAAGTTGTTATGTGGTTGTGGAAGACTTGTTGTTAGGTCACTGACTGTGCATACTTACTATCAGTTAGGTCCCTGACAGTAAACACTCACATGCAATGGCTGCTATTCCACGCCTACAACATTTATCATGCTTCCATTCAATGGCTGCTATTTCATGAACACACAACATGCCTAAAAATGTGTCAGCAAACGCTAAATATTAGCTAACAATTCACATAACATGTTTGGTGTTATATCAGTGGTTATTATAATAGTTAATATGAAAACAAATATTGAATCAAGTGGCTTAAGTTTTTGTTCTGCAATTATTATGCAAAAATGCACATGCTTAGATAAATATACTAGGACAATATTTGTAAATGATCAATTGAAGTTTAGTTGAATATTTCTTCAAGCTAATAATCTTTCTTAAAAAATGAAATAGTATAATTTGAAGTTAACATTGAAATTATAAAGAAGAAACCATGAAGGAATTCAAGATATACAAATACAAAATTTGGGAAAATGTGATTCATAACCAGACTTGAAAGCTTGAATCAATTCTTCATATTGCCAGAATTAATAAATTAATATAAAAAATGAACATATTAGGCCTACTTTGTGCATGTAAGTATTTACTGTCAGGGACCTTAGTGACAGTAAGTGTTTACTAGGACCTAACTGATAGTAAGTATGCACAGTCAGTGACCTAACAACAAGTCTCCCGCAACCACAGAACAACTTCATTGAGGAAGATGACCCAGATCTTGACGAAGAGCAACACTTCGTTGGAACGAGTTTGGAGATATTGATTTTCGGTTCAAGGATATTGATTTTCGGTTCAGGGACCAAAGTGACAATTTTCTACTTTCACTTTAGTCCCTGTGACACCTCATACTCTTTGTCAGCATAAAACCTTTACCACATCATCAATTAACAGAATTATTTAACGCCAGAGACTAAAGTGATAACGGAAGTGCACATTCAGGGACTACTTTGTATTTAATCCTGAGTCAGTGACCAAAGCGACCATTTACTCTTTTTTTTTAATTGTAGAATTTTGGGTTTAAAAATTGGTGGATTAGTGGGAAGCATGGATATTTGATACCATACGGCATTGATGCATTATCAAAATTCAAGATACATACGAAGCGTATGATACAATACGACCGAGATAATTTAACAAAAAAATTAAATTTAAACTACGGATTTAAACTCAAAATACAAATTATGAACTAAACCTCCAGTAAAAAGAGCAGTCGCAAAACCGAGATCAAACAGACATATAACAACAATAAGGCACAACAATAAAATTGTCTTCACGTGACAATCAATAATAACAGCGTTCTCAAAACAACAAAAATTGACAAAGCAGACAATGGACACCAACAAAAATATAAATATAAGTAATATTATTTTTTTGACAAAATAAATATAAATAATATTGATAATAAAGAAAGTGACAATTAGTCAATTACATATATGGTATATTCTAAAAAGAAAACATCATTACTTAGTCAATTACGTATATTCCAAAAATAATAGAAAATCATGTATCCCGTGCGTATCAGTTTCTACCGTCATATCCATCGCATATCCTCGATGTATCTAAAATGTATCAAAAAATTGTTTTCTTAAAAATAAAATTTAATCGTCGGATATTCTTCCGATATATATCAAAACATATTGATGCAGGATACACATCGGATACCGGTATGTCATCCATTTGTTTGACTAACACAATAAACTATTTTATAGTTTATAAGTTTAATATGACTAACACAACAAACATGTATGATAAAAATCATTTTCTCACGCGCGTTTATAATTTATTTTTATTACCTTATAGCTTTGTGTGATAAGTTGATTAAAGTGGCTTATAGTTTTAAAGGTTATAATTTATTATTTTTTCTTACACTTTTACCCATGTTATCTTAATTGAACAAAATTAAATATTAATTGAACATACATTTGTTATGTCTTTAAATATTTATAAATTAGTTGAACTGCTAACTTTATTTAATACTACATATTCAATCAATATCAATTATAAGCTAGTTTACTCGTATTAAACTACCTATAGCCTTGAGAG
The DNA here is from genome assembly GCA_018208015.1 of Medicago ruthenica. Classification (NCBI taxonomy): domain Eukaryota; kingdom Viridiplantae; phylum Streptophyta; class Magnoliopsida; order Fabales; family Fabaceae; genus Medicago; species Medicago ruthenica. The sequence goes on along the minus strand of CM031372.1, from coordinate 92,910,859 downwards.
CTATATACATTTGTTATGCATTTTTAGTGAAAATGAGAATTTAAAATCCTTAAATAACAAGTTGTCTTGAGTAGTTTCTCATAAAAATTATTTTCGATTGATATTTAAATAAAAAACACGATATTCATTACGGTAAACAAATAAAAACCAATTTCTACTTTTCTCAAAAGTCTCTAAAATAATTCACTAAATTAAATAATTCACTATTAATACCATAATCACTTTTTTATGGTAGTTTTACCATAGCTCAGATATCTTGGACTTCTAGCTCATAATTGGATCCTACGAAGGAGAAGCTGCGAGACTTCTTCTGTATTGTAGTGGCTGCATGAATATGATAAGGAAGCTCGATGTGTGATATTTGAGCTTTGATTCCAAGATGGTTGAGGATGAAAGGTGTAACCTGTTGTTATTGACTTTAAAATTGGGATTCTGAAGAAGCTCAAAATCGTGACACGATTTTGGCATCGTGACACGATTTTGGAGGCAGGGAGCATGGTTTCTGGGAGTGCCAAATCGTGACACGATTGGTGGCCATCGTGACACGATTTGTGTATCTTGGGTCGTACGCAAGGAATCGTGACACGATTTTAAAATCGTGACGCGATTGTGTCTGTGCTCTGCTACTATATAAGTTTTTCAGTTCAGATTTTGGAAAAAGGCTTAGAGAGAGAAACTTGGAGAACAAATGATGTAACTTTAGGGTTGAGTGTCTTTGTTGAAAGTAATTCTCTTGGGTTGGGAAACATTGTAATCATCTTGGGTAGTGAGATTTCATAATTGGAAGGATCAAAAAGCTTCATTTTGTGTTTATCTCTTAGGATTCATTGTGAGTGTGTGTGATTGAAAAATGGGTAGAAAATAGAGTTTGTTCTTGTGAGACTAATTTCTTGTAACTCGTTTGTATCACTTTCATCTTAGTGGATTGAAGAGCCGCTCTCTCCCCCAGAGTAGGTCATATTGGACCGAACTGGGTAAACAATCTTTGGTGTGTTTGTTTCCTTACTTTTATTGCTTTGTTTATGCTTGAAGTGTTGTTTTACACTGGGACTTAGGTCTGTTTTTTGTTGTTGTTGTTGTTGCTTGAGGTTCTTTAGCTCATTGATTATCACTTCCTTTACTCCACATATCTTTGTTTTCATTGGTGTGTTTTTAAAAGAATTCACAACATAACCATTTCTCTTAGCAAGCAAATTTTTCAAAATCACCAAAATTATAGTGGTTTTTTGCTTGGAGGCAAGTGAACACACAGATCATTCGTTAGCAATAACCTCAAATTTTGAATGCTAAACTCCATCCATTCTACTACTAATGGTGATAAATTTATTGATGTTTGTTGATGAATAAACGTAATTGGAATGACTTCTACTAAAAAACTCACTTTTTTCAATGCATAACAATTAACAAACATACGCTATCCTTCTTAAAAAAAACTAAATTACATCAGAGGTCTTTTAAGTTATTTAACTGTAATAGTTTTTTTAGTATCATTTAGGTCCTTTAAGTTAATTAGTTGTAACAAGTTTGTCCTTTAAGTATTTTTCGTACCACTTAAGTCCTTTAAGTTATTTAATTGTAACTTTTAGGCCCTAAATAACTTACATTTTTAAGATTTTAAATCCCCCAAATTATTATGGTTAAATAACTTAAATGACCTAATTGGTATGAAAAAAAACTTAAAGACCAGTTTGTTACAATTAATTAACTTAAAGACCTAATGGTACAAAAAAAACTTAAAGGACTAATTTGTTACAATTAAATAACTTAAAGGATCTTTAGTGTAATTTAGCAAGAAAAAAAAAACATACGCTAAATAGCCAAGTCTTTTTTTAAGAAAAAAAAATATCAATCTTTAAACAGATCCTTCATTTTCATATGGGTTTTTGAACTCTCCATATTCTAACATGAAATGAAAGTTTGAGTTTTGCGTAAGAAAATGTCTATCTTTTTTTTTTTTTTTATAAAGAGAAAAGCAAAAGGCCTATCTTTGCTTAATAAAGGGATTCAATTTAAGTGATTAATAATTTTTACTAAAAGACGAATTGTTCGAGAAAACTCGAATTCGATTTTTAGATGGAATAATTCTTGGTCAGACTTTAATTTCCTCTCAATCAAACTCCGAAACACCAAAAAGTTAGAAATTAATTTTTTTTGCCTATTATATTGGTAGGACCTCTTTCCCTTAAGTAACACCAAAAAGTTAGAACTTAATTTTGTGTGTGTATTATATTGTATTGGAATATAAATAAAATGTCATGACTAATAATAATTCCATATTATTTTTTTGTGACTTCATATTGTTGTGCACTGAAAAGGAAATAATTCAATATTGCTTTACAGATAACTTCATTTTCAGTTGGGACATGATTTGCTCTTTTATTGAAGAAGTTAAGAAGATATGGGCTTAGCTTGTACTCTGTATATCATGAGATACATTCAAAAGAATCATAGTTAGCTTGCAAAACAGGGTTGAACTACACTTTTTCATACTAAATCATGATTATAAAGCTATGTTTATCGGTGCTGTTGCCTCGCTTAAGGCAACTAAATTAACAAACCGTAATCAAGAATTCAAGTTTTTTTTTCTTTAAAATGAAAAATAATCCTAGTTGCTTACAAATTGGTGAAATTACAGTTGGTACTCAATAATAATGTACTATGACATATATTATTAATTATTAATGCATATACAATATTATTATCATTAATATCAATAATAAATTTGTTCAAGTGGTAAAAGACTTGAAAGAGGAGAGGTTTGATTTCTGTTAGAAGGAAAGAGGTTTGGTTAAAGTATGTTTGATTAATGGCTCTTGAGTATAAAAAAATTCAGTTTGGAGGAGAACACATCCTATATTGTTAAAACTACATACCAATAATATGATAATCCAATACAATTATTATTCATATTATTATATGTCAAAAAAGTTTGCTTTGATTCAAATTTTACAAGGACCTTGATTTGAATCTCGTTGACAATGTAAGAACTTAGTTTATAGGTATCATAAATTTATCTTCATCAATTTTAAGAGTCTAGAGACTTTTATCTACCCGACGACGAATGGAACTCACCTAAATTTTTTTTTTATAAAAAAATGATAACACATCGGTGGGTCTTCAATAACTCTAATGTGTCCATAAATTAGATCCACTTAAAAATTTATCATTTGGGCAGTGATATGGTGACATGGAAATCAATATTTTTCCTTGAACATAGTAATTTCTATTCCATCCACCCACTTTTCAATTGATCCAATATTTAGTGTTTGGTTAGCTGTATGGACACTTGTACCAACTTGCTACTATCCAAAGTCCAAACTCTAAACCTTCAATTTTTACAATCAGTAATTAATATTCTCATTTTGTTGTGTAGCCATTAATCAAACAATGTTCATATTCTAAGTACTAATAATTATTCACTATCTCCCTTGTACAATACTTAACCAACTAACACCACTACAACACCAAACTACTCCTTTTTTGCTGATCTAAAAACTCTGTCCTTCCCCTTAAAGAAACAGAAAGCTAAATGCAATAATGGTCAAGTTAAAAAGAGTCACACTAAAGTTGGTGCCATAGGACTGCCTTATTAAATGCTTCACTTCCCCTCCTTTTCAATTCAAAATTCAAATTTACACCCCTCTTGCCTTACACCCTTTTCTTTCTTAACACTACACTTTCTTCTTTTCATTGTTCTACTTTTAGTTCAAATATTTTCAAGTGAAGGAAATATAATAGAAGCATGCAGTGATGGAAACAATAAAACGGTAGAGAAAGCTTTGCTTTGAAAGACAAAAAGAAGGGGGGGTGTGAAAATGAGTACAGCAAGATTCATCAAATGTGTTACTGTTGGAGATGGTGCTGTTGGAAAGACTTGTATGCTTATCTCTTACACAAGCAACACATTCCCTACGGTATGATAACAACACATGATGTTTTTTTGTTTAAACATGTTAATTTAATTTGTGTTTGGTTGATAAAAAAATTCACTTGTTCTTCTCTTATTTATTTTTGTGTGTAGGATTATGTGCCTACTGTTTTTGATAACTTCAGTGCAAATGTTGTGGTTGATGGTAGCACAGTTAATCTTGGATTATGGGACACTGCTGGTAAGAATTTTCTTTAGGTGGTAAAGAATATATGTTAGTAAATCACAACAGTATCACATTACACATACATCAATGTTGTGCATCAACTGTTAAGTACCTCTGATATATGATGTGCATGGTTCAGAAGTGAAAGAAAAAAAGGCTTCTATGTTAAAATAATGAACACCGATAAAAAGTTAAACTTCTTAATTTCATGTGTAGTTAGTAATGTTACAAAACTTACTAAATTGTGGCCTCATGAATTCAGGACAAGAGGATTACAACAGGCTTAGGCCATTGAGCTATAGAGGAGCAGATGTGTTCTTGTTGGCCTTTTCACTACTCAGCAGAGCCAGTTATGAGAATATCTCTAAAAAGGTTATTGTGAAGTCACATTTATTCACTTGTGAATTTTTATATGGTATAGTTTTATTCAACTGAATCTAACACTAGCTAATTTTATGCAGTGGATTCCTGAACTGAGACATTATGCTCCAACTGTGCCAATTGTACTAGTGGGAACCAAACTTGGTAGGAGCTAAACATATATAACTTTGTTGGGAATTTAATGTTACTTACGATATAAAGTTTAGCCTTAGTAGTCATTTAATAATTAGTTGGAACTTTTACATTATTGGCTTGCAGATTTGAGGGAAGATAGGCAGTATTTGATTGATCATCCAGGAGCTACAGCTATAACTACTGCACAGGTAAGTCATAGAAATTTGTAGGAATCGGATTCTTTGCAGTCACGCAGTTGCAGTTCTCGGCCGCTAATGATGGCTAGACAACTCGTATTCCAAATGGTATTTTAAGTTAAGTTGGAATACGAGTCGTCTGATTTTCATCCAACAACCAAGATCTCTCAATTGCTTGATTGCGTTAATTCGCTGTCTAGGTTTTTATAGGTTTTTTAGAGTACACATAAATAATGTAAAAAATGGGCAGGGTGAAGAGCTGAAGAGGGCAATAGGTGCAGCTGTGTACTTAGAATGCAGCTCAAAGACCCAGCAGGTTCTGTTTTTTTTCTAATGCATCTATAGTTATATGCTCATGGTTATTTTAACATAATCAGAAATTATTGGTAGAACATGTTACAATTAAAGTTCTAATATTGATCACATTATTAGCCTTGGACTAATTTTAATGTGCTAATTGCAATATTTCAGAATGTGAAGGCTGTGTTTGATGCTGCAATCAAGGTTGTTTTGCAGCCTCCTAAGCAAAAGAAAAAAAGAAAGAAGAACAGATCATGTATTTTCCTTTAATCGGTATTCATGTTTGATGTTTGATTCACATCCTGTGACATTTGATTTCATGGTTCAGCCTTTTGAACAAATGTATTCCAAACTCTACTTTCTTTCAGTTTTCTTGTATTTTTTTGTTGATGGGTCCAAATGATGTTCCTATGTTATATGTAACTGGATATTCAAGGATAAATTTTGTGATATGAAATAATAGAATTAATGTTGCACAAGATCTTTGTTTTCATCGATGGTCAATACCTGCTGGAGAATTTGGTTGGGGCCACCTTTCGCGAAGTCTCTCCTTCTAACCACGTTTTTTCGTCAACAAACCTTATAGTCAAAATCTTGTATAAGGGATCTAAGTCCGGTTCACTTAGACCAATCTAATATTGGTTGACGACTATTATAATAATGGCAAGTGAGATAGAATAAACATGTCTATTTCATATATTTTAATTGTAAAGATTGAGTGAAGACTCAATTTAGTCCTTCACAATTTTCTCGTAATCTAATTTAGTCACTCTATTATAATGCGTCAGCAGCTAATTTGTCCTCAGAGACTAATTTTAATTTAATTAGGAACTAAATTGGACCGTGAAAAAATGTGAAAGATCAAATTGAGTTTTCCCTCTTTAATTTTTTTAAACAAAGATATATAATATCTTCTCTCTTTTTATTGCATTTCACTCCATTTCATCCTTCTCGATGAATTGATATAGAAATATAATTAGTAATGGTTAATATTCCTAGTATTATTCCCCTAAAAAAAACCCTAGTATTATTCTTATGGTTAATCATGATTCGTATCCTTTTCACCAGCTTTAAAGTTTTGCCATTTGCTTTTACCAGAGGCTGAAAGGTTAAGAAGCTAAAAATATTTTATTTACTTTTAACCGACATAAACAGCAAGCAACAATTACATCAAGATGCAGAACAAAAATCATACTCCAATCTCATTGTTCTTTAAGAAAACTTAACCTCGAAGTTATATTTGTTTATCTTGCTTCAAAAGAAATTAAACAAAGTATAGATGAATTCTCAATTTCTTATAATGTCCCAGAACAACTAAACATTATTGTCTGTATTCAATAAATACTTTAAAACTCTAACAACAAACATCGAAGCGCCTGTAGCTCAGTGGATAGAGCGTCTGTTTCCTAAGCAGAAAGTCGTAGGTTCGACCCCTACCTGGCGCGGTTTGGTCTTATTTTTGCATCGCCTTATTTTTTTTAGGTGACAACTTGGGTACTCATCAATAAAAGGTGGGTAACATAACCCATCAATAAACAAGAATTTCCCTTTTTTTTAACTTTTTTTTTTCTTTGGCTTAACAAGATACATTGATCTGGCCGACACAAGTTGAACATTCTATGGAGTGATTGTGACAAACTTAGATTGCAATTTTTATTTTTCAAACACAACAACTTGGATCGTGACCAACTTGGATTGCAACATCAAAGTGGTTTCAGAATGCCATCGGTAGCTGAGAATTTATTTTGTTTTATCTTCTTCTTTGCAACAGTTCTAAATGTTTTTTTTTTTTTAACATATGGCAGTGATTTTTTTGACACATCTATCTTAACTTACAATGTTAATATTGTTAAGTTGACATTTTTATCTAGATTCAAACTCAATATTAGTTGTGTGCATGAATTTTAATAGTATCTAATTCTCACTTACAAACAAATAAAAAACACACTGAGAAAATATAAATGTGATCGGATTAAGCATTGACGACACTATATTTAAGTATAAAACAACAAAATACATATTTTAATCTTCTTCTTTCTAAATTTCAAAAATATATTTTCGAAATGTTAAAATTCCATATTTTTATGATTATTTTTGTTAATGTGTCCTATTAAACAATTCGCTTAAAGATATTATTACTTTAAGGTTTTACATTTGAAGTTATATTTTTTAAACAATACTTTAATGATACAAAGAAAATAAAATGATAAGATCTAGTCTACGCATGCATTGCCACACCACTTTGATTAAATGCATGCATACAAATGTTTTACACAGAGCATAAAAATGAATATGCTTAATGTATTTCATAAATTAAAGTTGATTTCATTTAAATTAATTGTAAACTACTTCAACCCATTTAGATTAGTTTAATGATATTGACTATATTTTAAAGTGCGTTAATCTCAAGGTGTCAAGTTTGATATCAATTTTGATGGATTAATTTACTAACAATATATAAAAGTTGAAGTACAACAAAATTTCATAATCGTCCTTATTAAATCTCATGATCTCCTTAATTTTATGTGTATAATGGTCATTGTGCAAAATTTAATTTATTTGTTTCTTAAAAAATTAATTACATATGATGCTTATCATAAGTGTAACCAATTTACACGGATGACTATGAAACTAATTTATTTGTTTTTTTAAAATTAATTACGGATAATGGTCATATCTACTAACATCTACTAATCTACTAACAATATATAAAAATGGAAGTACAACAAAATTTCATAATCTTCCTTATTAAAACTCATGATCTCTTTAATGTCGATATTTTGAAAATAGTCATTAGTTTTCAAAATTTTATCATATTGACTATCACATATTAGTACAAAAAAAACTTCTACTACATGTATAAGATTATAAAATCCTGAACGAGTGCGGTTTAAATATATAACGGTGTTTTAAATATAACATAAAAATATATTTAATAGACACACTACATTAATGTTGATTTTTTGAAAATAGTCATGAGTTTCCAAAATTTTATCACATTGACTTTCTCATATATCTATATAAAAATTTGTTTATTTAGATATAAACATTTAAAATCTGCAACGGGAGCGGCGCAAATATTGAACAGTGTTTTGCATATAAAATAAAATTTATTTAATAGACACATTACATTAATGTTGATTTTTTGAAAATAGTCATGAGTTTCCAAAATTTTATCACATTGACTTTCTCATATACCTATATAAAAATTTGTTTATTTAGATATAAACATTTAAAATCTGCAACGGGAGCGATGTAAACATTAAACAGTGTTTTGCATATAAAATAAAATTTAATCAATAGAAACACCGCATTAATGTTGATATTTTGAAAATAGTCACGAGTTTTTAAAATTTTATCATATCGACTATCACATATCGATACATAAAAATTTTCTTCTGCATATATAAGCATATAAATTCTTCAAATAGTGTGATTTAAATATTTAATTATGTTTTAAATATAACATAAAAATTTATTTAATAGACACACTACATTAATGTTGATTTTTTGAAAATAGTCATGTGTTTCCAAAATTTTATCACATTGACTTTCTCATATATCTATATAAAAATTTGTTTCTGCAGATATAAACATTTAAAATCTGCAACGGGAGCGGTGCAAACATTGAACAGTGTTTTGCATATAAAATAAAATTTATTTAATAGACACACTACATTAATGTTGATATATTGAAAATAGTCATGAGTTTTCAAAATTTTATCATATCGACTTTCTCATATATGTATATAAAGATTTGTTTCTGCAGATATAAATATTTAAAATCTGTAACGGGAGCGGTGCAAACATTAAACAGTGTGATGCATATAAAATAAAATTTAATCAATAGAAACACCGCATTAATGTTGATATTTTGAAAATAGTCACGAGTTTTTAAAATTTTATCATATCGACTATCATATATTGATACATACAAATTTTCTTCTGCATATATAAGCATATAAATTCTTCAACGAGTGCGATTTAAATATTTAACGGTGTTTTAAATATAAAATAAAAATTTATTTAATAGACACACTAGATTAATGTTGATATTTTGAAAATAGTCACGTGTTTCCAAAATTTTATCACATTGACTTTCTCATATATCTATATAAAAATTTGTTTCTGCAGATATAAACACTTAAAATCTGCAGTGGGAGCGGTGCAAACATTGAACATTGTTTTGCATATAAAATAAAATTTATTTAATAGACACACTGCATTAATGTTGATATTTTAAAATAGTCATGAGTTTTCAAAATTTATCATATCGACTTTCTCATATATGTATATAAAAATTTGTTTCTGCAGATATAAACATTTAAAATCTGCAACGGGAGCGGTGCAAACATTGAACAGTGTTTTGCATATAAAATAAAATTTAATCAATAGAAACACCACATTAATTTTGATATTTTGAAATTAGTCACGAGTTTTCAAAATTTTATCATAGCGACTATCACATATCGATACGTACAAATTTTCTTCTGCATATTTAAGCATATAAATTTTTCAAAGAGTGCGATTTAAATATTTAACGGTGTTTTAAATATAAAATAAAAATTTATTTAATAGACAAACTACATTAATGTTGATATTTTGAAAATAGTCACGTGTTTCCAAAATTTTATCATATTGACTTTCTCATATATCTATATAAAAATTTGTTTATTTAGATATAAATACATAAAATCTGCAACGGGTGCGGTGCAAACATTGAACAGTGTTTTGCATATAAAATAAAAAGTTATTTAATAGAAACATTACATTAATTTTGATTTTGAAAATAGTCATGAGTTTTTAAAATTTTATCATATCGACTTTCTCATATATGTATATAAAAATTTGTTTCTGCAGCTATAAACATTTAAAATCTGCAACGGAAGCGGTGCAAACATTAAACATTCTTTTGCATATAAAATAAAATTTAATCAATAGAAACACTGCATTAATGTTGATATTTTAAAAATAGTCACGAGTTTTCAAAATTTTATGTGCATAAAAATCTGTTTTTGCATATATAAGCAAATATAATCCATAACTGGTTTGACTCAACTATTTAACAAATTTTTGTTTATATAAGAGAAAAAAATTAATAAAAACATTACATTATTACTCATAATTTTCATATAATATCTGTAAACATTCTACAATATTAATAATATAATTATTTTTTTATATAATTATCGCAATGTTACGTTACCCGTTTTTTCGCATGGTTATTTTAATAGTTTATATAAAACTTTATTCTAACCTTGGAATAAACCAAGGTTTTTTAAAAGAAAATAAAAATTGTAAACGGCTTCCTAACATTGCGAAAATAGCCGTTATTATTATAAAATAGAAGAAAACAAAAAAGATTGATTGATTTGATTGAGGAGCGTGAATTCTATTCATTCGGCCTCCTTTTCTGTAACAGTCTCCTACGTTTCCTTCCTTCAAGAGTACACGTCTCTCTCTCTCTTCATTTTTCGATCTATGGGTGCTGTAGATGAAGAATACGATTACTTGTTCAAGTTGGTTTTGATCGGTGATTCTGGTGTTGGAAAGTCCAATCTTTTATCTAGATTCACTAGAAATGAATTCAACTTGGAATCCAAATCCACCATCGGTGTTGAATTTGCTACTCGCAGTGTTAGGATTCTTGATAAGCTTGTTAAGGCTCAGATTTGGGATACTGCTGGTCAAGAAAGGTCACTCCTTTTCTCTTCAAAATCAATCTTTATGCTTAGTTTATGATCTGGGTTTTAGTTCTTCATTCTTTTAATGGGTTTTGTTTGTTTGATTTCATAAATTGAATTGAATGGAATGAAAATGCATAATTGATAAGATTGTTGTTTAGGACAATGATTTAGGATTGTTGGCCTGAGAATTTGTTGTTGGGTAGACAATCAATTTCTAAGTGATACTTTTTTCATTTTTTTTTTTTTTTTATGTTTGGGGTTGGGCAAAGGTGTTCAATTGCGGTTAAGGTTATGTTCTTAATCTAGGAAAGATATTGTTTAATATGGTTTTGAATTGTGAATTGTGATCATGGTTGCAATGGCGTTGTGATTCTTAATATTGCTGAACATCGTGATTAAATATGATTCATGCGGCCTAAATTACAGCCACAAAAACCATGGATGGTAGAGCCTAACCGTTGTTTGTTTCTTGCATATCCATCGAGTTTTTTCAAAATTTTCAATTTGTTCAATATAACAAGGTGTTTGTTCAATACGATTGCTCTAATGACCCCCTAGATTCTCTTTAAGGCTATGATTGGATGAAGGGTTTTTGAGGGATAGCTTGTAATGGTTCTCAAAATTGACAATGTAATAATTGGATAATTGCAATGAGAACCCAATTATAGATGGTGTTCTTAGTGCATAAAAGAAGAGAAAAAGAAAGATACAAGAAGACTAAGTCCTAAGACTAAGTCATTACTCTACTAGAGAGTACCAAAGGGAGAGAGGAAGACTTCATCAATGGATCATAACATAGCTTACTAAGTTACTATTCTTTTTTAAATTAAGGGCACTATAGATTGTTTTTGAAAATGTATTCAGTGTGATTGAAGTATTACATGATCATTTATGATGTTTTTCTTTTAATGTCTTTCAAATATCAAACATATATCAAAATGTAGACTTAGCCCTCCAAATCTCTTCAAAATCCAACTCACAAGCATACCCTAAAGTCTAGACTTCAAAATTTGTTATATATTGTTTTTTGAGTCCAACTCCTCTAAAGTGAAAATAATCTGGACCAATGGAATCAACTATTAAGATGTCTTACTTTTTTTGATTCAACTCCTCATGAATGAAAATAATATCAACTGAAGAAATTAGTTATGAAGATGCCTTACTTTTTCCTCTAAAAAGGAGAGTTCAATTTAGCGAATTTTTTCGTCTACAATGTGATAAATACTGATCTAATCTATATAAATTATAAATCTCATTCCTGAATCTTGTAGTCTCATGCTTTTTTATGTATTACAGATATCGTGCAATCACAAGTGCATACTACCGTGGAGCTGTTGGTGCATTGCTGGTGTACGACTCAACAAGGCATGTGACATTTGAAAATGTTGAGAGGTGGTTGAAGGAGCTTCGAGATCACACAGATGCCTATGTTGTAATCATGCTTGTAGGAAACAAAGCAGATCTTCGACACTTGCAAGCCGTGTCAACGGAAGAAGCCACCGCATTTGCTGAGAAAGAAAACATATATTTCATGGAAACTTCTGCATTAGAGTCGTTGAATGTGGACAATGCTTTCGTGGAAGTGCTCACTCAAATATACAATGTTGTGAGTAAGAAGACTCTTGAGAAAGAGAATGGCTCTGCATCAGTGCCTAAGGGAGAGACTATCAATATTGGTAAAGATGATGTTTCAGATGTTAAGAAGAGTGGATGCTGCAGTACAGCATAGTTTGAATTGAAAGATGTATACATTAGAAGAGGAAGATCTTAGTTACAGAGTAAATTCTCATCATTTTGGGATCCATTTGAAATGTTTTGATATTTGATTGATACCTTTATTTTTACCGTTGATAACTTTATTTTACCATCGAACATTTCTCCTATTTGTTGTGGGAGTCATTATTTTGTGATGTGTTTTCGTTTGCTGAGATATAGGATTTGCCTCAATCTCAAGAGTCTATTATTGTTGTTACAATTCAGGTGTTGTTTGGTATCTTGAAGTTTCCACCTCTTTCGTTTTGCAACGTTCGTTTTAAATTGACTAAGTTAAAAGTCCAATGAGATTAAATTCTATTTTGAGACTTAAACGTGACCTTTTAGAAAATTTTGACTTTTATTGATTTTTTTCTTTTTCAATTCCATTTTCAAAAGTCTAAACATATTTTACCCAAATAAAGACCGAATACATTTTGACTTTTGCTTATATTTAAAACTGGAGTAGAATTGATTGATGTAGGATAGTGTGTTAAATTATAGTATAATAAGTTAGCAAAGTTATGGTTTGACACAAACTAGCAAATCTAATATAACAATAATGGTAATAGAAAAAAAAATCATTTATATTTGATTAAGTAGGCAAGTTTGGGGCCTATCTAAAAAGACTTTTATTAGGGATTTTGCTCATCTCACATCGAAAATTACTCCCTCACACCCAAAAAATACCAAAATACCCCACAAAACCTTTTAGAAAATATTGACTTTTATTGATTTTTTATTTCAATATTTCAATTCTATTTTATAATAATACCTTTTCAAATATTGATGTAGGATAGTGTGTTAATTATATTAAAAGTTTGCAAATATATAGTTTGACACAAACTACAAAATCTAATATCACAATAATGGTAATAAAAAAAATTATTTAGGAGGGTGTATTGGATTAAGATTTTAAGAGATTTTAAAAGATTCTTTTATTATGAAAAAGTCTTGTGGTATTCAATCAAGACTTTTTGCAACTTAAAAAAAGTTTTGTGATATTCAATCAAGACTTTTTGTCATTTAAAAAAAGTCTTGTGGTATTCAATCAAGACTCTTCATCACTTACAAAAAAGTCTTGTGGTATTCAAAATCATTCAAATTTTAAAGGATTGTTTAATAAATTGGATTTTGATGGATTTTGTGGGATTTTATAGTGAAATTTTAGCATGAAAAAGTTTTTAATGAAAACATGAGATTTCTTAGGATTGTTTTTTCTTTTAAGATTTTACTATCTCTCTCCCCTCTCTCTCTCTCTCTCTCTCCCCCCCCCCCCCTCTCTCTCTCTCTCTCCCTTCTATCTTCCTCTTTCTCTCTCTCTCACTCTCTCTCTCATCTCTCTCTCCCCTTTATATCTTTTTTTTTTATAAATCAAGAGCACAATGATATAAAAAAGGAATAGAAGACATTCGAACTAAGTTGAGATGTCTTGCAGATTTCAGTTCTTGCCGGGTATATATATTATTAAAAAAAAGGAAAAAAGAAATACAAAAAAAATTGGGGGACATAAACCTAGCTAACCTAGTAAATCCACACAAAGTGTATGTCAACCCAATCAGGTGATACAAAAAATAAAAACAACACCAGTGGATGTCTAAAGTGCGGTGTATGGACAAACCGTCAACACGAAACGAATCCAAGAACCAACAACTCCTTGTAACACGACCAACAAGGATAATGTCTCTTTCGAGCCAAACAATCCAACATCAAACAGGTAGGCTGATGAGGATTTTGAAATCTTCCACAATTTATATAGTATCAAACTTCGTGAAGGTGGGAGATTTGACCGCCAACACGGATAAAAAATATTGTGGAATAAAATAGTCTGTACTAAGAATATTGTGAAAGAGAGTGTGTTATAATCATTTATTTTCAACAAGTCCTTAAAATTCATAAAATCTTTTAAAATCTTATAAAATCCTTTCAAATCTTATGATGTAAATCCATTGAAATCCAAATTGTAAATCTTGATAGTCTTTTAAAATTATGAAAGTCATTAAAATCATGCAAAATCTTTTAAAATCCTCAAAACTTTTTTAAACAAAAATTGTCCTTTAAGTAGGCAAGTTTGGGGCCTAAGACTATTTAGTTAAATGGACTTCAAATAATCTATGATATTATCTAGAAAATTGCTCTTCTCCTTTTGGTTTTGCTCATTCTCACCCTGAAATTCCCCAATTAACCCCATCGGCAATTAACTGTCGTTTGATACCCAACGACAGTTAACTCATGTTGGGTACCAGCGGAAGTTAACTGCAGCTGACACCCAACGGCAACTAACCTGTGGCGGTTTTAGGTATGCTAACAGAACAACAATTCTTGAGTGAATTGTTGTTTTTTTAAGCATCTAAATGAACATTTTTCACAATGTCCATCATCGGCTACCTCTACATTCATTCACCACATTCATTCATTCACAATACCTTATGTTCGCCACATTCATTCATTCACAATACCTTAGTTCATTTTTTTTCATTTCCAATCATTCTCTGCATTTTTTAAACACATTCATTTGCTCAATGGTAAGCATGTCTTGGAAAGATCGATTCATTCATTTCCAAAATAAATCCTTACTAAAAATACACAAGTACGCAAAATGAATTCCAAGACAATAGAATACGACAATTAACATTTAATGTTTAATTTCATCTTCGTTCAAATCAGGCAATAATGAAGTATTGTGTTACATTACATTCTCTCTAAGGATGTTTTATCATCATGATATTGGATTAAAATTAAATTCATGGTTGATTGCTCAAAATTTTGGCATTGAAGTGTCTTATACTTAGTGTAACAATTTGTGAGTCTCTTCGAAAAGTAATAAGAATGGAGAGAACAGACGTTGTATTCTATCAAATCAATTATACATGTTCTCACATCTAATTCCCTCATATAAGATGAGTACTCACAAAAAGGAATGCATTCCAATATATTCTTTGGAACTTCATTCTATTGTCTTGTATACTGACAAGTTTCAATTGACAGAGGAGCATGACCAAGCTCAAAACAACATCTTAGAAATGCATTCTTTTTTGTGACACTCTTCTTATACAAAGTAATTCGATGTGAGAACTTATATAGTTGATTCGGTAGAATACAACATGTGTTCTATCCATTCTTTTGAGTTTTCGAAGAGACTGACAAAATTGTTACACTAAGTATAAGACATTTCAATGCAAACATCTTCAGCAAACTACCATAAATTAAACTTAATTTCAACAGCATAATGACACTACATAATAATACTCCCTCCGTCTCATAATAAGTGAGCCATTTGCGAAAAAAATTGTCCCTAAATAATTGACTCATTTCATTTTTCAATACAATATTAGTTACTTTTTTTCAATTATAACTCTAATTAATATTACTTTCATCATTCCTAATTCAATATATTCTACTTTGCATTTATGATAATGGGAAATGCACAAATACTTGGCAAGACACTCAAAATAATTTTTCTCTCTTTCACGTATACATTTTTTCTTAATATGTGTGAAATGAACAAAAGGCTCACTTATAATGGGACAGAGGGAGAACAATTTAATACAACCTAACATCTTCATCAGGCCGAATCAAACTCTCCAGAATATCTTTAGAAGATCTCAACAACGTAACATCCAACTCGATCGGTCCTTTAGTGCTCTACTAACCAATTATCGAGAACATGATCCTCACATTGTCGTCGTTCTTGAGCATCATCTGGCTGAACTGCAATCTCCTAGATGAGTTGATCCATGGACATCGATACCCGATACCATACACCTTCCTTATGTCTCTGTGGTTGAGTCGTCGATTGATCTGATCTAGATGATCCTTCAGATCTACTAACGTGACATTGACCTGAACCCTGAACAGATTGGGCTTTCCACCGTTGTAGCAGACTGCATCTAACTTTATGTTCGGATCTACTAGATAAATGTCCATTGGTTCAGATCTACACCATAAGAAATTAAAAACAATCAATGAAAAACTCATTCAAACATTTCATCAAACACTAGGAGTGCAAAATATACATAAACCTTAAAACTAAAAACTAAAACATAAACATGTAAACATTAATCAACGTAAATCTAGTCTAACACGGATTCATAATATAAACATGTAAACATTTAATCATTTACTACCAAAAAAATCAAAATTTACATAAACCCTAAAACTAAAAACATTTATAATTTAATAGGTTAAATGTAACATATAAACATAAAATGTCAATGAAAATGGATTATGAAAACTTACTTGTTAATGGAGCGGTGACTAATTTGAATTTGAAGAAATATGGTGTTGGATGATTTGAGAGAGTTTTAGAGATTGAGTTTTGTGAAATGGAAGAAATGAGTTGTTGTTTCTGCTTTAAAAGGACGTAACAATAGTTAACTGCCGTTGGGACAACGATGTTAAATGCCATTGGGTACTGATTGGCAGTTAACTGCCGTCGGGGGTAATTGGGGAATTTCTGGGTGGGAATGAGCCAAAATCAAAAGGAGAAGAGCAATTTTCTATTATATATTTTTTTTTAAAAAAAGAATTGGTCTAACCATAGTTTAATCTAAGCTAAGTCATAAACTATTGGCTATCAATTTGACATATTTCCATCTCTAAAAGGGACGAACTTGACTAATATTCATGTTTCATCCATCGTGAAACAACATTCAAACCTTGCTTACATCTCGACTAAGCACAAATTAGTCGAGGGGCAACTTTCTTTGAGATACAGCCGGTGGAAAAAGAGAAGTATCAGGATAAACATCCAGATTTGTCTCTGGTGAGGAATAATCTATGGCTAAACTTTATTTACCTCCCAACCTAATACACATTAGTCTTATAATTCCTTCCTTTTGAATTTCTGAGGGTGAAAGTGAAAACCAAAAAAGTATAGTTATAAATATTTACGAGTCTCTCATTACTATTGTCCAGTTATATATTATACATGGTGATTAATAATATAAACATATTAGATTACTTGGAATTTAAATTATACAATATCAGCCTAGAAGGCTTTGTTGGAATCTAAAGGATGGTGAAGTATCATATAAAGGTTCTAAAGTTATGTAGTCAACGAACGGTGAGTTTGTGGTTAAGAGAAAATATAGAAACTAGAGGAATATTTTTTTTTATTTTGAAAGAGTATAGAAACTAGAGGATGTTAATGGTGGTCACACACTTTCTTGATCGATGATCAAACATTGATCTTCTCGTGGATTGTGTCAACAAAACACTTTTAACTATGCCAAATCATGCAGGCTTCCATGGAGAACCGCATAAGGAATTATATCCTTGTTCACGTATGTAAACACAAATTACAGCTATTCAGTAGAATTGTCTAAGAGGGACTCCAAGAATACTCTAAAATAAATAATGTAAAGAATACAATGTTTAAGCTAGAAAATTACTGATCCCCTTTCCTTCCAAGTGTCCTCTTTTATAGTCATCACTTTATTGACCTAATGGGCCTCTATTTAGATGTCCCGACCCATTAGTGGAGTTTGTTACTCCTTCTCTATGCAGCTCCTCCGTACAGGACACGTGGAGCTGGAGCACGTGCAGCTTACGTCACTTGTCCGTGCAGGATGCGTGGCTTGCCATGAAACACTTCTTATGAAGACCACAACTTTCACTTGGACAATAACATGAAAAGAGGTGAAACTCTAGTTGACCTGAAAAAATAGGTGTTCTACATGTGCTTGACAAAATATTGTGGTAAACAGCTAATGAATAATACCACCTTACCACCTCGTCTTTTCTTTACATTTTGACTAGCTGATACCAATTTCCATGTGAAATTAAGTTGTTGGGCCCCACGTATTTTGCAGCCCCTTTTCCCACTACTATTGTAACAAGACTATTGTTTATGGGTTTAATGTTTAATAGTATAGTTTATTGTAGTCCTAGTGAATGAGAAAGCTTTCACACAACAACAAGGGAATCATTACTGCCACGTTTTCCTTCACATGTGTGGAGTTTCATGTGCTTGGTCATTGTAATAGCCATTGAGTTAAAGCGGAGCAACTCAAAGTAGAAAACATATTTCTCCTTTTTTTTGTGTTGTCTACCTCATATGCTCCTATGCTCCTCGACACCTCAGCTCCTCGACACTATATCCCTCATACACCATATCTTAGTTATTCCAAATAAAACATTCTGCCAAAGCATTGAATTTAGGATTCATGGTGTTATGAAATGTGTGGTTGTTTCCAACTAAAATTACATTGTCATATGAAGGACAACCTAGAACCGAGCTCTTCTATAGTTCCTCAGCCTCTCGCCTTCATTTAAGTTGAGGTGAGTTCGTTGTTTCCCTTGCAAAACATTATTGAAGCACCACAACTTGACATCTCTTCTTCGTCTGCTTTTAATTGAGGTGAGTGTGTTAAATTTGATTCAAGTGACATTGTTTTGCTCAACAGCTCTGCAGCTCGGCAACTCTACTATGTGATTTGTAGCGCCCCACACCTATCTTGCAGCTAAATAACAAAAGCTTTGTTGTGTTTTCATAGCTAAGGAGTCCTTTGTAGCCTTTTGACAAACTCTTCTCCCTATATATATATATATATATATTTGTTCAAAACCCATTCCTTGTATCTGCACGGCGCTGAGTATCCTGCTTAGCTGCTTGGCTGTTCGGCAATTACTTTAGCTTGATTTTTTTTTCCTCACATCTTTTACCACTAACTTACAATTGATGGTTTGGTGAACAAACCTATGTGTATAAGGTTTTGATAATGTTTGTTTTTGGGTGATTATGTGATGTTTGAAAACAATGGTGATGTATCTTAGCTAGCTGCACTAACACTTGAATTACATTTGGCTGGGCACACACGTGAATTTAAATAAATTGAATATTTTCAAAGAGAGGGTATTCACGTGTTTGTTGTGTTATTCAAGTGTAGTCTAGATGTTTGATGAAATGTCACACATTTCCTTGGTCTTAGCTCCTCATCTTTCCTTTGTTTCATGCATGTTAACCTTTGTAAGAGCTTAATGATCCTGGCTCGAATTTTGGAATTACTGAATCACCACTGATTGGTATTTTTGTGTTCGGCCAAGATTAGGAGTGATCCCAAACCCTCCATGCCTCGTAGGGAAAAGAGACGTGTCAATTCCCCTGTTGTGTCCTCATCTCCGTCCTCTTGCTCTGTTGGGTCAGATGTAGAAGAAGATGATGTACCTCATAAAGCAAATGTTAGTTGGGTGCATGAGGATGTACGATCGAACTTCTCTATCTACTCCGAGTTATCCTTTGCCTTAAAGTGTTATCAATTCTTGAGTGTTCCTTATTATTGTACCTCCTTTGATATTCAGCCTTGCAATGAGGATGATGTGGTCTGTGACTCTCCTTTGGATGGAAAAAAAATGTTACACATATGTGTATTATTGTATCTTTAACAAGCTGGGGGTGAGATTTCCTTTGTCCGATTTCCAATGCGAGATTCTTAGGACTCATAATGTCGCCCCCTCACAATTACATCCAAACTGTTGGGCCTTCCTGCGATCTTTTGAGATTCTATGAAGAGGGCTAGACATCCCTGCTTCAGCCTATTCCTCCACCATACCCTCATCAGGCCTTACTCCTCCTCTTGGAGGAACTATAAGTCTGACTTCATTCGTGTGTGCCCGAGCCCTTCCCGTTCAGTTGGTTGGTTCTTTGAATCTGGGGATCCCCGCTTTCCCTTTTTTTGGACCAAAAAACCAATGACCAGATTTGAGGTAAGTGACTTACCACATTCATCCGAGGATGTGAGATCCATTGATGTTCTTCGTGAGCTAGGAAACCTGGAGGTGGGCGAGTTAATTTGTTGTGAGGATGACGAGAATGAGCTCTCCATCTGAAGCAAAGGACTCACCAACCTAAGTAGCTATGGTTGCAGACCAAAGAGCATAGGTCCGAGAAGCCCCCAATGCCTCTTCATAGGTCAGGCTTCTAATCCTCTCCCGATCGGAGGAGGTGGTGTACTACGACGCAACGTTCCCACCTGAAAATTGTAGATCCCAAGCAGAATTCTGCTCACCTCCAAAATCATAAGGGTAGCCGAGAAGAGCTACGCCTTCAAGACATGGGTGAGTATCGGTATAGACCTGACCCTCAGGAAAATCTACGTTATAGTGATTGATCTGTTAGAGACTTTCCTTGACGTTTTAATAAGGGTAGCCGAGAAGAGCTACGCCTTCAAGACTTGGGCGAGTATCGGTATAGACCCGACCCTCAGGAAAATCTATGATATAGTGATTGATCCGTTAGAGACTTTCCTTGACGTCTTAATAAGGGTAGCCGAAAAGAGCTACGCCTTCAAGACCTGGGCGAGTATCGGTATAGACCTAACCCTCAGGCAAATCTACGTTATAGGGATTGATTCGTTAGGGACTTTCCTTGATGTCTTAATAAGGGTAGTCGAGAAGAGTCACACCTTCAAGACCTGGGCGAGTATCGGTATAAACCCGACCCTCAGGAAAATCTACGTTATAGGGATTGATCTGTTAGAGACTTTCCTTAACGTCTTAATAAAGGCAGCCGAGAAGAGCTACGCCTTCAAGATGTGGGCGAGTATCGGTATAGACCCGACCCTTAGGCAAACTTACATTCTAAGGAGTGTTCCTTTAGAGACTCTCTCTGATGCCTTAATGGGGGTGGTCGAGTAGAGCTGCACATGTAAGTTCGACGTCTAGGCGAGATAAAAGTGAAGAACGATGCACATGCATAATAAAATAGCAACAAGTTCAGAACAACTTAAGGACAACAACATTAAAGTACAACCAGCATAGTTTACACAATGGCCAAAGTGGCCTTACAAGGAAATAAAACAACATAAATTCTAGTCTTGACTAATCTCGTTAAGATCAATATCCGGAAACCTGTTGTGGACTTCCTCAAGAGCCTTGTTAAAGCCATTGTCATACTCATTGGCGCCATTAAACTCCATCTCATTAATCATCGCCTGTAATTAACCACGCTCTTCTTGGACAAAGGCTGGAGCAGACTGGAACTCAAACTTGGCCTTTTCCAAGCCTCGGAACTATTGAGCGGAGATATTCAAGTCGGACTCAGTTTTCTCCAACTTATCTCTAACCTGGGTATGCAAACCTTCCAATTCCTTGCATCGTTTATCAAGTCGGCTGACTTTCTCCTTCAATGATTGTACAAGATAGATGTAATGCTCACGCTGCTCACGACAAAGCTTCTCAATGGAGTTGGCAAGAGCAGTTGTCCATAAGGAGTAAGATCTCATGAAAAAGAGAAAATTGTTGTATTTAAATAAGTGAAGTCATGAAAAAGTTGATAAGCAAGAACTAGGCCGACCAGTCGAAGAACAAACGTATTCACCTTGATAGGCTTGACATTTGATGGAATGTGGAATGGTACAGGTCGATCCTACGGAAAAAAAACGTATTCTCCTTGATGGCTTAATACTTGGTGGACTAGTACATGTCGACCCTACGCAGAACAAACGTATTTGCCTTGACAGGCTTAACGCTTGGTGGAATGTGGACTGATATGGAGGACCATACCACATGGAATTTATTAGACTTTGACTATTCAACATGTCTAGCTCAGCTTGAGCGTTCAGGTCACGGGAGCTCACCCTTCAGCGTGCTTAGCTAAGCTTAATCATTAAGGCCGAGCTCCACCCTTCAAGATGCATAACTCAACTTGACCCTTTAGCATGCCAAGCTCAGCTCGACCATTCATCATGCCTAGCTCAGCTCGGCCATTCAGCATGTCAAGCTCAGCTCGACCCTTCAGCATGCCTAGCTCAGCTCGGCCCTTCAGCATGCCTAGCTCAGCTCGGCCCTTCATCATGCCAAACTCAGCTCGACCATTTCGCATGCCTAGCTCAGCTCGACCCTTCAGCATGCCTAGCTCAGCTCGACCCTTCAGCATGCCTAGCTCACCTCGACCCTTTAGTATGCTTAGCTCAGCTTGACCACTCAGATCAATTAGAGTTTCACCTCTTTCTCATGTTACTGTACAAGTGAAAGTTGTGGTCCTCGTAAGAAGTGTTTTTTGGCAAGCTACGCGTCCTACACGGACAAGTGACGTAAGCTGCACGTGCTCCATCTCCACGTGTCATGTACGTAAAAGCTGCATAGAGAAGGAGTAACAAACTCCACTAATGGGCCTGTACATCTAAATAGAGGCCCATTAGGTCAAAAAGTGATGGCTATAAAAGAGGACACTTAGAAGGCAAGGGGATCCATCCATTTTCTTGCGTAAACATTGTATTCTTTACCTTATTCATTTTAGAGTATTCTTAAAGCCCCTCCTAGGCAGCTCCACTGAATAGCTCATCTATTGTAATTTGTGTTTACATACGTGAACAATCCTCAACACTTAGAAGGAACTCAATTAATGATGCAAACAACAAACTGATTCACAAAAATCTTTTGAGCAAACATGTTTGTAGCAATGCTCTAGCCACATGGTGACATGGATGACATGTTCCTCTCAAGTTCTTCCATTTTGTTGCGAATGCCTACACAACTTGTTTGATTTACAATCCCCTTGGATACATAGAAAGAAGGCAGTTTAAGCTATTATCACTCATAATTGTGACTCTAACTTCTAAATGTTTTTAAGTCATCAAAAATAATTTTTTACACTTGACTACTTCAAGTTTACCTTTTTGACAACACAATCTAAGTAAACCTACTAAAACCATGACCAATCATAAGAAAATGCATTTAATTGTGATGTCACTAAAAAGGGCCCCCCAATGTCCACCAGTCTTATTAACAATGAGATGAAATTAAGAAACGTATTGAGATTTTTTAGGCATAAGAAGAATATGGCGGCTATGGTTTTAGTCTGTGTGATTGACTATGTTATTTATTTTTAGGAATAAATAGAAAAAGAAAAGAGGGAAATGGTTTTGGGATATTTACAGAGTGATTATGTTATGGGAGGAGACCAAACCCTAATTTTTGGAAGAAGACATCAACACTCTTGAATTTCTTGGATATAATTGTCTTCTAACATTAGATTATCTCTGTCATTAGTTTATACTTCATTCGGTCATATTTATAAACAAAAAATTACTATTTAGATTCATTGAAGACCTAGTGTAAAAATTAGTTTTTTGTTTATAAATGTAACCAGGATCGGTTAATTGTGCACCACTAATAATTTTCAAATCATTTAAATTGGATAAGTACTTGGTGACTTCAGCTAGTCAGCGAATCTAACATGAAATTTTCATTCAACTATATAAAATGTTTTTAGAAAATGATGTGCTGGCTGCTTATGCGTTGTCTTTGGTTTAAACTTTAAACGATAAAAACAAAAAAATATTAAGGAATCACAAACACTTCCTTCGTTGACAAGAATCAAAAATAGTTAACAAATGGCAGACAATTAGACGGCTAAGTAACATGAAAATGACATTAGACATTATCAGTAGCAGCCATAATTTTGAAATATAACAAAAATGACATGACATTATATGAAAATGTAATGGCACTTATTAAGTTATTATAATCTATAATTAATTCATTACTCCTACTTCTCATTTATCACTCTTCAGAATTTCCCTATTCTACTGTGGATTACTTGTCTCTATTTTACAACCTAGTGTCAACTTGATATTAACCCTACTTAGGTGAATAAGTGAAACCATTTATAGGAAACTGATAAGCCAAGCATGTGCAACTACCAAAAGCTGAAATAGCAACACATTGCGACAAGCAAAATACAACAAACAACTAAAGGATTGGATTGCTTCTCAATCAAACAACACATGCTCCATGTAAAAGGCATGCCAGAAAAAAAATACTGTAGAAAATGTTTAGCAGGGTATTTAAAATATGTACGTAGATTCTACACTATTGTCATCAGTGATAAACAAAACCAAATCATCTTGTGAATCATTACAAATTTCGTAACAAATTGCGACGTTAGGTGTTGAGAATCTGTCTTCTGGTCATGTTTCATCTTCAATGAATTGAGATGCCATCTTGTGAAAATTGATGTCAGTTCCAGAGGGACAAAGGATATGTACAGAGAACTGTTCTGCACAAAGACATTTTCTCTATAACAAAATGCTTTTATCTTCATCCTCTGAAAAGAATTCAACTATTCTGCACAAACACATTTTCTATAAGTCTATGCCATACAATTGCTAAAGCACCATATCTTTTTTCAACAACAGATGTAAACATAACATGATAGAAAAACCAATTTCATTGACATATTTAAGCCACAATGGCCAAAGCTTTGTGCATCTGGTGGTTGCCCTTTTACATATTAGACATACAAAATGCAATGAAGAGTTTAACATAGAATATGGTTAATATATACATCTAAATTTAAAATGATATGGAAAGTTACTTTATTGTTGGCATGTTCTATGATCTAAATTCACCATGATTCCAAGTAAAACTAAATTGGTCATACTCTTGGTATGCTTCCAAGTTAAAACAACAAGACATGAAATGCCCAAATAAGTAATTGTGCCTCAAAAGAGCACAAAAAAACTCCCTTAATCAGGAACCCCACAAAAACATCACCCTTATTTTGATTCAGTGTATGTTTGGTTTGACGGTAAAGTTCAGCAAAATTACGATGACACCATGATTTTGGGTAGCTCCAAAGTGTCGCCTTAAGCAAATCACGGTGGCTCACCAACTTGCAACCTCACCGCTAATCCAAACATGCACTCAATAAAAACTCTAAAAACAATGACTCCTACTTGTATATATGGTTTTTTGATTAACAGTCATATATTTCTTTAATATGATCTGGATTCTAGAAGCAGATATAGACACCATTTTTGTACAAAAGATTTCTAAAGACAACAATTATTTGATGACAAAACAGTTGGACTATTCTTCTAAAGCATTTTTATTCTCATCTTCTTAATTAAAATACACTTGTAACTCTTCAGTTGCAACAAAATAAAAATCTTTCCAACCTTATGGATATCTAAGGAGAAGTTAAATGAAAGAGAAGAGTTTTAAAATATTGAAAAACTCAAATTTCAACTTAGAATGAAAGATAATCCTCATATCATAGTTATTAAAATTTAAAAGAGTTTTTAAACCTTTTTGTTTTCTACAAGTGATTCTTGAAAAGTTTACTCAAAGAGCCTATCAAACATAGCAATCTACTGCTCCTCCAAGTCCTAAGATACTCCCTTGCAACTCAAATACTATAAGCAAACACTATCTAATTTCACCATATAATTAATGTCATCATTCAAAAAATACCCTTTAAATGTTATAATGAAACAAATTCTCATAAAAAAAAACAAACAAAAAGAAAAGTATCAATTTTATATTACATCAAGAAATTATGTGAATCCTTTCATGAATACTTGTTTATCTTAATTCAATCATAATTCACGTAAAAGACTATAAGCGATTCTTGAAAAGTTTATCCAAACTCCAAAGATCCTAACACACATAAGCTACATAATAATCAAATCCTCCTCCAAATCCTAAAATACTAGTTTCTGTCTCAAACAAATATAAACAAATCCCAATTAACTTCATCGTATTTAATATTATCATCTAAAAAATATCCTTCAATTAAATTTCTAAATTTGTTAACATATGGTTATTCTTTCACTAAAATTATTATCTTATCTTAATTACAATTAACAACGATCAAGAAAATGAAATTGCTAAAACAAAAAAAAAACACATACCATGATCATAATCATCCACTAGAATTGGGTCGATTCGCAAAACCCGTATCAGACCCAGAAACCTTCCTCATCCTCCCGTTCCCACCAGACTTGGGTCGCAAGTTTTCCCTAAGACACTCCTCCCTCGGTACAAACCCCGGTCGAAGATGCGGCGGCACAAATTTACCACTTTTCACCGGCAAACCCTTCTCTTTCTCGCCGTTCAAAACAGGGTTCGGTAAAAGACCTGATGACCCAGCACCGGTTCGACCCAACGGACGAAGCGAGATTGAATCTGATCCCGGTTCAGACCGGGGTCGATCTGAAGAAACTGGAGCCTGTTGGTGTTGGATCGGGTTGGGTTTGGGTTGTTGTGATGGTGCGGTATGGGTGGGATGTGAAATGGGTTTGGGTGTGGGTCGGGTTAGAACGAGGATTCGGCCATGTTTGTTTGGTGCGGAAACTGCAGAATACGAAGCGGAGGAGAATGAAGAAGAAGAAGAACGGTTCTTTGAAGCGTTGCTGGTTTTGGTGGTGGTTGTTATGGGTTTGTTATCGTATATGTGGTTGAAGTTGATGGATGCATACTTGTTGTTGTTTTTTGCCATAAACCAGTTTGTTTGCAGAGACAGAAATGAAAATGGTTTTCAAGAACAAATGGAAATGGAAAGAAGGAAGGAAATGAGTTTGTGATTCTCATTTGCTTCTTTGTCTTCATCAAGAGAGTTTGGGCTTTTTTAGTTTTGGTGGACTTTTATTTGAAGATCCACTTTTGGGCCCAATTTTATATGAATATACTCATGCCTTGGAAATTTTACCCTACACCCCAACAATTATACTTCTACCCTTACAAATAATAAAAATACCAATTTTAACCCTTTCTAAAATTATAATCTTGGTACTCAGCTCTTGAACCAGGGACCTAAAGATTGAGAGCATAAACCTCTAACCAATAGACCACTTGGAGGCAGGTCTTCTAAAATTATACCCATTCACCTCATCAAATTTTCCAAAATTTTAAAAAGTCGAGAAGTTTTTCAGAATTTATTAATTATACCGGAAATCGCAAAGAAAGCGTTCCGAAAATTACATGGATGGTTAAATTGAAAGCTTTTCTGAAATTTGTTTGAGTTTCTTAATTTCTTAATTTTCTCAAAGTGATCTCTAAGATTCTAGCTGATAGGTTAGCACAGATCCTTCCTTCCATTGTTTCAAAGAATCAAAAAGGCTTTATTCAGGGCAGGAATATAAAAGATTGTCTATGCTTAGCTTCTGAAGCTATCAACCTTATTCAAAAGAAGTCATATGATGGGAACATTACTTTGAAAATAAATATTCACAAAGCATTTGATACTCTTAATTGGAGTTTTCTTCTGAAAGTTCTAGAGTGCTTTGGGTTCAATCAGACTTTTTGCAACTGGATGACAAAAATTCTCTCTTCAACCACCTTATCAATTTCCATAAATGGTTCTCAACAAGGTTACTTTTCTTGTGCTAGGGGGTCAGACAAGGAGACCCTCTATCTCCTCTTTTATTCAATTTAGCAGAAGAAGTTCTCAGCAGAGGTATTCTTAAACCTGTTGATGAAGGAAAAGTTAATATTATCCCAGGGTCCCAATATACACATGTTCCATCTCACTGTTTTTATGATGATGATATCATGGTTTATTGTAAAGGTAATTTTAATAGTTTCGAAGCTTCGAAGGATCTATTTACTAGATATGCTAACAATGTTGGTCAAGTCATTAGTAGCAGAAAATCAACCGTCTATTCTGGGGGCATCACACCAGCAAGATTGCAAAACATCATCAACTTACTAGGCTTCAATGTTGGTACACTGCCTTTCAATTACCTGGGGGTTCCAATTTTCAAGGGAAGACCAAAGAGAAGCTTTCTCCAACCTAGCTGATAAGGTGAAGTATAAACTATCAAACTGGAAAGCCTCTTTACTTTATATAGCTAGAAGAGTGCAATTAGTGAAATCTGTCATAACCAGCATGTTAACTTATTCTATGTCTATCTACTCATGGCCTACTACTTTATTGAAAGATATTGAAAAGAGTATAAAGAATTTTATGGAGTGGTGGTGTCTCAAAGAGAAAGCTTGTGACTGTTTCTTGGAGAAAAGCGTGTAATCCTTATGATGAAGAGGGGCTAGGTCTGAGATGTCTGATGTGTTTAAATGAGGCTTTCAATCTCAAACTTTGTTAGGAAATGCTACATTCTGATGAAGACTGGGTAGTTATTCTTAGAAGTAGAACTTTGAGAAACAATAAGCCAATAAATTACCACATAATCTCATCTCTTTGGAGTAGCATGAAGGGAGAATATGGAGTTATCATGGAGAATTCAAACTGGCTTATTGGAAATGGAAAAAAGCATAAGATTCTGGCAAAACTGCTGGTGTGGGGACCCATTGGAGGATGCTTTCAACATGGATGTGAATGTCATCAATCAATTTCCCCTCTTGTCTGTGATTATATTTCAAAAAATCAATGGAGAATCCTACATAATTTACTTGTAACTTATCCAAACCTGAGATTGCATACTGAACAAGTTACTCTCCCAGTTGAAGATACAAAGACAAATTAATGTGGAAACATACTACTTCTGGAGAGCTACCTTTAAAAGAGGCATGCACATTCAAAAAGCATCCTTCCACCAAAAAGCACTGGGCCAAAACTATTTAGTGCAAGGATATACCCCCCTCAAAATCTTTATTGGCTTGGAGGTTAATGTATGACAAAGTACCCACTGATGACAACCTCATGGCTAGAGGATGTAGTTTGCCCTCAATGTGCTCTCTTTGCCCAAAGCACTTTGAAACCTCATTTCACCTATGGTGCTGGTTGGCTTCAGTCCTTGATTGCACTCTTCATTTTCAGTCCCTAGAAGACATCTGGACTTTATGTGATAGAGCTTGGTCACCACAATGCGAAGTAGCAATTCTTTCTGCAATCATCAACATCATCAATAGCATATGGTACAATAGAAATCAGTTCAGATTCCAAGCAAAATCCTACAATTGGAGATTGGCATTCAACAACATAATATTTGCAGTTGCTCTATCTGGGAACAAAACATCAAGAGCCTCCAATTCTTCAGTCATAGATCTAATTATCCTAAAAAATTTCAACATCACAATACATCCCCAAAGGTCCCTACCATTAAAGAGGTTATTTGGCAACCTCCTTATGTCAACTTGATGAAATGCAACACTAATGATGCATCATATGTATCATCTTCCTGTTGTGGGGAAATCTTTAGAAACAGTGAAGCTACCTTTGCCATTTGTTTTGCTGAGAATCTTGGTGGAGGTTCTGCTTACCATGCATAATTATCAGGTGTTTTATGGGCAATTGAGGTGGCTGAGCAGAGAAATTGAAGGAATTTGTGGTTCAATTACTTTTTAAATTGATTTAACCGATTTAAAAAATATGTCAAATAACAAGTAACAATCGTTGAGGGTATTTTGATCTTTTTAAGATTGTTAGGAAAGAAAAATGGAAGCCTAAAGAGTAATTTTCATGCCTTACATGTCGTAAATTTGTTTGAAGATCCACTTGTGGGCCCATTTTTATATGAATATCCTCATTCCTTAGATGTCGTAAATTTGAATATGATAATTATGTTTTAACTTTGGATACGATATGAATACATGAATGCGTAAAAATTTTAAATTTAGGATAGGTTAAAAAATTTTTTTAGCGATTATAATTTATCTAACTAGATTGAAATTGATAGGTGTTAGTAGCACAAAAGTAAGTATTTTTATATCGTCTCCACAAGTACTAGTGCGCTATCTCAAGCCGTTCAACAATCGTTATCATTTTGAGTTCGGGTTTATCACTTTGTTTGCTATAAACTATTGGAATGTAAAAGCGGAAATAAAGACGACAAGTAATAGGACGTAAAAGCGTTGGGATCGGAGTTCGTCAATCTAGCCTCGAATATATTCTAATGATCATGCATATGAATTCTAGCTTTTTAGCGAAATTATCATGTATCACTCAACAAAGTCATTCGTGTCCAAATGACGTCGTGAGATCGATCGTATCGTTTAATCGACGATTTCCCAATCTATTAAACGATCCGAAAGCTTTACGTTCCGACACTTTATGCGATTATCAAAACCCAATTCCATGTCTAGAATTTCTTATTTTGATAGAAGATTATTCTAAACCTAGATTCAAAAGTATTTGTCAATAACAATTAAATCAAGCATAAGAATGAAAAGCAAGAATAACTTCAATTATCACATAAATTACTAGAATCATATATTTGCAAAATCAAAAATTACATCTAAGCTATATTGAGTACCTCCAATCCCAACAAGGGAAGGTTAGTTGGTCATTGTCATGACAACCATACAAAAGTGGAAAGAAAGATGAAGATCCAAAGCTAAGTCTTGATTTCCCAAAGTCTTAGTTAATCCACACTCCCTTTACTCTTGCTCCATGAAGATCACCTCTTTTAGCCCTATTTTATGTCTAAAACTATATAACCTAAAGTATTACTAAACTGTAATAATAATAATGATTATTCTAAAAATGAGCTGAAAGGCTATAAATAGAAACTGGTTTTTTCAAGGCTCGCTACAGCGATGAGTCTGGTCGCTGTAGCGATCGAAGCTTTCTTGGCCTTTGGGTTTGCTCCACGTCAGCAAACGGGGTTCAAACCGCCTTTGGTCGCTATAGCGACCAGATCCATCACTGCAGCGATGGAAACTTGATTTCTCCCTGCCTAGGTGCGCTATAGCGACCAATCCTCTGCTGTAGCGAGCCAGCCTTTACATTTCTTCATGTTTCTTTGCTCAAATCATGTCCTGGCTTGCATTTTCCTGCACAAATGGATGGGGCAAGAAGTAAAAGCATAATTTGGCATTTGATCAGTGATTCTGAGCTTTTCCTATGATAACTTGCGAAATAAGTAACATAAAGTGCTTAAATTAAATATGCATTTTAACTAATTTCTGGCACTTATCAATAGGCTGAGTTGGAACAATGTTTGTTGTGATGTTGGGGATGATACCTTCAAACACTTAGAAACTCAAGTTAATAATAGAACAAAGATATATATATATATATATATATATATATATATATATTGAGAGAGAGAGAGGTATCAAGTGGAAAAAAGTATGTACCTTGCATCATGATGAAGGGTGGTTTTTATAGATGTGGAATAGAAGTCGTTGAAGAGTGATTAAGTGACAATTACTAAGAGTGCACCATCAATGTTTGGATCCATCGGTCGTTGAAGAGTCGTTACTAGTATTTGAAGCGTTACGAGTCAGAGAGGATTCGAGGGTAGAGGAGAATCATGTTGGATTGGGCATTTGTGTAGTGGACCTTATGGCAATGAGAAATATAGGTCTTGGACCAGTTCAGAACAATAACTATAATGAACAAGATATTAATAAAATTAGCATCATTTAAAGAAGTCAATATAAGTATTGTGTGAAAGTGAGAAAAACAAAAGAACAGGGTTGAATTGTGTTGACTTTTTCTGGTTTCTTTTTCTGAGTGTAAAGAACTGGCCAAATTTTGACACAGAGTCTGAGTGCAAAGGAATATAACAGACACAAAGATAAAAGAGACAGAGAGAGAAAGAGCAAACACAAGCAATTTATACTGGTTCCTCCCACAACACAGGAATAGTCCAGTCCCCTTGCACTTCCAAGTGATTTCACTATAATCTCACTAGATTACAATTGCTCAAGGACTCTTCCAAGAGACTTCCACTTGCTCAAGCACACTTGCAATAGACTTCTAATGCTCAAGGTCACTACGAAGAGACTTCCACTGCTCATGGACGACTCCAAGAGACTTCTATTGCTCAAGCACGCAGGCAAGAGACTTCCAATGCTCAAGGGCAACCCCAAGAGACTTCTAGTGCTCAATCACAAATGAAAGAGACTTATGGTGCTCAAGCTTTGCAGGCAAGAAACTTCTATTTGCTTATAACAAATATAAACAAACTTGTTCTTACACCGGATAAACAATTGTTGGTGTAAACTAAACAATGTTGAACAGACTCTTAAGACTTTTAGGATTTCTAAGATACAAAAGTTGAAACGAAAAATCCTAAGTATTTTGCGCTATTTGATTTGGCAGAGTAATGACACAGTAAAAATAGCAGAGTCTTGTTAATCTTCTTCAGGTCTTCAGCTCCTTATATATACAGGGATTTGAGAGACGTTGGAGAAGAGTGCCATCACATTAAGAGTCGTTGAGAAGCTTAAAATCAAGGACGTTGAGCCGTTACATGATATGAATAATTCTGTTGGATATTCATTCGAAAATCCTTTGCTAAAACTGGAAGTATCCGTTCATTCTTATTGTCCTTGAAGTTCTTTGTCTGTTTCTACACGTGGTCAGAAGAAGACAAAACTATACTCAGATCCTTTGATGTGGACATCTATAGAAGACGACAAATCCGACGTGGAGTCTGGGTCCCTCAGGTTCTTCTGAAGTCTGAAGGTCTTCCAAGTTTGATGGGGTCTTCTGTGTCTGGCTAGGTCTTCTGAGTCTGAGATCTCCACAGAGTCTAATGGGGTCAATCTTCAGCTTCTGAGATGCGTCTTTTTCTTCCGATCCAATATGTTGACTTCTAGTTGACCTTTCTTCAGATCTTCTATCATAGTCTTTTAAGCTTTTATTGTGTTTTTGATGCTTTAATACATGTTCAATACTTTGATGGATATATTGTATGATTCTGCACACTTGGAACAAATATTAGTATATTCAATTGTTCTTCAACACTTTGTTATCATCAAAACCTTAGAGGAATTGTACAAACAACTTTTATTCGAACATTGTGTCTAAGTAATAACCATCAATTGGAAAGCATCTTTAATAAGTTATTGTCTAATATTAATTGATTTAGTCTCTTCTTCTTGATCACATAATCAGTATGTAAAAATATGGTTTTTTAAATTTGGTTCATTAAGAGACAACTATCAACTCAACGATTGTGTCTTAAACTAAATTACTTACCTCTTCGTTGATGTCTCATACCCTTGCTTCTTTGTTTTGATGAAGATATTTGAGCTTTTCTATTTATTTTGGCTTTTATTTGAAGATCTGATTTTGAAGACCCAATTTTAGACACAACTTTGAAAATTGTTCTTCTCTCATACAAAATTGCTCATTCCTATACAAACAGACCAAAATACCCCAGTGTGAGTTAACTCATGTTGTATACTTATAATTACATTGCACCACTAAAACAAAAATTTTATTACACACAGCATAAATATTATTACATTACATTGCAATTCATTACATTCAACAATGATTATTATAACATAAATTAAAGGAATTTTAAAAAAATCGATTAATCATAATGACCAATCATCTTGGGGTGGGGGGCCGGTAGACGAACCCGCCATAACCACCTCTACTGCTAGCGGGAAAACACAGTCAGGCTGGATTCTTGTCGATCAATCATAATGATCCTAACATGACTAAAAAATTCCCTCGTCGATTAATATAATGATCTCAATCGCCGTCATAAAAAACAGCATAAGATCATTATGATTAATCGACGATGTACATTGAAGCCGTTTACACCTATCCTAACAAAACTAAAAAACAAAATATGAGAGAAAAGATGGGAGATGGGAGAATGAGAAGAAATGAGAATGAGAAAAAAAAATGAAATGAAAGGTTTTAATCCTAGGTATCTTTCAAAAAAAGTGTTTGGTAATATTTCCTACATTCCTAGGATTATTTGTAGACATGGGGAATATGGGTAGTTACTAGGTGGTTACTTAAGTTTTATCCCCACCTTCATGGGAATATTTTATTCCCATCCATTTTCTTGGGAATAAAAACATGGGAAATGGGAAGTTATTTTATTCCTGGGAATGCTTTATACCTGAGAATTAATTTTCTAATTTTGTAACAAACATAGGAACCCTTCTTTGTAACTTCCATATTCCTGGGAATGATTTTTACAACCAGGAAACGAACACCTCCTATTGGTCGAAGAAAGTAACTGCTCCTCCCTAATTGGCCACCGTCCACCCTATGTGACTTAACTCACAGTGGCCGGTAACCTGCGTGAGTTAAGTCACGTTGATAACCGACCACTGCGTGACTTAAGTCACGTTGGGTCACCAACTAAAATACCGAGCGTGACTTAAGTCACACTCATTACAGGTCAACGTGACTTAAGTCATGCTAGCTTCTGGTGTAGCAGCTGAACAACATTGAATGCTGTCAACCAAGCCATTAATGACTCGTAATCATTACACACTCATAATTGATCCAAATTACACAATTTCAACAACATAATCACACATAATCGATCCAAATTACACAAATTCGTCGTTAATCACACATAATCACTTAATCACACACAAATTATCCAAACTACACAAATTCGTCGTTAATCACACATAATCACTTAATCTCACATAATCGATTCAAATTACACAAATTCATCGTTAATCACACATAGTCACATAATCATACATGAACGATTCCAATTACACAAATTCATCCATAAATACACAATCCACAAATTCGATACAAATTCATTAAAATGCAACATTACAGACACAAATTCGAACATATTACACTATTACACGTTAATACACAGTACACTTCAATAAAGCGGACACAAAGATGTAAAATGTTATTTTCCACCATTAACCTAAACATGTAATCTACATCGAAATCATCACGGATAATATATGGATAATAAACCGTCTTCCAAAAGTCTTCCTCCTTATCCTCCCCCAAGTCCACGCATGGAACCTGTACAAATACAATTGATGTTCTTTGATTTTCACCTAGATGGACAAAGTATGTGTCAAGTTGTGCCTTCAAATCATCCAACTTGTCGGTGGGGGTTAAAAAGACCTTAATCCTCTTCTTCACGTGGGAATATCAGACACGAGCTTCAACTTTGACTTGAGACATGTTTCACTTCACATAATAAATAAATAGTTGAATAATTAGAGACATATAATTTTATAAAATGCGAGCAATAAGAATAACGAATACAATTGTTGATGTTTTGTCCATCCCCAAAAAAGTCATATATTTATATAATCTTATTTACATATTGGCCACAAAAATTGGCGTTACATAATCAACCACAAAAAAATATGCCGGTGTAATATCGACAAAAAAGGATGAACACCGACTAAAAAGTGTCGTAGCCTATCTAACTAGCTAGTGATAGTGCATAATCTTCATCTTCTTCAATTACTTCAAATTTTTATTTTGGTTTTTTCAGAGTGGGTGTGTCACAATATATTGGATTGAGTTGATTTGTTGGTTTTTTCAGCGGCTTCGGCTCCTTAGATATGAGGTCTTTGAACAATGCTTGTCTATCCATAAATGCAAACTCACATTGCTCCGCCACACCAATCTTGTGAATCTTCCACTCCGTACAAGGCGGTGGTAATGGACAACCGTCTTTCAAATAAATATGAAGAAAGTGGTCGGGAATTAAGCCAAGACACAAGATGTGGGAATGTGGGTTAAGTGGTGGAGCACCTCGAATTGGGAAATATGTCTCACATATACCTCTTTCCATCTTGTCACCTCTTATCCCCTTTCGCCATCTAGTTCGTGCATTGTACACTTGTTTGATAGTCGTCACACTTTCTTGGTTTTTTGCCTATAAATCTGTTAAAATATTACTAGGTAACGCCAAGCTCTTTGTCATGTCGATAACTCTCTTCTCCTCCTCCTCTTTTAGTCTTCCCGCAAGAAGGTGACCACCTAATTTTGGCTCCAACTCATGCTTGAGAATTCTATAAAGCATGGCCAACCACCAATCACTTGAATTCATCTCAAAGTAACCACACAATCTAAACAGACAATCACATTTCCTTGAGCCCGTGCCTTCAAGCTTCAATTTCTTCTTCGTCTTCGGTGGTTTGTATACTCCACTCCTTTCACATTGCAACATCACCATTGGATTCTTTAGACTAGATTTATCTATAGATATAGTAAATCCAGCCCTTGCCGCTTGTCGACGAACCCAACCAAGCAACTCATCTCGCTTTCGCCATCTTTCGTTTGTTAAAAAAATGAGGCGGTGTTTACTTCATAACCGCGAGGCTTGGCTACATCGGTAGGTACCGATTTAGGTTTTTCTTCAATGTGAGCTTGAAATGGAATTTTAACTTTAACCTTCACATCAACGGTTGGTTTGACATCAAAGGAAGCTTCGCCGAAAGCTTCAATTATGGCCAGTTTCGGCTCAACGCCATCATCCACCACATTATCAACCATCACTATGTCTATTGAATAAAAAAATAATAAGGAAAAAATATAACTAACTTAAGCAACAAGCTGAGAAAAAAATAAAATTGGCGCAAAATTTCAAATACTGGGCACCAACGTGACTTAAGTCACGCTGAGCTAACACCTGCGTGAGTTAACTCATGCTGAGCTCTAGCGTGAGTTAAGTCACGTCCAGACCGTGTTCCAGACTGCTAAACCTACCTAAAAACCAGCAAAATCAAGAGAGGTTAGATGATACATTACCTAATCTTTGACGTTTGTTGAGTGTAGAAACTTGTTTCCTGACGATTTGCAATGATTTTGGCTCAAGATTATGCTCCAAATTTTCGCACTTTTGGGTTTTTTAGAGGTGAAGAGAGAAATAAATGTGCGTTTTGAACTTGAAACTACTGGGTTTTGTCCCAAAACAGTAATGTACGCAGCGTGAGTTAACTCACGATGCTTTCCAACGTGATTTAACTCACGTTGCCTTCAGCGCGACTTAAGTCACATTGATATATACCGAGCGTGACTTAAGTCATGCATGGATATTTTGGTCAATTTCTTCAGGAATGATCATTTTTGTTTGTGGGAAGAGTGAAATTCTGGCAATTCTGGTTCTGAACCAGTAAAACAGAGTAATAAAACTAAAGTTCAGAAGCAGAAAATTAAAGTGCAGAAAGTAAAGGAACACAAGATATTTGTTAACCCAGTTCAGTGCAAACTTCACCTACTCTGGGGGATACCAATCCAGGAAGGAAATCCACTAAGTAGAATTAATTCTAAGACTCAGACACAACCCCTGTTCCAGTCTTGTCACTTAATCTCTACCAGTCTAGACTTCTACCCAGGAGCACTACCTAGGTATAAGAACCCCCTCTTACTTCCTAACCAAGCAACCACAACCCAGTGATTGTAAACTCTTCAATAAAACCAAATACGATGAAGACACTCTTCAACATAACAAAAACACCACTTGTGCTTAAAAGCTTTAAGTGATTTACAACTTAAAACACCTAAACCAACTCAAACAGATGAGTGGTGTACAAGCAAAGCAAAAGCTTACAAATTCAAAAACTCTAAAACTCTAAGACTCTAAATTCTGGTTTTTGATTCGTGAAATCTCCAATAACAATGCCCTCTTTAAATAGTCTTCAGCAGCAACATAATTCTGAACACAATCTTCAAAGATATACTCCCAGAATTATTTTAGAAGCAAATAGAAGCTCACATAAAATTCACAAATATATTTTCCAAAGATTTCCTTGAAAATATATTCACAAATAATTGAATCAAATCTTCAGAACATATCTTGCGCAAAAATACTTCCTTCTAGAAATGAAGCTTGCATAAATCTTCAATTAAATCTTCAAAAGATACTGTGAAAGATTTAACAGAATTCAGACGCAGAAAACAGCTTCTGAAGGTCACAAAAGTCAACTTCTGAAGTTCAGCTTCTGAAGGTCAACAAAAGTCAACGTCTGAAGGCAGCTTCTGGAGACGCATTGCTTGCACATTTTGATTTTACAAAACATGTAGCCAACCTTCAAATATCCAACAATCTCCCCCTTTGGCAAATTTTTGGCTAAAATCAAATGAACCACAAAAACAAGTTCTTCATTTAACAAAATGTTCTCAACCATGAAGAACTACACACATGTAGCAGAGTCAGCAGCGGAACAATTCACTCAATTTCATACAAAACACTCCCCCTGCAACATACAACAGCAGTTTCTGAGGTATAGCTTCTCCCCCTGAAACACATCACTCAGGAACTCCCCCTGAACAGCTCAGCTTCTGACAGGACACACATACTCAGGAACACTCCCCCTGAAACACACAGTTCCTGACAGAGACACAAAGAAATACTCCCCCTGAACCAGAGTCAGAAGAGAACAGAACACAGGCAGAAACTCTCCCCCTGAAGCAAACAGATCAGCAGTAGCTTCTGACCACACAGAGCACACATATTTCTCCCCCTTTTTAGCCAAAACAATTTTGACAAAACACCAGCAAATACCAGGAGCAAGAAACAGAAGTAATAGAGCATAAGCACATCACCAGCATCAGGATCAGAACCACATAGTATCTACACACAAAACTTCAGAGTACAACACACTTGCAAACCAGAAACACAAAGTGAAATCCAGAACATCAGCCACCAACTTGACAGTTTTCAGACTCAGCATCAGAAGTTGCTTAGTCTTTATTAGACACAACACCAGATGCTGCTCAGTTGATGTGTGCTTCAGGCACAGTCAGACTCTTCTTCCTAGCAATCCTCTTCTGAGTTTCAGCAATCCTCTTCTGAACAGAGAGCATGCTGTCAGCATCATCCTCAGATTCACTAGGATCCACATCTCTTTGCTACACTTTGTTCAAGCCTATTTCCAATGGGTTCAACATCAGACTCCACATCAGAACCTATGTCAGAACTAACTTCTTGGTCAGACACAATATCCTGGGAATTCTCATCAGTCTCATTCTCTTGCAAATTGTCAGAAGGTGACACAACAACAAACTTACAGGCAGACTTTCCAGGAGTCTTTTCTTGACTGACTTTCACAGGGTCATCAGAAACATCATCAGAACCCACATCAGAGCCTATCTCAGAACCACCATCAGACTTGGATGGGGTAGACTCGGGGTGATCAACAACAACCTTAGAGGGGAACACAGTTGCATCATCATCATCTTTGATTATCTTTACATGTGTTGCATCAGATGTTGTCTTATGTCTTGCATTCATAGGAGCAAAGTTCTTCATCCTCCTCTTGGCACAATCTCTGGATCTGTTGGTAATTTCTTCATTTAGATTCCCTATGATCAGGTCCTTAGGATAATCCTCTTGGATTCTAATATTTGGACCTTTGCTGCCTTCAACAATCTTGAGTTTGGGTCTCCATTCCTTCTTCACCTTGCTTTTGTTCACAGCTGGTACCACTTTTCTGTGTTGAAAATGTTTGGGGTATCCATGCAGCTTGTAACAAAAAGGTTTAATGTGTCCCTTTTTACCACAATGATGACATACCCAAGGATGAGATGCCTTCTCGTCTTTAGATCCCTGATTTTGGTTCTGATGTTTCATTGGATCACATGATTTAACAGCTGCAGTGAACCTTTTAGCTGGATGTTGCTTTTTATTATTCAAGGTCCTATCATCAAATCCAATACCACTTGGTTTCCCTTGGTTCTGACTCTTCAACATTCTGACTTGCTTCTTCAAATGTTCAAGTTAAGAGTTCAAATGGATTACCTCATCTTTGAGATCAGAAATTTGTCCCAAGTGTTCACTTCTTTCAGCCTGAAGTTGACTGATAGTCTTCTTCTGATTTTCTAGTTCCTTGCACACTTCTTTAGTTCTGATGTATAGTTCTTTGACATTAGGTCTTGGCTTTCTGTCCAATCTCTTCAATTTTTTATCAAATTGCCTGATGCTTTCTTCAGTATCACATTGAACAAATTCCTTATCCATTCTTGC
This sequence comes from Medicago ruthenica, assembly GCA_018208015.1. Classification (NCBI taxonomy): domain Eukaryota; kingdom Viridiplantae; phylum Streptophyta; class Magnoliopsida; order Fabales; family Fabaceae; genus Medicago; species Medicago ruthenica. Next base: position 92,870,990 of record CM031372.1, on the reverse strand, counting down.
AAAAAAAACCTTCCCTGGAGCTCACCCAAATACAGGCAGGGTGCCTGCTCTGATGCCAATTGAAATTCTGGCAATTCTGGTTCTGAACCAGTAAAACAGAGTAATAAAACTAAAGTTCAGAAGCAGAAAATTAAAGTGCAGAAAGTAAAGGAACACAGGATATTTGTTAACCCAGTTCGGTGCAAACTTCACCTACTCTGGGGGATACCAATCCAGGAAGGAAATCCACTAAGTAGAATTAATTCTAAGACTCAGACACAACCCCTGTTCCAGTCTTGTCACTTAATCTCTACCAGTCTAGACTTCTACCCAGGAGCACTACCTAGGTATAAGAACCCCCTCTTACTTCCTAACCAAGCAACCACAGCCCAGTGATTGTAAACTCTTCAATAAAACCAAATACGATGAAGACACTCTTCAACAGAACAAAAACATCACTTGTGCTTAAAAGCTTTAAGTGATTTACAACTTAAAACACCTAAACCAACTCAAACAGATGAGTGGTGTACAAACAAAGCAAAAGCTTACAAATTCAAAAACTCTAAAACTCTAAGACTCTAAATTCTGGTTTTTGATTCGTGAAATCTCCAATAGCAACGCCCTCTTTAAATAGTCTTCAGCAGCAACATAATTCTGAACACAATCTTCAAAGATATACTCCCAGAATTATTTTAGAAGCAAATAGAAGCTCACATAAAATTCACAAATATATTTTCCAAAGATTTCCTTGAAAATATATTCACAAATAATTGAATCAAATCTTCAGAACATATCTTGCGCAAAAATACTTCCTTCTAGAAATGAAGCTTGGATAAATCTTCAATTAAATCTTCAAAAGATACTGTGAAAGATTTAACAGAATTCAGACGCAGAAAATAGCTTCTGAAGTTCAGCTTCTGAAGGTGAACAAAAGTCAACTTCTGAAGTTCAGCTTCTGAAGGTCAACAAAAGTCAACGTCTGAAGGCAGCTTCTGGAGACACATTGCTTGCACATTTTGATTTTACCAAACATGTAGCCAACCTTCAAATATCCAACAAAGAGCAATTTTCCACAACTTTATATGAATTGGAAGTTATAAACTTTGGATATGACCAAACAAAAAGATGATAAAATAATGGACATGCACTCCCATTTTTGCCACTTTTCTCATACTTTTTTTCGTATTATTTTTTAGAAGCTATCCACTTAAGACGTGGGGGTAGTGTGCCATCTAGATTATTTGCCAAAGGACTTTTATTACAAAATTAAGCAAACTGAAAATTAAAAATAAGTCTTAAGCAAATAAAATGCCAAAATCAAATATTCAACACTGGATGACTATAAAGTGAGAGTGGCCAACACAATTATGTGTTGATGATAGTCAATGTCACCTCTCTTTTCTACCATTGACGTAACTGGATTACCACCGGTAAGTTATCACGAGAAATGTACAAAGTAACCGTAATATATGATGATATATAATCATGATCTAAGGAACTAGCATTCGACAATTGCTCTATTTTGTTAATTCTCAAGATAAATTCTAAGAAAATGCAGAGCAAAAAATAAACCATATTCAGTATAAAGAATGTCTCCCAGTTGGGGGTGGAAATAAGCTAGGCGGTCCGACATGGGCCTATGGCCTAGCCTATTTAAAGTCTAGCTCGGCCCAGTTCGTTTAATAAAAAAATCAGACTCAAATTTTTTATAAAGCCTATTTAATTAAATAGGTCAGATTAAGACTTACAAAAAAATCTATTAAACCTGTTAGACCGGTCTATTAAGCTTTTTATATACAATATCTCTTCTATTATTGATATTGTTGAAGTTTTTTTTTCTTCATAAACTCAAGTTTTCGTATGATTTAGTTATTAAGTAACAGAATATTGATGTGAACCACATTTCAAGTGAACCACACACATGCCATTATATTCGACTCTAGTCTCTAGAAGTGACCTTATTATGTCCTAGCAATTAATGCAAGCGATGTACATGGCCTTTGTGACTTGTGAGCTAACAAAACAGTTTATCTTATCATAATGCAAAACATAATGCCAGGCATACATAGTTTAATCGTACTTTGTTTGTTAAAGAGTTTAGTCATATTATTGACAATGATACTCATGGCCTACATAATGCAAACAAGTATACCGTATATCTTATCATAAAATTGATTTATATAGTGTGATAGTGTTATCCCATGTGTTAGGTACTTATAAGTTTACATATGCCAGGCTTGCCTACCACAGTTTTACAACTGTTGTTTGTCCAAACTTTCAAAAATTATTGTATTATTATATTATACATATTATAAATATAAATTTATAAAAATTAACTTATACATTCTATAAAAATGTATATAGCTGTGTTATACGTTTTATATTTTTTTTTATAATGTTGTTATATTTACATATATACTCATGTTCCATAATATAAGTCACTTTATCATGGCATATGAACTAAGAAGCATAAATAATTTTGTTGATTTATTAAAATCATTATAATTTACCTTTTTGAATTATAAGTCATTAATGGTATGGAAAAATTGGTATGAAAAAGAGTAATTACAAGAGAAAAAAAAAGAGAGCAATAAATACACAAGCTATAAAAGAAAAAACGAAAGTAGTGTTTCATTGATACCTTAAAATTACATATAAAATAAGATATTTTTTAATTCTAAAGAATCTAGCACTAGAACTCATGCATATTAAATGTTTATAAGTGGGAAATCGAAAATTCGAACCTCCGTCTATACATATCAAATGTCTTTACACCTACCTTAAAACTTTATGTGACGATAATTTTTTATTTTTTTTTGTCTTTGCTAAGATGACTTATTATGTGGATAGGGGAAGTATAAACTTATTAGGACAATATTAATTAGAGAAATATTTCATGCACACCACATCCACGCACCTCTTGATTTATTTGATTTAAATTTTTTGTTGGAAAGAGTCACAAATATAAGGATCTCATGATTATGAAACAAAATTATTTTAACTTTTTTACAAGATCATGTAAATTTTCAAGGCATTATATCCTTTCTAATACAGAGTACAGACCAAAACAAAGCACATGGTAAGAGGTGGGTGGAAGAGACACTTTCTTTTAGTGAACATAAAAAAATGGTTAATGAGTATAAGAAGTATCTCATTCCTTTTACAGCAAACTAGGGTCTGTATTTGATACCTCTAATGAACTTCCATATAATACTACCAACCAACACAAATTAGGCTTGACTTTTTGCTAATTTGAATATATAACACAACATGTATTTTCCTAACATTGCAACCAAATGTTAAACTTCATTCCTTATTGCAAATTTGATGTGATTTTTTTTTTGTATTCATTTGTCAACTAAGGGAATATATTGATATATGCTAGCCTTGAGCCAGCTCATGCCAACAAATTCTCAACCAAATTACCTTATTAATAATATTCCTCTCCAAATAAAACCCCTCTTCACCTCTCCACATACTCACCAAACCTCATCTTCCAATCTTAATTCTCCTTCACTAACTTACCAACATGGCACTCACCACCACAACACCTCTTGTACTCATTCTTCTCACTCTCATTCCCTTCTTAACTCCACAAATACAAGCCCAAGCCCCAGCACCAGCACCAGCACCCTCAGGCCCAATAAACATCACAGCAATCTTTGAAAAAGCTGGCCAATACACCTTCCTCATTCGTCTCCTCAATGAAACTCAACAACTCACTCAAATCCAAACCCAACTCAACTCAACTTCAGAAGGCTTCACAATCTTTGCCCCAACCGACAATGCCTTCCAAAATCTTCCATCAGGTATTATATATAAAACAAAATTATGTACTATCATAAGTTTTGCGAAATCGTTTGAGAGAACTTATGAAAACAACGTATGACATGTTTTTAAGATGTTTTCAACTTATTTTTATAAGTTCTTCAAGATAACCTATGAAAAAAAATTACGACTTATAAGAAAATAATTTTATTTTATTTTATCTTTTACTACAAAAATAACTTGTACATAAACACTTATAATGATAAACGCATATGTTATAAGCTACGAAAGTTTTTATCCAAAATTATGCCCTAATATAACTAGCATGTAACTAATTAGTGGAGTATATAACTAACATTTATGTCTAATATCAGGAGCAATCAACGACCTCTCAGACCAAGAGAAAGTTCAACTCATTCTCTACCACGTTACACCAAAATACTACTCTCTTTCCGATTTCTTAACAGTTTCTAACCCAGTTAGAACACAAGCTTCTGGTAAAGAAGGTAACTGGGGTCTTCACTTCACTTCACAAGGTAACCAAGTCAATGTTTCAACTGGAGTTGTTACTGTCCCTATCAACAACGCTTTGAGACAACAATTTCCTTTGGCTGTTTATCAATTGGACAAGGTTTTGTTACCTTCTGAACTTTTTGGTGCTAAGTCTCCATCTTCATCTCCAGCTCCTAAGTCGTCGAAAACTCCTTCTAAAACTCCGAGCAGCGACGTTGAAGGTGATGCTCCATCTCCTGCGTCTAGTAAGAAGGATGATAGTGCAGCTGGAAGGAATGTCGGTTTTGGATTTGTTGCTGGGCTTGGTTTGATTTGCATGGGAGTTCTTTTTTGATGAGAAACTTTTGGGTTTCATGTATTTTTTTTTTCATTTGATCTTCAATTTGTCTTGGGTTTGATTGAATATGAACCTGGCTTATTCTTTGTATTTAATTTATGTTTTTTTTACATGTATCTAATGCTTGTCTTACATATTTTGAAGGATTTAAAGAACATCTCTTGTGAGTATAAATAAGTTTCACATTGACCTTTAACAAAAAAATTACTATGTCGTTGCATCAATATACTTTTTTTTGTGAAGAGAAAACGATATTCATTAATTCATATGATATATATTTTTTTTTACTGAATCAAGAGTGAGGAGGACATCAAGGAGCCGCTGGACATCCCGACTAGGTCGGCACCCTTAGAGAACTCCTCTCCTCTGCCACTCACTCATATAATATATATAGAAAAAAAGGAGGGGGGGGGGGGGGGGGGGGGGCAAACCAAACCCTCTAAGAAAGCAAAAACAAGGAAAATAAAACTACGGAAAGCGAAAATTAGGTAACCCAAAACGGTCCCTAAAAATATCCTCCCTAATGAAATCGGGCATAGTGTCCCACCAAACAGACTCTTAAACAGAATGACCATGGTTAGCTAATTTATCTGTGCATCTATTGCCTTCACGAAAGACGTGAGAGAAAACCACCTGAATACCAAGGGAGAAGCAGTTGTGCCAACGGTTCCGCCAACGAATAGGAATTAAAAAGGGTTTAGAAAAAACCAAAAGAGCGCTAGTAGAGTCATCCTCAATCCAGATGAACCTCCAAAAGATGCCTGGCTGCCCGCTCCATAGCTATAATGAAGCCCATAATTTCTGCTTCGAACACCGAGCATGCACCAATGTTGGCCGAGAAACAGCCCATGAAAGCTCCTGACTGATCGCAGAAAATTCCGCCACAAGCCGCATTAGAATTCCAAAGGGACCCGTCGGTGTTCACTGTAACACCCCAAATCTACCCGGCAAATATAAACGAAAATCAGAGTATTTTAAAAACTTCCAACAAACATGGGATGTCACATTTCAACATGAAACAACAAAACAACCTGTATTTCATTTAACTTTGATACATAGCATTCGAAATCACAACTTTATTCAGCATGAATTCAAACTTCATCTTATGATTTAGAATCAACTTAGAAACATCTTTTAAACGACAAAGTACTTAACAAAATTCCACTTAATATTTTTCTTCAACTGAAATAAATTTTAACTTAGAATACAACAACTGAAATAATAACAACTATTTCCCCGAGTGCTACGTATCAGAGCAAGACACCAACTTGAACTAACAGCAACTAGAGACTTCATAAAGTTACTTCAACTTCCATAGCTATTCTTAAGTACCTGCCCATTTCCCATGGTAGGGGAAACATCAGCAGAAGGGGTGAGATATCAAACAATATAAACGAAAGCATAATAATGAGCAAGTAAAAACATAAGCACAGGATCATACTTCATTATCTCACCAATCATTTTATTCATGTTCACACATCATTTTCATAAACAATCATCATCACCAATATTCAAGCATCATCACATCAAGCACATCATGAACATCGCCACACGTCACGGTTATAACAATTTATCATCGACACATAATGCAATGAGACCCGACTTCACCTATATGCATGTGGTACCAAACGTCGCAAAATAATGCCAAATAGGGCATGTCAGGCCGGAGCCCCACGTCACTTTGCCAAACAAGGCTACGTCGCTTTACCATAATTTCAGGCCATCGTCACCAGATGCAATGAATGAGACTTCTAAAATGAAACAACAAAACACATGCAAGCATCATACATAAACCACATCACTTCCATATAAGGCTACATCACTGTCACTGTCATTCAAATTCACAATTACAGCAGTAGCACTGCTTTCACGTCATCATCGCAAACCGATCAATCATAAACAACGTCATATAACATCGTATTCAAACATCAACAATTCATCATACAATTTTGTAAAACCATAACAAATTATACATAACATATTTCCATGTCAAACCAAGGATACTAGAAAGATATCACAATTATCAACAACTTTCATATTTATACCAAAGACCAATTTAAAACAGAGACGTGTGAAAAAGACGCAAAAACATGAAACAGAGAATGCTGTCACCGTACAATTTCACTAAGACCTCCTTGGAGTATTTTCATCATAACTCAAAAACTAAAAGTCATTTTCACGTCAAACCAAAGCCACTGGAAAGCTAACAAAATTATCTAAAACCTTCATGTTTACACCCAAGGCCAATTCTGTATCGATCAATACCAGTTTTCGTTTCAAATTCGGAAAAGTTGTGCAGAAAGTCCATAAAAATTCACTGTGACCTACGTGCAGTAATTTGACCATAACTCAAGTTCTATAAATCGTTTTGACGTCAGACCAACGGCATTAGAAAACTAACATCCATACCTACAACTTTTGTGTTTACACCTAAGACCAATTCTGTACCGATCAATACCAGTTTTTATTTCAAAATTCGGGGCAGAGATAAGAAAACTCAGGAAAAACAACTTATATTATTCAAACTTCTCATTCATTCAAAATCATCACAATCAACAACAATCATCGTCGCCAAGGCATAAGCCTATCTCGTCACTGTACCAATTAATATAGGTACTTTCATCGTCACTATAATTCCTGCAACTTCGCATTATCAGCAAAATCATCGCAACATCACAACATCAACAACATACTCGCACATCATAACATCATATACACCTCACAAAAGAAAACACAACGGATTAATAATTATAAAACAGCCCCTAAACATCTAGGTACTAATTCCTTCAATTTGTTAATCAATCCACTACTAAACAATTTCTATCATTCTATTTCCAATTTTACTATTTATTAATTCTAATACTAATTATTATTAACTTCCAATTATGCTACTAATTCAGCCTGCTACATATATCATCGTTATTACTACTGCTATTTCTTCTACGCATTAATTCCATTGTTATGCAACTTAATTCATCAACCTCATATCTCTTCACTAATAATCATCACTATAACTTCTACTATCATAATTAATTCATACCCAATTTCAACCCATCCCAAATCATCCCAAAAGCCATTTATCACAGAATACGAATTCATGGAATCACACACATCAACATACATCACAAACCACAATTATAATGCACAACAACGGCATGTATCATGCCAATTTCATCATCAAAATCACAGACCTCATGAATTGAACAAAAGGATCAAAATTCATACAATCACATATACCTAGAGTCTACCATACCCCATCATTATGCAATCCCTTAGAATGTAAGAACCCCACCCTTACCTTGGAATGACGGTCTCTCTATAATTATCCGGTTGCATCCAAGCTTCATCCATGGCTTCAACCTTTGCCTCTTCTAAATCAGAATCAAAAGCTGAAAATTTTCCCAAATATGCAGCTATAGTGCGATGATGATATCTCTCAACTCACACCTTATTTTGAAGATCCCAACGGTCAAAAGTTAGATATAGGTGTTGCGAACCTACCCTCAAAATTTGAGAACGATCCAACGGTTAACGAATCGGGGATCGTCGGTTTAGTGAGACTGCTGCAAGAAAAACGGGAATGAGTTTCTCTTCTCCAAAACCCTTATTCTTTTCTTCTCATAATAACCTAATTTCTTTCTTTTTCATAACCAAATAATAATAATAATACCTTTATGTAATCCATTGGGCTTCACTTTCACACCCCCCCCCCCACTTTTACTTCATGCAACCAAATATTAAACCCAACCAATAAACTCATTTTTATTATAATTTCTTTATCAATATTATTTCTACAACTTCGTCGATCCACCAATTAAATAATACTTCATAGAAATACACCGATTAAATTCCAACCTCAATACTTTCAACAATTAATTCCGAAAATACTCAGAAATATTTAATTAAATAATTAATTAAATTTCCGGGCGTTACAACTCTCCCCCACTTAGGATATTTTCGTCCTCGAAAATCTATCCGACACAACCATCTTCAACTATATTCCAACACACCATCATTTAAGGAGCAACATCCATCACACTCTTATACTTCGACATACAACGTCACATTATTATCTTAACAACATCTTCGACATCAAAACACCTTGACACATAATTCTCACATCCATAACTCACCAAATCAAACATGTAGAGTCGTATACTTATAGCAACTGCGCTACATACACTTCTGCTGCACAACTCTGATAATCTATCTTAAGTCATCGTACTCATTAAAATTTCCATCAACTACATGGGTTACAAGTCTTAATTTAAGTTCGGACTTTCTTTAACATCCATCATAACATCATCGTTAACTTAATATCCTCAATCTTTCACTTTGCGACGTTAGCTCGCATATAAATCCTCTACTCTGAATCGTTCAATACTTCTCGACTCTTTCCTATCCACTCCCTTATTAATTCACACAAACACGATATAACATTATTCACTTCATGCACTATCAAGATAGCAAGTCAAATCTACACCATCCAACACGATCTCGTCTACTATCAACAAGAGATTGAGGGTGATCAAGTCCTCAATTTGTCAAGAGATATCCGACAACCGTAATGGAGCATAAACTATCGTTACTAACTACAATAGAGTTCTTTTCCAACTTATACTCACGTCACCCAAAAGCACCATACTTCAACAATTCCCAAAATCATCTGAACATGCTAACACCGACGTCTTGCAGCTACATACTAATACACCTCTGACGATAACATCAGACATAATTTCTTTTAGGTCATCACCAACACTTCCTATCCTTGAAATCTCATTCTTCGCATTTCCAACAACTTCAGCAACTCATTATAATTACTCACTAATATTCCACAATGAAGTCTACCACAATCCGTCACTATAATCATTCTTATTCAACATAAATTGCATCTCCATGCATTTTCCGATACCTTCGCATTCTTACAAATACCAACGTTTCATTCCTTATCCATATCTTACACCCTTCTTCACCTTTTCAATTTTCAGCAAGAATCACCCAACTTCAAACACAATTATATCTTCCAATACAGACCTCCCAAGCACAAAATTATATTCCAAAATGAAGGGAATTTCGTGTAGATTCCAGAACTTCAAGAATCTCCCAAATCCGAGTTACGAGTAAAAAGTTATCATCCTTGCAATGGGACTGGTCCAGAATTCCCGTATGCAGAATTTTCCAAAAATCAGCATCAGACCCAAACATTAAAATGCACTTTTCTTCCTCTTCACAAACTTCCTGAAGACAAATCTTATATGCAAACTGTAGGGAATTTCTTGAGCTTTCCAAAAAGTCCAGAATCGCTTCCATCAGAAACACGAGTAAAAAGTTATGCCCCTTTTACTGACAGCTGCTCCATAATTGTAAAAATCAGAATTTGAGGTTGATGAACATAAGTTCCATCTCTCCCTCTCGCTTCCAAGATCTACCAACATCCTTTCTTTTCATCCAACTACGAAAATCACCCGAATTTAATCCAACTACACTCAAGACATACCATCTACCGAATTAATCCATCAACTATCACTTCCATTGGAATAATTCCTCATTCTCAATTAATTCACCATCCATAATCTACACACATCTCAAACTCGACTGATACGAATTCATGAGTCCATACTCTCGCCGGTTCCCAACAACATCGCTTCAATAACGTTTGCACTCTTACAATCAACATCACCTCGAACCAACTTCTACATACTATCAACACGTCCGGGAGGCAAGCTTCTCCCCCACTTATTCCAAACCAACTCCTGCAGACAACGACTATGAGCTAACAAACAAGTACCGACAGTGTTTCACACACATGTCGAGTACTAAGGGACAAACAACATTAGACAACATTGGCCGGACAGACCGACCTGCTCTGATACCAATTGTAACACCCCAAATCTACCCGGCAAATATAAACGAAAATCAGAGTATTTTAAAAACTTCCAACAAACATGGGATGTCACATTTCAACATGAAACAACAAAACAACCTGTATTTCATTTAACTTTGATACATAGCATTCGAAATCACAACTTTATTCAGCATGAATTCAAACTTCATCTTATGATTTAGAATCAACTTAGAAACATCTTTTAAACGACAAAGTACTTAACAAAATTCCACTTAATATTTTTCTTCAACTGAAATAAATTTTAACTTAGAATACAACAACTGAAATAATAACAACTATTTCCCCGAGTGCTACGTATCAGAGCAAGACACCAACTTGAACTAACAGCAACTAGAGACTTCATAAAGTTACTTCAACTTCCATAGCTATTCTTAAGTACCTGCCCATTTCCCATGGTAGGGGAAACATCAGCAGAAGGGGTGAGATATCAAACAATATAAACGAAAGCATAATAATGAGCAAGTAAAAACATAAGCACAGGATCATACTTCATTATCTCACCAATCATTTTATTCATGTTCACACATCATTTTCATAAACAATCATCATCACCAATATTCAAGCATCATCACATCAAGCACATCATGAACATCGCCACACGTCACGGTTATAACAATTTATCATCGACACATAATGCAATGAGACCCGACTTCACCTATATGCATGTGGTACCAAACGTCGCAAAATAATGCCAAATAGGGCATGTCAGGCCGGAGCCCCACGTCACTTTGCCAAACAAGGCTACGTCGCTTTACCATAATTTCAGGCCATCGTCACCAGATGCAATGAATGAGACTTCTAAAATGAAACAACAAAACACATGCAAGCATCATACATAAACCACATCACTGCCATATAAGGCTACATCACTGTCACTGTCATTCAAATTCACAATTACAGCAGTAGCACTGCTTTCACGTCATCATCGCAAACCGATCAATCATAAACAACGTCATATAACATCGTATTCAAACATCAACAATTCATCATACAATTTTGTAAAACCATAACAAATTATACATAACATATTTCCATGTCAAACCAAGGATACTAGAAAGATATCACAATTATCAACAACTTTCATATTTATACCAAAGACCAATTTAAAACAGAGACGTGTGAAAAAGACGCAAAAACATGAAACAGAGAATGCTGTCACCGTACAATTTCACTAAGACCTCCTTGGAGTATTTTCATCATAACTCAAAAACTAAAAGTCATTTTCACGTCAAACCAAAGCCACTGGAAAGCTAACAAAATTATCTAAAACCTTCATGTTTACACCCAAGGCCAATTCTGTACCGATCAATACCAGTTTTCGTTTCAAATTCGGAAAAGTTGTGCAGAAAGTCCATAAAAATTCACTGTGACCTACGTGCAGTAATTTGACCATAACTCAAGTTCTATAAATCGTTTTGACGTCAGACCAACGGCATTAGAAAACTAACATCCATACCTACAACTTTTGTGTTTACACCTAAGACCAATTCTGTACCGATCAATACCAGTTTTTATTTCAAAATTCGGGGCAGAGATAAGAAAACTCAGGAAAAGCAACTTATATTATTCAAACTTCTCATTCATTCAAAATCATCACAATCAACAACAATCATCGTCGCCAAGGCATAAGCCTATCTCGTCACTGTACCAATTAATATAGGTACTTTCATCGTCACTATAATTCCTGCAACTTCGCATTATCAGCAAAATCATCGCAACATCACAACATCAACAACATACTCGCACATCATAACATCACATACACCTCACAAAAGAAAACACAACGGATTAATAATTATAAAACAGCCCCTAAACATCTAGGTACTAATTCCTTCAATTTGTTAATCAATCCACTACTAAACAATTTCTATCATTCTATTTCCAATTTTACTATTTATTAATTCTAATACTAATTATTATTAACTTCCAATTATGCTACTAATTCAGCCTGCTACATATATCATCGTTATTACTACTGCTATTTCTTCTACGCATTAATTCCATTGTTATGCAACTTAATTCATCAACCTCATATCTCTTCACTAATAATCATCACTATAACTTCTACTATCATAATTAATTCATACCCAATTTCAACCCATCCCAAATCATCCCAAAAGCCATTTATCACAGAATACGAATTCATGGAATCACACACATCAACATACATCACAAACCACAATTATAATGCACAACAACGGCATGTATCATGCCAATTTCATCATCAAAATCACAGACCTCATGAATTGAACAAAAGGATCAAAATTCATACAATCACATATACCTAGAGTCTACCATACCCCATCATTATGCAATCCCTTAGAATGTAAGAACCCCACCCTTACCTTGGAATGACGGTCTCTCTATAATTATCCGGTTGCATCCAAGCTTCATCCATGGCTTCAACCTTTGCCTCTTCTAAATCAGAATCAAAAGCTGAAAATTTTCCCAAATATGCAGCTATAGTGCGATGATGATATCTCTCAACTCACACCTTATTTTGAAGATCCCAACGGTCAAAAGTTAGATATAGGTGTTGCGAACCTACCCTCAAAATTTGAGAACGATCCAACGGTTAACGAATCGGGGATCGTCGGTTTAGTGAGACTGCTGCAAGAAAAACGGGAATGAGTTTCTCTTCTCCAAAACCCTTATTCTTTTCTTCTCATAATAACCTAATTTCTTTCTTTTTCATAACCAAATAATAATAATAATACCTTTATGTAATCCATTGGGCTTCACTTTCACACCCCCCCCACTTTTACTTCATGCAACCAAATATTAAACCCAACCAATAAACTCATTTTTATTATAATTTCTTTATCAATATTATTTCTACAACTTCGTCGATCCACCAATTAAATAATACTTCATAGAAATACACCGATTAAATTCCAACCTCAATACTTTCAACAATTAATTCCGAAAATACTCAGAAATATTTAATTAAATAATTAATTAAATTTCCGGGCGTTACATTCACCTTGATGCAAGGAGGAGTAGGAGGTTTCCAGGTGATCATCTCTATGTCCTTAAACTGTTCAATATAAATGTGATCATCTCTATGTCCTTAAACTGTTCAATATAAATGTAAAACTGATTTGAACCGAAAGTATATGTTCATTAAACATACTCTATTTTGAACTACCCAAGTTTGATTTTCAGATTCTCTCATAAAAGAAGTTTGATTGCTGGATGAAGTGGAAAAAATTTAATAACACCTACTTGTCTTTTTTTCTTTTCTTTTTCCACTCAATTTATTTAACATTAAATATTAGTGCATGAGTTGTTAGTCCTTATTAGTAGCAAGTAGAACATTCACAACTCTCCATTTGAATTAATCTAACAAAAATTAAGAAAGGAAAAATTGGGCATCGCCATTCATAAATATTTTCACACTTTTGAATGTTCACTCGTGTCTACACTCTTAATGACTTTTGTATGATGTAGCACTCCTTAACATATGTCAAGTAGAATAAAAATAACATATCTAATAGTATAAACTAGCCAAATCATTTATCCACCAATGCATTTCAAGCTAATATGATTGTGGTTTTCACAATCTTTTAAACGATCAATCTTAATTTGGGATGATGCTTGTTCCTGGTAATCGTTTTAGCTTCCGTTTTTATTTCTTTTCATCGAATCATATAAAACGTAGTGCTAATGCGACAATACACTTTTTAAGATTGTTTTATCTTCTTATAATATTCTTTGGATTGAAGATATTATCCTTTTTTTTTGTCAAGTACATTATCCTTCTATTGCATTTTAATTTAGTTGCTTAATAAATTTTGTCTCCTTAAACAAAATACACATTCTAATTAAATATACAGGTAAAACGAAACAACTTTCCTCTTTTTTTTTTTTTCCAAAAGAAAGAACGAAACAACTTTAAAAAAATCTTTAATTCACCCTCCAAAAAAAATCTTTAATTCATCCTTTTCATATCTTCACAACTCAAAAGCATAACTTAAGTAACAAAATCAAAAAGGTTTTTGAACTTTACATACTAAACCCCATATTTTACAAGTGTCACAACTCAACACATCCTGTTACACCATCTTCCATTTGAATTGTTATCAAATCTCAACCTATTATGTATGACATGTCCCAATTATAAGTTTACCAAAATATCCTCCTTCTTGGTGAGAAAGCAAAAAAGAAGAATAAAACAAACCAATAATATATTGTTTGGGCCGATGAAGATTTGGTCAAAAGGCCCAATAAAATCCTCACTAACTTTTTCCCCAATTCCCGAACCGTACGGTTTTCTTGTTCAGAAAGTTTAATTAAACCCTACTCAAAAAAATCTCCATAAACCCTTTAACCTCATTTCTTTCTTCTCACACATATTCAAGGTACAAATAATTCTTTCCATTTCTTCTATTTTCTCTCTCTACAATCTTCCACCTTGGAAGAATTTTTGTGTAGTTCATTTTCGTTTTTGTTTAGGGTTCATTGATTCTAGATTGCGCGTGCGTGTGTGATTTCGTTCGCGCGCGTGAAATCTGAAACTATAATTGATGATAATCGTTTGATTTGTGATTTTTTGAAGATGAATATGAAAGTTCCAAGTGGTGGTGCTGCATCAACACTGGCGAAATTGGGAATTATTGGTGGAATTGGTTTGTATGCTGCTGCTAACAGTCTTTACAATGTTGAAGGAGGTCACCGCGCTATCGTTTTCAATCGTCTCGTTGGTGTCAAAGACAAGGTCATTTTCTAGGGTTTTTGATTGTAACTTGATTTCTTTCAATTTATCGGTTTTGTGAATTGAAATGATATTGGTGTTTTGTTTGATGTGTAGGTTTATCCTGAAGGAACACATTTTGTGATTCCGTGGTTTGAGAGGCCGGTGATCTATGATGTTCGTGCACGTCCTCATTTGGTCGAGAGTACTTCTGGGAGTCGTGATCTGCAGATGGTAAATAATAAATAATGAGGCTCTGTTTGGATAAACAACTTATTTATTTGTAACTTATAACACAAACACTTATCCTGATAAGCGCTTATGTATAAACTTACATAAGCTTTTTCTAGAACAAAGGATAAAATAAAGTTAAATTGTTTTTGTATATGTTTTAAGCTGTTTTCATAAGTTCTCCCAATCAACCTCACAAAACCTATGTCCAAATAAATAAGCCAATCCAAACAGGCCTGAAATCCAGTTTTATTTAGACTTGCATGTCAGCATTAGGATAAGCCATTTGAACATAATAAATAACTTGCATATATTTGATTGTTTATAAACAAGTTTTCTTATGAGGAGATGTCCAATTAGGTATCTTTTCTTTTTTCCCTCTATTCTTTGTGATGGTATACCTGTCTGAAAATCATTATGTATTTTTTCGTCATGTGCATCATTCATACCGGACAACCCGCTAGTTAACAAAGTAATGTCCTCAATCCTCTCTATGTTTCATTATGTTTGACCAGTGATATAATTTCCATGAATGTGAAACAGATATAGAACTGCATTCAGATTTTAAAAAGTGCATTCACAATTCCACATGAATTTGTTTTGAGGAGCTTATAATATAGACATCGTTTTTACAAAGTTTATATTGGAGTTTACCTTTATTAAAGATTACCTCTCCAGTTTTAGAAATAGCTTATATATAAACTCGTAAATGTTAAGTGTTTATTGAATAAACATTTATATCTTAGTGTCCCTTTATATTTATGAATGTTTATACATGTTTAGCTGATTCCTGATTGCAAAATCATTGTTAAAGTTTTTGAACAACTGCTATGTGGCTATTTTGTTATTGCATAAAATGCCCATTTTGGATATATCATATTCAAATGGTAAGACTTTAATGATATAATTAAATCTGTTAGTATTTAGATTTTTCTCATCGATTGTAGACATTTCAATCTTGTGATCCTGGCATTGGGACTTAACTATACATGCCGATGATTATTGTCTATTTAATTGTTGTATCAGCTTAAACTTCAAAACATAACAAGTTCCCCTTAAGAACTATTTCAAATCTGAAATGCCATAAAGATATGTTGATCATTTCCGTGTCTGTGTGGTGATTTAAAATGGTTTCTCTTTGAACTTTTGATGCTGTTAAACATCTGGTGATTGGCCTTGTTGTCTGAATTTCCCTTTTCATGTTTAGCCTCTGAATTTGCATAATACTCTCATGTAAATCTGCAAAATGTCCTTTTTCCCACTTTCCCAGGGTTGTTTGATGACTTATTATGTCTTCTAATTTATCTGGATGACAATATTGGAAGTTTTAATTAATAATTCATAGGTTGCAAAGATGTTTGGTTTCATGAAACCAATTTCCAATACTTCAAGGTTATAGATTATAGATGTTTTTTATAAATTTAAACATGTGCAATATTGATTTTTTCTTTAAACTGCATGTACACACTTTACAGGTGAAAATTGGGCTTCGAGTCCTTACTCGTCCTTTGCCCGGCCAGCTACCTACTGTTTATCGGACCCTTGGAGAGAATTATAATGAACGGGTTTTGCCTTCAATCATACATGAAACTTTGAAAGCTGTGGTTGCCCAGTACAATGCCAGCCAACTTATTACACAGCGAGAGGTAAATAGAAAATCTAGTTGTGATGCATTAAAACTCAGGTTATTATTCAATCCAGACCAGGTTGCTAGTTACCAAGTTATCTATTTTCTTTTGCCTGTCATTATGTTAGATTATTTTTGTTTCTATATCTGTCAGAAGCACGACGAATATACATACACATCATCTGTCCTTGAAAATATTATGCGTAAATTTTTGTCATTACCCAGTAGCACATGTTTTATGAAATTAAAATCACATCTTATGATTTATTTATTGGTTTGAATTCATTTTAAGTGGGAAAGTATTATTGTTTTGTTTGTTTAATTGACATCACTGTTAATTTTAATTCTCAACAAAGAAGTGTATGTTTTAATAGATCTATTCTTTGTAGGCTGTTAGTCGTGAAATCCGGAAGATTCTGACTGAGAGGGCAGCCAACTTCAACATTGCTCTTGATGATGTGTCAATTACTAGTCTGACCTTTGGGAAGGAGTTTACTGCTGCAATTGAAGCCAAGCAGGTGGCTGCACAAGAAGCTGAGAGGGCTAAATTTGTTGTGGAAAAAGCTGAGCAAGACAAGAGAAGTGCTGTAATTAGGGCACAGGTAAGAAGAAACCGTGAATTCTTATGCAGTTACTGCTTTGGTGACTGTTAAATGTTTTTGTTGTTTTTATATTTTCATTTTCATGCAGAATACATTTTGAAAAAGTGTTACTTATTATTCTATCTAGCCCCAAAACTAGCACTGCCTTATCTGTTCTTTTGATCATGATGTTGGATACATCTTTGGTAACGACTAACAAGTGTCTTTGTTCACAAATCTGGTTGTCAAGTTTGATGTGGGTTTTAAAATCGGAAAATATTAACAAGTGCCCTCAGGCCATTGTTTAAGGAATCAAAAGAAGTAGCTTTGCCATAAAAAATGATGTATTTATTACTTCAACAAGAGTTTGACTTGTATTTTCTAGACAAAGTTTCCTTTTGAGTTTCTTAAACAATGACCTCAAGGCACGTGTTAGCATGACGCGTTAAAATTAAATACTAGTATGTAATATTTGTAATTGCCAGTTTTACACCTCAGTCTATTATTGATCAACATTGAATGTTGAACATATTTTGCTTCCTAAATATTTAGTTCCCACCTGACCTTTTTTACAAATCAACAGGGTGAGGCTAAAAGTGCCCAACTGATTGGACAAGCCATTGCCAACAATCCAGCTTTCATCACACTGAGGAAGATAGAAGCCGCGAGAGAGATATCACATGTTATAGCAAATTCAGCAAACAAAGTTTTCCTGGATTCAAGTGATCTTTTGCTGAATCTTCAGAGGATGGACTTGGATCCTAGCAAAAAATGAGCTGGTTATTCTGTTTATGGTTCTTAATAATTTTCTAGTATAAAACAATCGATTTTAAGGATGTAATTTTTCTTGAAAAGTTTCACGAAAATGATCCAAACAAATGAGTTGCATAAGACGAGGGAGGGATTATCTGAGACCCAAACAAATGATCCAAGTTGCATAAGATGAACACCTCCAGCTACTGAATCTGGCATCCTGATTTAATTTTGCTGCCTGAAATAAGTTGGATCGTTGGATTTTTATATTTTGCTCAGGGAATCTTTTCCAATGAGTTAAGATAGTGTTTTCAACTGCTAAAAGTTGTTGTTTATCGGTATCATTGTTACATCTTTCATTTCATTAGGCCGTGTATTGCACGCAATATTCAGCCTATAGATGCAGTGTTTTTACCCCATGATTTTGATATCATAAGCTGCGAGCAAACGTCAAAGGGTATGGTCCAGAAGTTGTGCTTAGGTGGGAGTGTTTGGCTGTTTCTAGAATTGAATTGGAAATAAGGAAAAGCTTGTTCTGAGCTGTAGATACATTCGAATTTAAATTAAGAATTTACTGAACCTAGTCGTTTTGGCACTGTTCCTAGTCATTGTCCATGGTTTTCGTTCTCGTTGATAGATATTCTTGAGTAATACACTAGAAAATATGTCTGCGTTTATGATACACACACTTTTGTACCCCCCACAATATTTGATTAATCATGATTAATTCAGTTGAATGATTAGTTGCATATTTGTGGAAGGTTCCATAGCAGCCATGAGGTTATCCCTCTCTTTTAAGTTTCCGCAGACGTGGCATAACTCTAATGGCTCGAGTTGGTTGTTAAGAAATGTTAACAGCATTGATGATGTCATGAGTCGTTAAGCATTATCCTTGCCACATGGATACCATGCATCCTGACAATGCTGACGTCACACTTGCTCATCCCTTTTCTCACCGATTCAACGTGTGCCACCTCCGTCTATACTTATTAATATTTAAAGATATTAAAGTATTGAGAAGTGGACGTTAGTAGATTTTTTTTAAAGTTCGTATATTTAACACATTAAAATATCGAAAAACTATATTTTTATATATAAAAATTATCAAATGTTTCTATTTTTTTAAATTTTTAATAAGCGTTCTTAGGATATTTGTTAACAAGACATTAAAATATTTTTTTTTGTAAAAAAAAAGACATTAAAATATTTTATTATTTATATTCAAATTGATTAAAATAATAATCTTAAATCAATATTAAATCTTAGAACTGCATAAAATTACTTATTATTATAAGTTGGGATGACTACCTCATCATAATCAACACAAATCGTACTGCATATTACTATATTGTATAAAAATTTTCGCACTTAATTTCACAAAAAAGTTAATTTTTTATTCTTTCCATATAATCACTATTTGTTGATTAGCTAGACCTTTTAAGATTTTAGTCTAATGAAAAACAAACAAATTAGAGACAATCATATTTTCTTTTTTTCTTTCCCTTCAAAACTCCACCCATCTATTCTCACATCCAAATAAATCATATTCTCCGTATTGTCCGGGATCTCATCTCATCAGCAATGAGATCAAAATTGAATTCATTAAAAAAATAAAGACAAAAAAACATATTTAAGAGAAAACATGGAGCATAAATAGTTGGGCGCCGTCCAAACGAATACGTACACAAATTGCAAACAAAACAAGTGACAACCTTAAACGTCAGCCACAACAACATTAAGATGACCAAATACTACCGCGTAGTTACTTTGAACATTATTTTCCTCAATTCCCGTTGACGTCATTATGAGTAAACCATTCATTCAAAATAAACTAAAATTCGACTTGGTTTTATCAAAATCAAATTTAGCCATAGTTCATAACAATTATAATAAGTAAAAAATTTATTTGTTTATAATATAAAAATGTTATAAACTAATTTGTATTTTTGTTCGAAAATGAATTGGACCATTAGCAAATTGTGCGAGACTAAATTGAGTCTTTTTTTAAAAAAAAATAAAATAACGAGTAAACGATCCCATCCCCTTCTACATATATATTCCATCTACATCCACTTCATAATCTCCATAACCAAGCCACTCTCTCTCTCAAAACTAACATCATGCATCAAGCAATTCCTTACATGTCATCACACAACAATAATTTTGGTAATATCAATGAAAATTACAATTCTAACAAGAAGCAGGAGAATCATGCTTCACCCAATGGAGAAGAAAAGATGATTTTGAACATGGTTTCTGAGAACGCTGTGATAGTTATTGGGAAACGAGGTTGCTGCATGACTCATGTGGTGAAAAGGCTTCTACAGAGTCTAGGTGTTAACCCTGCAATTCACGAGGTGGAAGAAGAGAAAGATGAAGTGAGTGTTGCAAGAGAATTGGAATCAATAATTGAAGGAAATGTGCAGTTTCCAATGGTGTTTATAGGTGGTAAGTTGTTTGGTGGATTGGATCGTCTCATGGCTACTCATATTTCTGGTGAATTGGTTCCATTGCTTAAACAAGCTGGAGCTTTATGGCTATGATTCATTGTTTCTTGTCATTAATTAATCCATTTAGTTTAAGGAACTAATGTTGATTTTTAAAAAAATTACAGATTTACAGTGTTGCTTAGCCTTCATTTTGGCTCGCTATTTTCTTGCCTTGACATAAATTACGATGTAATCTTATTCTAGTTAATCAAATTCAAAATGCTACCATCAAAATTGATGGTCTCTCATATGCTATGATGTTTGGATTTTTTTTGGTCAAAGGATGTTTGGATTTTAAATAGGTCGTTTTGCAAAACGTTTTAATTCTTTTTCACATTGTGTTTTGAGATCTATTTTGTTTTGGTTTCAATAGGTTACCTTCCGCGGGAGGTTTGGTTTCAACATATTACCTCCATCATATTTGAGATGTGTTAAATATGGATATCTTTTTCAATTGAGATTTTTAAATTTTGATTCACTACGTTATGGAAGTCTAATTAACATCTTCGATTATTCAAATCTCACTTGGTATTTTGAAATCTATTTATAGGGAGAAAAAAATTGCAGCTGACTTTTTTTATCCAACCACTCATGTTTTCTGCCAAAAGAAAATCCAATGATGATAACACTTTGAGACATGTTCGAGATATTATATTTCACCATAAATAGCATTGCTGTTTAAAATTTAGCTAAAACCACAACAAACTATGTAACTACCTAGCCTAAAACCAATATATACAGGATGTAATCTCATATGTTTTATTTTGACAAAAAATATAATCATTTCAAATCAATATAATTCATCAAATACAATCATAAGTTCAATATTGTAAAAAAACTAAAGGAAGAATTTACCTAGCCTGAGAATAATGCTGTAGGAAATAATATTTCGAGGATTATAATTTTAATTTTAATCCTTAAAACAAAGACATCCAAGACCGGCTATCTCGTATGTTAATTTATGAACAATTTGTAAGTTAGACTTTTCTATACGTTTAATTTGTATATATTAGCCTTTTAAAAACACTTTATACATACACATACATGTTCAATCAAGAGATCTCATAGTTTAGATATTTCATAATATTATTTCTTAAAGTATCTAAACAAATTTTTGAATGGTAAATTTGATAGGATTTTATTGTAAAACTATTTCTAATTTGAGTACACAAAATTGTTTTTTTTTTTGCTGTAATTATTTTTTTATAAGTGATATAGTATATAATTATTAACAAACATATTTTTTCTTAAGCAAACGAAAATTGTATTAAATAAAAACGAAGAAGTACAAAAATGGGGGCGTCAGACCTGTATTTTCATGATAAGTAAGTTTTCCATTGAATTCTAGTGTTATTTTTTTTTTGGTACAAGAATTCTAGTGTTTCTATTAGAGAAAACAAGATATTTTTTTTAAGTTTCAAATAGGTCTTTTAAGTTTTTTTTAAGTTTCAAATAAATTTTTTAAGTTGTTAATTTAATGTACCTATTTGAAGTTTTTAATTTTCAAATAAGTCCTTAAAAGGGTAACACTGTATAAAATTAACAACTTAAAAGACCTATTTAAAACTTAAAAAATTTACAGGATTAACCTGATATTCTTGTCAAACTTAAAGGACCAAAAGATGTATTTATTTTAAACCATCTTATTAATCAAAAAAGAAATAAAGGAAGAAAGGAGAATTGTCTTATAACATCTTGGGCTCAAATCATGCACTAGCCCAAAGCCATTGCCTGCCCCATATATTTTTTTCTTTTACTTTTCTCACCTCAGTGTAGATTATAAAATCCGAAACATTCTTAAGTTGTTGGAACATAGAGCACCTTGAAGATGTTTGTGTAATCTCTGTAAAACCACACTTCGGATTTTATAATACGAAATCCTTTTAGACATTTCGTATTTTATAATCTGAAACATGCCAAACACCCCATAAAAGCATAACTTTGGCGTAAAAAAGGTAAAAACAATGACCAGTTCGGATTATATAATACGGAATGTCATTAAACATACCAGATTATATAATCCAAAATGTATCAGTGCAGAAACAGAAGCATTGTTTTTCTATGATACATACAGATTATGTAATCTTTGTGAAATAAACATGCATTCTTGAATAAATAACAAAAAATGTTGTAATGAAAACGATAAGAAACAACACAACACAATTTTCAAACATTAAAATTAATACTAAAATTATCCATAAGTTACAAACCAAGTGTTCAGACATAAAATTCAAAATTAATGATTACAACATCATAAAACTAAAACTAAGTAAAACTAAGCCCCGTCACCCCTACCCCCAACAACATGCCTACGACGATAAACTGGCCCTCCATGAACCTCCTCCAAGATAACTTCCAAATGGCGCCATTGATCAGACCCTTGCTCCACCACACCATTGGCCATGACGGCATAGACATGGTCTCTAATACGACCTAACCTTCCGGTCAGCAGCAGGTACCCCTGCTCTCCGTCCTGCTCAGCAACAATCTCATCAAGAGCCTCCTGCTCGGGGTGGCCTCGGGACCTGAATAGCCTCGTCTGGAAGAATGATGTGTGGATGTGAGATGGAATAAAACCATCTGATGTATACCTGTGAAGTCTCCACACCACTCATAGCAGCGAGCCCCAAGTCCCGGGCTGTCAGCATATGATCAAGGTAGTGCGCATATCGGTGGCTGATATGTTAAGGTCGTCTGAGGAGATGCATTCTCACATGGATTTCTGGGGATGGTCTTGACGCGCCCAAACTGGTGAAGCACCCGCTCCGGTAGATATCTCACCCTACGAGAACCGTATCTGAGCCATCCAGAGTAAAAGCTGGTCTGCTCGAAGGGACATGCCTCACAGTGTGCCTCTCAAAGGGACATGACAACACCCGCCAGATCCAACTGATCCAGATGCGTTCTGTACTTGTCTGGTGAAGACAGACCCCTGAGCGGCAGATACATCAAGGTACGTGGACATGCCTCTTGATAACCACCCCATGCATCCCTGACACCCATACCTCTGAAATGTTGAAACACCCAAGCCTACAACAAAGTCAACAACATATAAATATACAAACAATGAAGACATAGAAATGAATAAATATGTAGTCCATTATTATTTATTTATTTATACCTGCAACAAAGATAAATAGCCTGCAAGATGTTTAGTCTTATAATCAGAGGCATTGTTGAGCACCTTGTACAAGTGTGCAAGGGCAGCAGCTCCCCATGCATAATCAGAGACAAGCTCCAAGTCTCTAAAGTACCTCAAATAGGCAACATCCACATAGCGGGCGCTCTTGTCAGTGAAGAGCGTGATACCCACCAAGTAGAGCAAATATATGTGGAGAGACTGGCCTCACTTCTGCTGCATCTCAACCAAATTACCAGCATGGTATGCCTCATGTGCCTCCTGAAGACGCTCCTTGAAACCATCCTTCAAGAAGCTAAACTGTCCACCTTTTGTCTTCTCTACCTCAGTCCATGCCTCACCCGCATCAACCCCCAACAACTCCATCATCAACTCAACAGCCTCAGTCCTGGTCATACTCTCGTGGGACAAGAGCATACCCTCAATGGGGAGATGCAGCAAACATGACACATCATCGAGTGTCACTGTCATCTCCCCAAACGGAAGATGGAAACTCGATGTCTCCTCATGCCATCTCTCTACAAATGTCAAACAAAGCCTGTGGTCAATCTGACTGTACCTGGTATCCTGCAGTCACTGAAGACCGGTGGCTCTCAGGCCATCCTTAAACCACTATGCTGCCATCCGAGCCTTGTTTGGTTTGTGAATTGCCTCAATCTTTTTCCCGTTGTCCCCACACTTTGAATTGTCACGCCACTGCAAAAATTAAAATAAAAAAATTAACATCAGTTTCAAAGTAATCAGAATAATACATGACAAAAATTAACAACATCAATCATTAAAACAACATAGTAATTCAATTTTCATTAAATAAAAGGTGTAGTGTCTTACCACTCCATCAACCGCCATCCTGGCCACGTGAACATGGTACTTCATCAGCACTGTCAAGTCGTGTGGGCCACCAGGATAGTCCTCAAGCTCCTCTGGCTTTGGCTCCGGCTGCACACGGTCTTACTGAAAAGTGGCAGAAAATGAGTAAATTCATGTCTTTTTACAAGGCATTTTAGTTACTTGTTTTACAAGTTACCCAAGGAAAAGCATAGAATTTATGAATAAATGCCAATTATGCTTTGTATGCCTTATTCTTCCCAATTTGCATAGGAAAATGCAAGCCAGGACTTGAAATTTAGCAAGGAATCAAGAAGAAAAGAATATGGCAACTCGCCCAGCGACCTAAAGGCGAAAGAATGGCGAGCTTAGGAAGGGAATTCCAAGATGTTTCAAAGTCTAACTCGCCTGGCGATTTCAGGGCGAGTCTTCAGCGAGCTTAGGCAGGGAATTTCAGAAGCAGGGGAAGCAATGATTTCGCCCTGCGAATTTATCATCGCTCAGCGATATCAAAGGCGGTTTAATGCTATTTGAAGACGTGGCTGAAAACCACTGGCAAAGAAAGCTTAACTCGCCGAGCGAATGAAAGCTCGCAGAGCGAGATATCACTTTTAGCTTTTAGTATTTAAGCTTTGTTTCATACTTTTATGAGAGAATAATTAAGAATAATTATTAAGAACATAGTTTAGAGTTTTAGACAGAAAATAGGGCAAAAAGAGGTGAACTTCAAAGAACAAAAGGGATCAAGTATAGATCAACTAAGGATCTTTGAGCAATCAAGTCTTAGCCATGATCTTCATCTTTTCTCCAACTTTTGTATTGTTGTCATGAAAATGATCACCTAAATCTCCTTTGTTGGGATTAGAGGTAATGAATCAAGCTTAGATGTACTCTTTTGATCATGCAAATATATGATTCTAGTATTTTATATCATATTGAGTTTATTCTTGTTATTCAATCTTATGTATGATTTAGACGTTATTGAAAAATACCTTTGAATCTAGGGTTAGAATAATCTTCTATTAAAACAAGAATTCTAGACATAGAATTATGTTTTGATAATCACTTAAAGCATCAAGACTTAATGTTATTGGATCGTTTAATATATTGAGAAATCGTCGATTAAACGATACGATCGATCTCACAACATTATTTAGACATAAATGATGTTGTCGAATGATGCGTGATAATATCGTTAAAAAGGAAATAAAGCTAGAATCCATATATATATGATCATTAGAATATTGTCTATGCTTGATTTATGAACTTTGATTCCGACGCTTTTATGCCCTATTACTCGTCGTATTTATTTACATTTTAAAGTCGAATAGGTTATAGTGAACAAATGATTAAACCCTAACTTAAAATGATAATCGATGTTGAATGGTTTAATGTATCGCACTAATCCCTGTGGAGACGATCCTAATATGCTCACGTGTAAATAGGAATATGACTTGTAAAGGAAAATTTACATCACCTACTGCTCATCATCATTCACCTCCACCTCCTGATACTTAGGATCACCCTCCATGTGCTCCTCCATCTATATCTGAGGCTCGTACTGTGTCACAACATAGTTCCCCTGGGATGTTTCCTCGCTATTAGCACCAGCACGGCGTGCCCTTCTCCTGCCCATGCCCTTGCCACACATGGGCTCTCCCCTCTCCGCTTGCAACCTCTCCATAAGCTCCCTCATAACAGAAGCATGCATTGCTGTTCTTCGACCCCTGGTGCGCTCAACAGGTTGTTCCATACCTGTAACATGCATAAAAGGGTTAAGTACTATCAACAGAAATATAAAAAGTAAAAAAATCTTCATACGGTACAGTTTGGATTATAAAATACAAACTTCAACAATCCAATTTCAATTTTATAATCCGAACTGCTTCAGTGCTCAGGAAAAAAAATTCGAACTCAAAGGCTTGCATGCAGAGGGAATGAGACCTAACCTTCAATTTGGTGTTTGATAAAGCTTGAAATGTGATGATTTTTGAGCAAAAAAACTCCAAGATCTAACTAATTTGTGAGTTTCAGATTTTGGGATAAGGGAGAGAGAGAGAGAGAAAGTGAAATGTGAAAAGTGAAACTGTAAAATGGGTAAAGTTGTCGCTCTTGCATATATATATATATATATATATCGAAATTTTTCGGATTATATTTCCCGAAATGGTTCCGGATTATAAAATCCGAGGGGCATTTTGGAAAAAAAAAAGTAGGGCGTGGGAGAACCTCATATGGTGGGAAAAGTAATAGCCATTTTTTTTTAATTTACAGACCCATGCCTTCGTATTATGAGAATTGCTCTTCTCACTTTTGATTTTGCTCATTCTCCTAATTCAACGTGAGTTAATTAACGCTTGACGTTTTTCCCTCACATAAACCTTCTTTATCCGCTTCACTCCCAGATTCATACAATCTTCTTCTTTATCCTCTTCACTCCTCTATGCAACCCATCCAACCCTCCACTATTGTTCATTAACCCTCCACCACCCATCAACCCTTTTGTCTCCACCCTCACCGCCACACACAACCCTCAAACCGCCCATTAAACCTCCACCACACACGAACCCTCCACCACCCATTACCTTTGTGGAAGACTATGAGACTCATAGAGTAGAACCATGTCGAGACCATTGAGACTTCTGCTTAAGTTGAAGGAATACGAAGATGAAGGAACATGGTAGATCCCTTTCTGGTGGTCGATAAGCAAAGATTTGGATCGGACAGTCGTTGCGATTACCATTCAAAACGAAAGAAAGAAGCAAACACTCTTGGGATTGAGAGCGAAGCAACGAAAGGTTTAATTTTGTGTGAAGGATTTTGGGAAGTGAATATATGAACAATTTTGGGAAGATTGGGATTGTAGTGAAAGTGTTTTTTTCCTTGGGGGAAGTGCTTTTTGGATGTGAATTATTTGGGAGTTTTAGTGAAAGTGTGAAAAAAAAAAAGAGAGCAAGAACGTCAATTTGTGCTCTGCTGGCGGCGGCGTGGTTGGCGTTCGCTTTGTGGGTCTCAGATATAAGAAATCCAAACTTTTGTTGTAGGTCGATAGAGAAAATCGAAACTTTGACAAAATAGAAATTGTTGTAGGTTTATAGGGATTGTGGTTCTGGATTTTGTATAAGAAGATTATTTGGATTTTTGTTTAGAAGATGAACATATGAACTTATTCTTAGAATGAAAGTGGATGAAGAAGGGTAGGGAAGAAGAAGAGGGTATTTTAGTCATATTTGCGAGGACTTTTTTCATTAAGGGAAAATCTGTCCATTTGTGTCATAAAATCTGAGTGAGCATCCACTTTTACCAGTCAACACTTGCCACATCAGTTAATTAGAGTCACATCAGTGAGATTATGGGCTCAGGGACCAAAACTTAAGTGATTCATATTTATATGACAAAATTGAAATGATTAGCAAATTTAGAGACCAAAACTCATTTGATCCATATTTGCAGGGACTAAACATATAAATAAGCCTAATTTTTATATTCTCTTCCTTTTCATATGGACGTATATGTATAAATATATGGTCCATTGTATCCATTGTAATTCAATTAATCAAATTATCTATAATATTTGTTCACCACTTTCCTATACTTTTATCTCAATTACGAATTATATCAATAATTGTAATATCATGCAACCTACATTCTTTCTCAATGCAAATATCTCATGGCACCATTTCTTTTTTCTTTCTATTTGTATACTTGCAATTGTTTATAGGTCACCATCAATTAGACATTAAGGTAGACAACAAAAATCTATTTTTACACGCATTCACTTTTATCCCTCGAGGACCAATATATATCCTGGAGAAAATGTAATTAACGATATCAAATTATCAATCAATCATCAAAGTGTAAGATGGGCCTCCTTGTCTTTGAATTCCAATATGGAAGGGAGTTTTTTAAAAAAAATTCTTTTAGGTCTCTTCCCCAATCATAATTTCCAATAATTCAATGAGCAAAACGAAGACACTATGCAATCTATTTCTTCCAGTATTTTTTATCCATTGTATTTTTTATCCATAGTGCAACTTCGTTTTACTCTGATTGTGACTGATGACGCCTTGTCATTACGTAATTTTCTAAGAGTTTTTGTTAGTTTTATCTTCTGTCGTTTAGCATTTTGAGACAGTTTGAGGTGCAAAAAAGCAAGAAATCATCAGAACTTGAAGTGACTACATCGTGACACGATTTGGGCATCGTGTCACGATTTCCTAACCAGAGAAGAGGTGAAATTCTGCCTATAAAATCGTGTCACGATTGCATAATCGTGTCACGATTGGGAGACCAGTTTGCGCAATCCTTGGGAGCTTTAATGAAGGATCGTGTCACGATTTGCTACATCGTGTCACAATTAGGGACTCAGGTTGCCTATTTTAGCTGATTCGTTTTCAGAAACAAGGGTTCGAAAAATTGGAAGATAGAAGCACGATTTTGAGAGCAAGGAACTGAAGCGGTGGCAACTCCATCCAACTCACAGTCAGTTCACGTATGTTCTTATGTTCCTATTGATTAAGCTATTTTGTAATCCAATTATGAGTAGCTAAATTCTCCATTGTTAGGGATGAGATCAGCTAGATGATGACTCTTGTTTTGTAACCTTAATCTGGTCATTGAATGAATTTATTGAATCATGTTTTCTTATCTTTGTGCTTAATGCTTTTATTGATTGATCACCTTTAAATTGATGTATGATTCATATTGTGAAACGGGAGTGGAATGTATGAATGCTTAAGATAAGAAATTTTGGCCTTTGTAATCTAGGAATAGATACAAACCCTAGAAACTATTGAGTAATTCAAGTTTGTTCATGCTTAATTCTAATTTGTATAACTTGCTAAGGAATTAGGGTTTACTTTAGAATTAAAGATTCTGTCGCTAAGGAATTAGGGCAAGAGTATTTCAGAGAATTAGGTCGTGATTCATTAAACAAATTCATTGATCGTGGTTAAGTGATTAACTTGAGTTCGGAGTCTAGTGAAGCTCATACCTGACAAGCTTTTATCTTTGAAATTCAAACCTGTTTTACTTTACGCACTTTTCTTTTATTAACAATCAAACAAACCTCGTACCCTTTTGTTTAATTGAGTTTTCAAAATTACATTCTAATCGTTAACGCAGTCCTTGTGTTCGACACTCGGTTTACCGTTTTAACTTTACTACTTGAACGATTTCGTACACTTGCGAAAATCGCCATCAAGTTTTTGGCGCCGTTGCCGGGGACTACCAATTAACTGTTGAATTGTAATTTCTTTTACTCAATTGAAATTTTTTGCTCTGCAATAAAATTACTTTTGCTTGTTACAAATTCTATTTTTTTTTATTTTTTTTTTCTCATTCTCAATAACTCACGTTTGTCTAATCTTGTATGCGAGGCCAGGCCTCAGCTGAACTTCTCTTTGACGCAGAAATTGAAAAGACTTGCCGTGCAAATCGCAAAGTAGCTCAATTAAGAAAGCGAAGAGAGAAGGAAGGGACGAGTGAAATTGAGATCATCACAGACGAACAGGTCACTGAGGAGATAGAAGTTGTTGAAAGGATGGCGGAATTAGACCCACCTCCTCCTCCACCTGAAGAGAGACTCCTCGGAGATTATGGTGCCCGTGATCGAAACCGCAACAGGTTGACCATTGCTAACCAGCCTGTGACGGTTAACAAGTTTGAAATCAACCCAGGACTACTCCGTGAGTTGAAAGAAAAACAGTTTGCTGGGAAGTACAATGAAGATGCCAACAAACATTTGAAAAATTTCTTTGTGATATGTGAGACAACAAAGGTGGATGGGAACTCGGAAGAAGCCAAACGACTGCGGTTGTTTCCATTCTCCCTAACTGATGATGCTAAGGAGTGGTTTGATTCTCTACCAGCTGGGAGTATTACAACATGGAATGAGATGGAAGACAAGTTCTTGGAGCAGTTCTTTCCTACAACATTGTTTGTGCGCAGACGTCAAGACATTTCTAACTTCCAACAGAAAGAGGGAGAGTCACTTGGAGAATCTTACAAGAGGTACAAGAAATTGTTGTCAGCTTGTCCAGACAACAATTACGACAGCACAATGCGGATGCAGATTTTTTGTAATGGTCTACGTCTTTCTACTAGACAAGTCCTTGACACAGCTTTTGGTGGTTCCATCAATTTCAAAACTGCTTCTCAAATCATCAAAGTCATTGAAGCGGTTGCTCTGAATGAACAAATGGAGATGTACGACAGAACAGGTGGCACAAGGGGAGGACTCATAGACTTGAATCAACTTGAAGCTAAAAATGCTCAGAATATACTCACTAGCAAGCAGATTCAAGAAGCAGTGTCAGCTGAAGTAACAAAGAGATTGGCAGCTCTCAATATAGGCCAACCTCTAATTGCTCCGGTTAATCAAATGAATACTGTGAAGTGTGATTGGTGTGCAGGTCCTCATTTTACCATGCATTGTGATGTACCCATGGATGCTGCTCAAGTAGAAGCTGTGAATTTCCTTAGTAACCAAGGGGTCGTCAGCAGAACAATCCCTATTCCAACACTTTCAATCCAGGCTGGAGGAATCACCCAAAATTCTCGTGGAAAACTCCACAAAACAGCTTCCAGAATCCGCAACAAGGAATCCCATCAAATCCTACTCCCCCAAAGAAAGCTGACTGGGAATTGGCCATTGAAGCAATGGCATCAAGCGTGAACTCTCTCACTCAAGAAACCAGGGCCTCACAAAAGAACACCACTGCCTCAATCAAAAATCTTGAGATTCAAGTTGGTCAAATTGCCCAACAAATTGCACAAAGACCTCCCGAAAATCTGCCTAGCAACACAGTTGCCAATCCCAAAGGACACGAAAGTGTGAATACAGTCATGACCAGAAGCAGAAGGGTTGAAGACTCACAACAACCTAAAGATACACAAAGTGGGGGTGAGTCATCCGATGAGTTAGTTGAGGTGCAAGTTGAAGTCCGGGAGAATACACCACAAGAGGTGGCTGGAGAACCAGAAAATCCAAAGAAAAATGAGTTACCAAAGCCACAGATTAAGCTACCATTCCCACAAAGGTTGAAAAAAGAAAAAGACAAGAAGAATTTTGGTAAATTCCTTGAGATGTTCAAAAAGTTACAAATCAACATCCCTTTTGCCGAAGCTCTCGAACAAATGCCAACCTATGCAAAATTCATGAAGGACATCATTTCAAGGAAGATAAGCATTGGTGATGAGGATGTGATGCTCACTGAACAGTGTAGTGCGGTGTTACAAAGAAAAATTCCAAAGAAACTCAAGGATCCAGGAAGTGTTACTATTCCTTGTACCATTGGGGATAGAACTTTCAAGAAAGCATTGATCGACCTTGGAGCAAGTGTAAGTTTAATGCCTTTATCTATTTACAAGAAGTTGGGGATTGGAACGGTGAGAGATACAAGAATGACCTTGCAGTTTGCAGATAAATCTTACAAATATCCCTATGGTATTGTGGAAGATGTGCTTGTAAAGGTTGACAAATTCATATTTCCAGTTGACTTTGTTGTTCTTAAGATGGAAGAAGATGAGGATATACCGCTGATTCTGGGGAGACCATTTTTACAAACTGGAAGGTGTATGATTGACTTAGAAGATGGTACGTTGACTCTAAAGGTTGACGATGAGGTGGTGAAGCTCAATGTTCTCCAAGCGATGAAGCATCCGAAAGAAAAGGAGGAATGCTACAGGGTTGACATACTTAGCTCAATCGTGAAAGACAAGTTTGAAGCTGAAATTCCAGCTTTACCACTGGAGAGAGTACTAAGCTCATCAGCAGAAGTTGTTGAGGAAGGTGAAGATCCTAGAGAAGTTGAGGTTCTAGCCATGTTAGAAGCCTTCCCGTCCTATCACCGACGCACACCGACTAAATGGGAGGAGTTACATCCGAATGAAGAAGCTGTTGAGAAAAAGTCAAGGAAAGTACCGGTAGTTGAGCTGAAACAACTGCCCCCTCATTTGAAGTATGTGTTCCTGGGTGAGAAAGAAGAGTATCCAGCCATTATCAATGCAAGCCTGAATAAACTTGAAGAAGAAAAGCTCCTGAGAGTCCTGAGAATGCACAAGGGTGCCATAGGGTGGTCCATTGAAGACTTGAAGGGTATAAGTCCTACTGTGTGTATGCATAAGATCTTAATGGAAGAGAACTACAAACCAGTGGTCCAACCACAACGGAGGCTCAACCCTACCATGAAAGAGGTGATTAGAAAGGAGGTGGTCAAGTTGCTTGAAGCTGGTCTCATTTATCCTATATCTGATAGTTCGTGGGTGAGCCCGGTCCAAGTTGTTCCAAAGAAGGGTGGCACTGCAGTGGTGATGAATGAAAAAAATGAATTGATCCCAACTCGCACTGTCACTGGCTGGAGAGTTTGCATAGATTATAGACAGTTGAACACGGCTACTCGGAAGGATCATTTCCCATTACCGTTTATTAATCAAATGCTTGAAAGGTTGGCGGGTCATGATAATTACTGCTTTTTGGATGGGTATTCCGGATACAACCAAATTGCGGTGGCACCTGAGGATCAAGAGAAAACGGCCTTCACATGTCCTTATGGGATATTTGCTTACAGGAGGATGCCATTCGGGTTGTGCAATGCCCCCGCTACTTTTCAAAGGTGTATGATGTCCATATTCTCCGATATGATTGAAAAACATATCGAAGTTTTTATGGACGACTTCTCTGTCTTTGGCTCTTCTTTTGATAATTGTTTGAAAAATTTATCTCTTGTATTGGAAAGGTGTCAAAAATCTAATTTGGTCCTAAACTGGGAAAAATGTCATTTCATGGTGAGAGAAGGAATTGTCCTTGGTCACCGAATCTCTTACAAAGGGATAGAGGTGGACCAAGCAAAAATTGAAGTTATTGAAAAACTTCCTCCTCCCACCAATGAAAAAGGCATTAGGAGCTTTTTAGGACATGCAGGTTTTTATAGGAGGTTCATCAAAGATTTTTCAAAAATAGCAAAACCCCTTACTAATCTGCTAGTAAAAGACACACCTTTCCAATTCAATGATGAGTGTCTGAATGCTTTTAACACTCTTAAGCAAAAACTGATAACAGCCCCCATTGTCACTGCTCCCGATTGGTCACTACCTTTTGAAATAATGTGTGACGCCAGTGATACAGCTGTTGGGGCAGTTCTTTGGCAAAGGAAAGATAAGTTGTTGCATGTCATTTACTATGCTAGTCATGTTTTAAACCCAGCACAACTTAACTATGCCACTACAGAAAAAGAACTCTTGGCTGTTGTCTATGCCTTTGATAAATTTAGATCATACTTGTTAGGGTCTAAAGTCATTGTTTACACTGACCATGCTGCTCTAAGGTATTTGTTTTCTAAGCAGGAATCAAAACCGAGACTTCTTAGATGGATATTGCTTTTGCAGGAATTTGACCTGGAGATCCGAGACAAGAAGGGATCAGAGAATACTGTGGCTGACCATCTCTCCCGACTAGAGAAGATGGATGAAACTGATCAGCAGAGGCCTATCAAAGACCTCTTTGCAGATGAACACATTTTAGCCATAACAATGGTGTCGTGGTTTGCCGACTTTGCGAACTACATGGTAGGTAAGGTGATACCCGTTGATTTCAATTCCCAACAGCGCAAGAAATTCCTGCGCGATTGTAAGTATTACGTGTGGGATGAGCCTTATCTGTATAAAAGGGGGGTTGACGGGCTGTTAAGAAGATGTGTCCCTGAGGAAGAGTAAGAAAAAGTGTTGTGGCATTGTCATGACTCCAATTACGGTGGTCACTTTAGTGGAGATAGGACAGCTGCCAAGGTGCTCCAATCTGGTCTGTTTTGGCCAACCTTGTTTAAGGATGCTTTTGCCTATGTTAAGAGATGTGACCGCTGCCAACGCACAGGAAATATTTCCAAAAGAAACGAGATGCCTCAAAACCCTGTGCTGGAAGTGGAAATCTTTGATGTATGGGGTATTGATTTTATGGGACCATTCCCATCCTCATATTCAAAGATTTACATTCTGTTGGCAGTGGATTATGTCTCTAAGTGGGTGGAAGCTATCGCCACGCAGATTAATGATGCTCAGGTAGTAATTTCTTTCCTTCAGAAAAATATCTTTTCACGTTTTGGGGTCCCTAGAGCGTTAATCAGTGATGAAGGAGCCCATTTCCTCAACCGGAAGATGGAGACTTTGCTGAGAAAGTACAATGTGCATCACCGGATTGCTACACCATACCATCCTCAGACGAGTGGACAAGTGGAGGTCTCAAATAGACAAATCAAGCACATCCTGGAGAAGACTGTAAATTTCTCACGGAAGGATTGGTCCATCAAGCTGGATGATGCACTGTGGGCATACAGAACTGCTTTCAAAACTCCCATAGGTATGTCTCCCTTTCAAATTGTTTATGGAAAATCTTGTCACTTACCATTGGAACTAGAACACAAAGCTTTGTGGGCCACTAAATTCCTGAATTTTGATCTCTCGAAAGCAGGCGAATCCCGGATTCTTCAACTCCATGAGTTAGATGAATTCCGGAATTCAGCCTATGAAAATGCCAAAATTTTTAAAGAAAAAACAAAGAAATGGCATGACAAGAAGATTCAAAATAGGGAATTTAGGGAAGGGCAGCTAGTTCTTCTTTTCAATTCCAGGTTAAAGCTGTTTCCTGGCAAGTTGAGGTCCAGATGGTCAGGACCATTTAAAGTGGTGAAAGTGTTTCCTTATGGAACTGTGGAGGTGAAGGACCCGGACTCGGATAGAACCTTCAAGGTCAACGGACAAAGGCTCAAACCATACTTTGGAGTCGAATTTGAGCGTCCGACCGAGTCAATTAAACTGAAATCCACGTGATCCAGTGGTACGTCAAGCTCGGGACGCTAAACACGCGCTAGGTGGGAGGCAACCCACTCAGTATCCTTTGTTTTGTTTATTTTTTTTTTTCATAAAAAACAAAAAAAACAATAATTGTTGCAAAACCATCTTCAGGGCAGGAATTTTTCTAAGTTACAAAAGTGTGCTCTCTGCCTAGCAAATCGTGACACGATTCCTCAATCGTGACACGATTTTGCTCCTTCAAAATTTTATGTTTATGCCACAAAAATCGTGACACGATTCCTCAATTGTGACACGATTTCATTTTTCAAAACTCCATACTTTCTGCCACAAAAATCGTGACACGATCCTGGAATCGTGACACGATTCTGAATTTTTTGGACCGTTACAAGCTGCAATCGTGACACGATTACTTCACATCGTGACACGATTGCTGAGCATTTTTGAATTTTTTGACCGTTACAGTCCCAATCGTGTCACGATCCAACCCAATCGTGACACGATTCCCTCAGCCTATAAATATAACCTTCAGAAAGCCCATTCTCACAAATTGAAAACCTGCCGTTACTCTGCCAAAATTTCATCAGACTCCAATACCCACGAAAATTCATCCTTTTCCTCACCATCAACATCATCCCTACCATCTTTCTCCCCACAAACTCATCAAATTTCATCCCCCACCAACAACTCTTAACCATGCCTCCCATCTTAACCATGCCTCCCATCTTAAGAACCAAACATACTGCAAAAAGGCCAAAAACCACAAAAACCACCAAAACCACCGCCAAACGCAAACCCAACACTGTCCGAACCGAAGCCGCACCACCCGCACAACAAGCCTTCAAATTCATCAATAAGGAGGCACATGAACGATTTGTTGAAAGCAAGGCCTTCAAAGTAGTTATGGAGCGCAGGTTCGATGTTATTAATTTGGGAAAATATGCGGAGTTTGAGGGCATGCTACAGGCCAGGAATTGGGAACTGCTGAACAATATGGTGTTTGACACTTCCAACAAGACGGTAACACTGGAATTCTATGCAAATGCCAGGTACACTACTGCCATGTATCAGTCATACGTTCGCGGAAAAACCATTGATTATAGCCCTGATGCTATTAATCAATTGCTGGGTTTGACCGCCCCGGAGGAGTGTGGGGTCAAGAGGAGAAGGGCTGCGGTGAAAGACATGACGGAGGATGATTTTGCTGGGTTACTGAACATGCTGTGCAGGTCAGGCACCACATGGCGAAGGGCAAGGATGCTGACCAAAGCTGACTTCATGCCATCTCCTAAGGCGTGGGCATCCTTTGTAGTGCAGACTCTGGAGGGCACGTCGTGCACATCTGAAATCCCACTGAAAAGAATTTTAACTATTGATGCTATTCTGTCAGGTGAGGACATCAATGTTGGGGAGCTGATCGCCAACAACATCCGGGAAATCGCAATGAGTAAGCTTAAATCGGTGGCCCATAGCAGCTTGATTTGTTGGCTGTGTGAGGAGGCTCAGGTTGAGGAGTACCGGGCTGACATTGATGCCCCGACCATGAAGCCCATCACTGAGAAGATTATGGATGCGTTCGTCAGTGAGTACGAGGATTTTATGAGGGGAGGAGGACAGAGAGAGGAGCAGGACCAGCGGGAGCCAGCACAGCCTCAGCCGCAACCACAGACATTTCCGGGAGAAGGCAGCAGTCAGCAGAGCATATATCCACCACTTCATCCGATGCTGTTGGAATACATGTTCACTTCTGCTAATTGGATGAATGAGACTTCTGATCAGCTGTATGTGAACCGTCCGAGGTTCTCCCAGGAGTTTGCTGCAGAAGCTCAAGTCCATCGGAGGCCGCCAACCGGGTCGTATGATCGCTTTGAGGGGAACCGTGAGAGCATGGTTCAGTACTTTGAGCAGCAGAGAGGGAGGGCTGTGAGCAGAGAGCAGGAGATCGCTGCTGACTTTGATGCGACCGAAAGGAGGAATGCGGCGCATTTTATGGAGGAGATGAATGCGAGTGATCCTCCGCATACTTGGTTCTCGGAGCAGGAGCTGCATGAGATGGGCAGAGACTTGCCCTGATTTATGTTTTTGTTACTTTTGTGTTTTGTTGCAATTTGTTTTTGTATTGTTTAATCCGAACTACTTTTAGATTTCTGTTTTAACTCTTTTATCCCTGTTTGTAATAAATCAGCACTTGTTTATTATCGATGATTTTATTTGTGATGTTGATTCTCTTCAGTTTAGTAACAATCTTTGATTGAGTGGTATGCCAAAAGTTCAAAGGAGGTAGAGGCCAAACATATCACAGTTGAAGTGTTCGGCAATATGAGCATAAGTAGTCACAACTCCCAGAGATCATAACATGTAAGGTCCTTGCCAAATTTTATTTTTTTCAATTTACTTTAAAAGAGTGCTCCATGCAACTATGATTCTAGAACTTGCAATTTTTCTCTGTTATTAATTGGTTATATTGTGTACACACTAAGGCAAATTGCTTGTCCCTTGAGCCTTTGTAGCCAACCTGTGTTTATATTGAATTATCCATTGTTTAAGTCAAGTTGAGCCCTTAGGACAGATCCCGTTGTTTCGGTGACATACCACATTACGAGCCTAGAGACCATAGGATTATTCACCCAATGTATATTGGAGTTAGGCATTGTTTGGGTATTTGCTCATGAAATTGTTCAAGTTTGGGGTTGCTCATGGAACTAGCAACATTTTAAGTTTGGGGTAGGGGTGCTAGAGAAAAGAATTTTTTTTTTTAAGCAGATCACTTTGTGTCAAAAACAAAAAATAAGCATGTAAATTAAGCTGATTCTGCAGCTCGAAAAAAAAAAAGAAAAGTGCTTCAAGACATAAGTTGTGATCAGTATTTCTGTTGTAAGATGCAATTCTCTAGCCCCTTAAGGTTATGTTGTGTGTATTGTTGGGTAGACCAGTAGGAAGATGCTTAACTCCAATTTTTGTTGAAAACCTACTTTCCAAATGATCCCACCTGTAACCTAAGCCCCATTATAACCCTAAGAAGTCCTTAAAAGTGTGTACATAATACTGACTTTGATTGATGCTTAGAAACTTTTCAAGCTTATGGTAATTCATAGATTTGCATGTGATTGAGTGGAAACCCTTATCAAACCTTTGCGTGGAGTTGTGAATTGAAGGAGAAAACTGGCCGGCTAGCCCATTACATGGCTGGTAAGGTGTTGAACTTTTGGTACTGCTGCTTGGTTATGTGATTGTTAATTTACTGTTGTCGTCAATATTGTAAGTAAATTCCTTGAGGACAAGGAATGGTTTAAGTTTGGGGTTGTGATGACGCCTTGTCATTACGTAATTTTCTAAGAGTTTTTGTTAGTTTTATCTTCTGTCGTTTAGCATTTTGAGACAGTTTGAGGTGCAAAAAAGCAAGAAATCATCAGAACTTGAAGTGACTACATCGTGACACGATTTGGGCATCGTGTCACGATTTCCTAACCAGAGAAGAGGTGAATTTCTGCCTATAAAATCGTGTCACGATTGCATAATCGTGTCACGATTGGGAGACCAGTTTGCGCAATCCTTGGGAGCTTTAATGAAGGATCGTGTCACGATTTGCTACATCGTGTCACGATTAGGGACTCAGGTTGCCTATTTTAGCTGATTCGTTTTCAGAAACAAGGGTTCGAAAAATTGGAAGATAGAAGCACGATTTTGAGAGCAAGGAACTGAAGCGGTGGCCACTCCATCCAACTCACAGTCAGTTCACGTATGTTCTTATGTTCCTATTGATTAAGCTATTTTGTAATCCAATTATGAGTAGCTAAATTCTCCATTGTTAGGGATGAGATCAGCTAGATGATGACTCTTGTTTTGTAACCTTAATCTGGTCATTGAATGAATTTATTGAATCATGTTTTCTTATCTTTGTGCTTAATGCTTTTATTGATTGATCACCTTTAAATTGATGTATGATTCATATTGTGAAACGGGAGTAGAATGTATGAATGCTTAAGATAAGAAATTCTGGCCTTTGTAATCTAGGAATAGATACAAACCCTAGAAACTATTGAGTAATTCAAGTTCGTTCATGCTTAATTCTAATTTGTATAACTTGCTAAGGAATTAGGGTTTACTTTAGAATTAAAGATTCTGTCGCTAAGGAATTAGGGCAAGAGTATTTCAGAGAATTAGGTCGTGATTCATTAAACAAATTCAGTGATCGTGGTTAAGTGATTAACTTGAGTTCGGAGTCTAGTGAAGCTCATACCTGACAAGCTTTTATCTTTGAAATTCAAACCTGTTTTACTTTACGCACTTTTCTTTTATTAACAATCAAACAAACCTCGTACCCTTTTGTTTAATTGAGTTTTCAAAATTACATTCTAATCGTTAACACAGTCCTTGTGTTCGACACTCGGTTTAACGTTTTAACTTTACTACTTGAACGATTTCGTACACTTGCGAAAATCGCCATCAGTGACGTTCCTCGCATGCATACTCATCGGTAATTATAATATAATACACCATGTCTTGATTTTCTTGACTAAATAATTCTGGATTTGGGCATTATTTGATCTATGATCTCTTTCTCTCGGTACAAAGTTGTATAAGGCTTGCTTGATTCATCTTAAAAAGAAAAAGAGAGAGGATACTAGTGCAGTGTGTACTTTCTTGTTGCTTTTCATTTTCTATAAATAGTTTGGTATTGATTTAGCTACGAAAATCCTTAATCTTATATAGTATTAATTAGTGGTGGTCAATTTCATGTCCATGAAGACAAAGTGCTTGCCTCTAAGGGTCCGTTTGGTTCGAGAGTTTTGAAGGGGAGGGGAGGGAATATTTTTAATTTGATGTGTTTGGTTCAATTTTTAGAAGGGAATGGGAGGGGAGGGGAGGGGAAGAGATCTCTTTAAAATTGTATTACATTGCCAAAATTATCCTTAGATTAATTTACAATCTCAATATTATCCTTGTAACAACTTTTATTATTATTAGGTTATACTATCTTGTAACAACTTTTATTATTAGATTATATTATCCTTGTAACAACTTTTATTATTATTAGGTTATATTACTGTTGTAACAACTTTTATTTTCATGTTATCTATCACTCTTATTTGTTATATGTAAAAACAAACATCATCGTATATTTAATTAAGTTTAAGGGTAAAACAGTAAATTAATTTTAAAATCCCTCCCCTCCCCATGTGAACTAAACACATTTTTAATTAAAATCCCTCCCGTCCCGTCCCCTCCTGTCCCCTTCCCTCCCCGTCTCTCCCCTCTCCTCCCCTCCCCTCCGTTGAACCATACGGACCCTAAGCTTCATATATCGTGTTCAGAAATACAAATCAATCACATATATAGCAATATCTAAATATATAAAGGGGATATACATAGTTTTCGTGTGAAACTTTTTCTTCTAATTATGCCATTAATTTAAACTATTGTGTTTATCATTTTATCCTTTTTATTTTCAATTTTAAATAAAAAGTTAAGTTACATCGCATTACAATATAAACAATATCACAGAAATGAGAACAATATTTTATTAAAAAAAGGAACAATCTATCCTAAAAAGGGAGTTTATTTTTATCTTATTTATC
Source organism: Medicago ruthenica (assembly GCA_018208015.1). Lineage (NCBI taxonomy): Eukaryota > Viridiplantae > Streptophyta > Magnoliopsida > Fabales > Fabaceae > Medicago > Medicago ruthenica. Next base: position 92,829,762 of record CM031372.1, on the reverse strand, counting down.
AAAATTATTTAAGTGGGGTATATATTAAAAAGTTTATAATCAAAAGAAAAGGGGGATTAAGCCAAAGAACTTTTCAAAGAGTGCAGCTTCCCTCCATTTAGGTAGTCTCCATTTACCCCGTTTACATCATAGATGGATGACATGTGGCAAAAATAAAACCAAGGGTTGAGATTAAAAGGTTAATAATAAACATTTGGTTAATGAAAAAGGTAATAAATGGAGGGAAGCTGGACTCCTTTTCAAAAGGTAATAAATCTGAAATTGGACATGTCCAACGTATTTCTAGTGTACTTCTGCTTGATAAGACAGGTAAATCTATCCATAAAGTTAAAGAAGAAAATGAAAGGGTAAGACCAAAATTGGCTAACCTATCTGCACATACATTCCTTTCCCTATATATGTGTAGCAAAAAAATCTCATGTTACCTGTTAGTAGTAAGAAGTTAAGCGACATGTTCCTTAAACACCAAGGCACAACTTTGATGGACCTGAAAGCAAGAATGATAAGCTGGGAATCTGATTCTAGCAAGAGATTGGTATAACTTTTTGAAGTTGTTAGCTAAATAGCTACCATTGCAGCAGTTAGTTCAGCAAACAAAGCATTACCATAGCCTAAGTATTAAGCAAAACAAGCACTACATACTCCATTTACATTCCTAAAAATTCCACCAGCCGCTGCCCTATTAGGACTATTCACAGCTGCACCATCAGTGTTTACTTTGATCTAATTCTGGATTGGAAGAGACCAAATAACTTCCTTGATGATGGGAGCTTTAGGTGAATGAATGGCAAGCTTTAAAAATAGCGAACTCAAAAATTGAAACAACAAATGTTTTCTTAGTGTTGTTACCAGAAAGAGAGACGTTTGAACTAATTAAATTGATAGCAGTTTTCCAGTGAATCAATTTGTCTTGAAATCGTGCTTGATTTCTTCTGTACCAGATGACATTTAGAAGGTTAATTATGTAAACTTTGATAACTAATTTGTTTGGGGCGTCCAGTTCTTGTCACATAAACTCCATATATCATGTATTGATGATAATTGCAAATTAGTGTTGAGAATTATGGCCAACCAGGACCAAAATTTAAGAGCAAAGGCACATTCGAAAAATAAGTGAAAAGTTGATTCATTGCAAGCTAAACAGGAAGAGCATATTGAAGGGATGTTGCACCCTCTAATTTTGAGATTATCATCAGTTGGTAATTTGTCTTGCATTAGTCTCCACACTAACAAGGATATGTAAAAGGAAGAGAACCTTTATTAAATCCTAACATGTTGAAAATGTGATCAAGTATTGCAGCAGAGATAAAACTAGAGTATATGGTAGATTTTTCAGGGTTTGACTAGCTGACCAGAAATTTGTGCATATGAATTTAAGAGGCTCATTAGTGCATGAATGGAAGATACTCTTATTATATGATAATATAAATATACAGTAAAACATAAAGAAAAGCGAACATGCAAATTAGTGCTCATCTTTCAACTATTTATGATAAAGCAGTTGAAAGTTCAATCCCAGTTTTTTTTTCTTCAAAAAAATGTACTTTGATGTCTATATTTGTCAATTACTTCAAATTTAAGTGAAAATATTATTTTGTTTGCTTTTCATAGGTTTACTTTACGGGAGATAATCTTGTTCGAGACACTACCGAAAAATAAATATGGACATCTCTCCCAAGCGAATTCGAGCTTTGATTTGTAATGTTATGAGAGGTTAGCCAATTCCTTAAAACCCATCCCCCATTGGTAGTAAAAAGACTCTATTTTTAAACCTAATTATAATCAAATTCTAACAAACTTTTATCATACATTCTTCAAAAAAAAAAAACTTTATCATACATATAGTAACTTTTTTTTGGTATGTAAACAAAGCGACAAGTATCACATGAAATTCGCACAATCAATTAAGTGGTCATGAGTTTAAATGCGGGTGAAGATGTCCAACCTAATAATATTGACGTTGTCAGTTCAACTAAAACTTTTTTTTTTCTTTTTTCGAGGTGTCAAAATATCGAAATTATATCATCAAGGTTGTAAAACAAATTTTCATACCTGACATAGTATTATTATTCCTAAAATACTCGTTAGTTAATGTTATGATGAAAAAAATGCATATAAAATTAAGAGAAATGATAGTGTAGAGAATATAATTATTTTTTTCACACCAAAAAAGTTAAATGAGTATAACTAATATTCATAATCTTTGTTCATTTAATTATGTTTAGGGTTCGCATAAGAAAAATTATACTTACTTATATATGATTCTATAGAGTAAGTAATAAAAATATTTTTTAAACACCATTTACAAATGGGTGAAAGAGAGGTCTAAGGTCTTCCATGTCTTCGTCAAGTGGTAAAAGACAAGTCTAGATCCGGAGGTTTATGATTCGAGTCTAAATCTTTAAAGGACTGTTGTTTGAGGAAATTTTTTACATGGACTGAAAACAAAATTCAATATATCCATAGAGACTAAAACCTTATTTAAAATAGAAAGATAGTCTCTTAAAAAAATAGAGAAAGATAGTAGAAAAAAATGTTTTAAATGTGACATAAAACGACAAATAGAAAGAGGTGTAAGATGAATGTTGTAAAGAGAAGAACATTGATCAATTAATTAATTAATTTTGTATTCAATTATGAAGATAAAAGAAAAAGTTGGTTCCTTGATCAATAATCAAAATAATTAGTATCATAAATTAATCATAATTTGTTAGTGTAAAAAGATTCATGAATTATTGTATGTGTATGTAATATTACCTGTTAATATATTAATGATGTTCATATACGTAATTACTTTATTTTTTAACTAGTTAAATATCTGTGTGTTCACACCTACACTTTGGATAGTTGGTCATATTTCAAATTGAAAATAACTAACAATAATCGTAAATTTGATTTTTTAACTAATTCATTTTGAAGTGATTCAATGCTTGATTTGATTAAAAGATCTTCACTTTTAATTAATGAAATTAAAGTTCATCTTCTAACTTTTTTTTTTTTGACAAGCTACTTTGCTGGTAAATTATGAAGTACGGCGGTACATGAGTCTTTGTAGTGGTTTAAGAGCATATCAACATAAGAATGAGACACAATCAGCATTATGATGATACCAATCATTTAATTTTCTGGTTTTAAGATTTGTATTCACCATCATTTTTGGGCAAAAAGAGCTTCATGACATCGAAGAGACCCACTCGATTTGTAACACTATTTCCATATGACAAATTTGGGATAATATATAGTGGCTAGTTTTATTTTACTATACTTTGTTAAATAATGGAGAGATCTTCATATTTGATTTAAATTTAATCACATAAAGTTCACATTTTTCTCTTAAAACATCATGCACATAAATCTCCTTATTTATATGATGTATAATGCTCCCTCTGATCCTATTTATAAAAAACCTTTTGTTGACTCAAATGTATCTTATAAATAAGACCGGAAGGAGTATATCAATTTCTTTTTTCAATGTGAAACCTCTTATTTACACTTGACACTAACACTTTATTTTAGTTGATCAATGAGAGAGAAAATGAAGAAACTATATACCCCATTGTTGCTTTGGTCACTATTTCACACCAAAGATGTCATCACACCGACCCGAGTTGAACGTATGATATTGCAACAAGTCAACTTCTTATCAATTGAACCATCCTTTATTGGTTGAGACAATTATTTTTTTAAAATATGACATCAATTATGAGTATATGTTATTCATTCTTTTATTGAAGAAACGTAGGTATACAATCATATATTTTATTCTATTATATTTGTATTCTAAATGAACCTTGCATATCCTTTGAAAAGTAAAGTAAAGTACAAATTGCAAATCCAAAAGGGAATATCCATGTCAAGTGCTGTCTTCCTTTTTGTTCCTAAAGTTGGGTCGGCAAAATTCAATAAGATCTTGCAGCATACTATATCGTGCAATTTGCAAACCAAATAGCGAAAATAAAATTAAAATAGAAGCAGCATATTATTTTTTTTTAAAATAAAACATTATTAGTTGTTCACATATTCTCTTTATATAAAAAAAGGCGCATATTCTCCAGCTTTTGGTAATCAGAAGCATGTGGGTTTGTATAATGCTATCCAAGTTCTAAATGTTCTCTTCCTCAAAAAAAAAAAAAAAAAGATCTAAGTTCTCTCTTTTTGTTACAAAATATGTTCTACTCTTGGGCAATTGTTCCAACTTTTATTTTTGATAAATGACGACATAGTTTCAATTTAATTAAGCTATTTTTTATGAGCATTTTATTAAGTTAGACTAAAGCTACTCATTGATAATTTGATTATCGGACTTTAAAAAATTACCCATATAATTTGAGCTTACTACTAATGCTCAAGCTTACAACATTTATACACAGATTCACTTGTGTTAGACCTTGTCAGTAATGTAGAAATCAAACTTCATATTAAAATAATTTTACCAAAAGAAACAATAGTCAACTTCTTTATACATGCCTTCAAAAATAAACTTCTTTATAGGTGGAAATTTGACAAAGTTTAGTCTGCAACCAAATTGTTGATTAAGCTGGAAATTAGCCGAGGTATTAGACGATATCCTTAATCGCGGTTCTTTTTCTTTAAGTGATTAATGTTTGGGAATGAATTTTGTCCTTCAGCCATGGATTGTTTAACCGCTCCAGTAGAGTGTTAAATACATTTTTTTTAGGTTTTTGTTACTAGACTAAGAAATGCATGTAAATAAAGATAAAGACAAAATGATAAAAGGATATAAAGTTAGTGAAAATAACTTGTGTTTGATTGATTGTGTGTCTAATACTATGTACATAGTAGGTGTTTACAGTAAAATACTATTCCCATTGGCCGAAATGTCATTGTCTACAATGTCTAGCCTCGCTCGACTATTTCCGCGCGTAGCGTGTTGATTTTCCCTCATTGAGGGATTCATGGCATCCCACATTCGATCTCATCTTCCCACATCACGACATGGTCCATAGAGTCCATAGTTGCAACCTTTCCTCAAGACCTGCCTCCTTACTCATCGCTCTTAACAACTGTAAAATTTACCGTCAACATTTTTTATCCCTAAAAATGTTAAAAGAAAATGTCACGGAGACAAAAAAGTACAAATTTTTTAGACTAAGAACAAAATTAAGAATACTCATGAGGATGATTTACTTAATTAATAAAAAAGACATAGATATGCTTTGGTGACAAGAGTTTGCTTTTCCATAAACTAATGTATGCTTTGAAATGGCAAGAAAATGTTTACCATGGCAGGCTAGAGATAATTAAAGAAGAGGGTTGTAGCAATTAAGGTCGTTGTGGATGGAGTTTGAATAGGAATCTTATACAAGGCCTTGAAAGTTGAAGCCTTTGGGGAGGTGTGTGCTGGAGGGGTTTGAGAATATTCTAAGTTCGAAAGAGATCAACAACTAAAATCCAAAAATTTATTTTAAACAATGTTAGAAAGGAAAAAATCATTAGATTATGATTAAGGATTTGGACCAATTTTTCTAGAAAAGTCAGCCCACAAGTAGACGTCTACTCTCACTTCCAAATATTCACTGCCTTTGTCTGTTGGCTGTCTTTTAACACATTCTCTTTCATAATAATCTTGGTTATTAGTATTATTTAATCTTAGTATTATTCAAACATATACTACTACTCTCCGGCTTCAATCTAACACTGATAATGAAGTAGTAAGTCCACATGTAGTAAGCAATATATTTTACATTTGCTCAAAAAATAACTATCACATTTGACCATATTTCATATGGATTACGAAAATTGACCATATTTCATATTGAATATTACGAAAATAAAAAAAGAAAATAATAATTTTTATTAAATTATTATTATCAACTATTGATGTATTTTTATTATCATAAGTATAAAGTAAAAATAAAAAATTTAAGAATAATACACATAATATTAATTAAGATACAATTGAAAAAATCAATTAAAACTACATTGAAAATTGAAAGTTAGCTCATTAACCTTTTTCTATTTGTATGTCTTTTTTTCTTCTTCTTTACTTCCGAGTGGTGGTGAAAATTCTCTCATTATAAGTTTTTAATAAACAAAGAGGTGAAACTGCAACCTAACTGTAGGGACTGTGAACTCAAAGAAATCACACACCAAACAATTAAGAACAACTCACCATCATATTAATATTAATGAGAAAAAAAAAAGTGAATCTAAAACAAGGAAATATGATTCTGCTTGTAGAGAACTCTAAAGATAACAAAGGGAGTTCATCCCACCAAAAGAATTCATTACCACTTGATGACCCCATCTATTGCATGGCCGCACCTAAGAACCCATGACATTCTAATAGAGAACATTCACGTTAGATAATAATGTATTGAAATTATCCCATTGAGTCTTATATATTTCTAAGTAACGATATATTGAGCTTATGTTATTTGGGTCTTTTATATTTCTAAGTTAGCGGTTGAGTCCTTTTAGGTTTTATTATATATATTTTGTTTGTAACACTTATTTTGATATTTAATGGTGTTCTACCGAAACTCTAACATTCTTTGTTATTATGTCTTCTCTCTGATTCTCTATATTGTTAACAAGTCTTTTATTAAGATGAGGTAAACGATTGTGATGTTGCATTACAGTTAAATTAAATTTAAAAACTTTTTGTTGTTGTTGTTGTTGCTTGAGAATGCTTAGTTGTTAGTTGCCCCTGATATATACCTGTTTCACACATCTAAGTTTATTAGTGTGATTTAATTTTTTAACTTACAACAATGTCTATAAATTAGAAAGCAGAAGATAAAAAAAGTACTATATGCTATGTATTTACCACTCAAAAATTAACCATCCAATTATCATAAGGTCTTCATAGACCTTCAACTTGTGTTAAAGTATATTTGACTACTGGTTGCATCATTTATGTGATATGATAACAAAAAAAGTTAGTCTCATATATAAAAGCCAAGTGGGCTAGAAAACTTGTCAATGTTAAACATAGGCATGTTAATTATCCCCTTTTCTATGTTTTTTGGTCTTTTTCTTTTGGTTTTACCTTCTTGACAGTTTGTTGAGTGTATGCCTGTATGGACGTACCACCAAACTGATCATTATATTTTTATTGTGATGAAATGAAAAACTAATTTCCCCTATCTTTTTATTTTAATCCATTATAGTTCTAATTCAAACATTTTACAACAGTTTCTCAATCTTCTTCGGGAAATAACCCGCACTTTCAATTTGACTATGTTTCAAAGACTCAAAAGAGTTCACTTTTTGTGTGAAATAAACATTAAAATAGGTGTTTGGGTTGGCTTCTTTTTCCTAGTCATACTCACAAGACACAAAGATTTCCCCTTTTAATTAATACAATTATATAAATAGTGATTGCTTTATTAATTTACATCAGAGGTCTTTTAAGTTTGAAGTTTGTAACATATAAGCCTTTTAAGTTATTTTGGTCACATATAAGTCATTTTAAGTGTATGATTTGACATGTTGATGGGTCAAACACGATGTTTTTGTGATATGATGTGGCTAATGTCATCTCTTTAAGTGCGGCTGTTAGCCCATATTTTTATGAGCTAAGAATATGCTCTAAATATGCATTAAATGCTGAAGGGAATCTTGCAAGATTCTGTCTAATCGAAGAACAGAAAAGAATCTTGGAATTGTTCACAGGTTCGAAAGGATATTTACAAATACAAGGCTAAGGCAAAGAAGGAGGACTTCGAACCAGAAGGCAGATCGAACTAGCGTATGATCGAATCGAAGCAACAAAGTTCTGGACTTAGCACAATTCTGACAAACTTTCACAACACTCAGTTCGACTTCGAAAGATACAACCGTTCTAAGGAGCAGTTAAGTGCATGCAGGGTGTACGTGGCAGGACATTTGGCAGTAGTATAGTGTTCGACCGTTAGGGCAGTTTATTTTCGAAAGTCTATATATAGTAGTTTTTTAGTCAGAAAAAAGGTCGCAATTCATTATACACAAAATCCTTGTAAACTCAAAGTACCCACGCTATCGAGAGAAACGAGTGAAATGGGATCCAAGTATGAATCTGTGAACCATCCTTTTTCTGTAAAGCATATTTTACAATTCAATGCAATTTACTTTTTCATGAAATGTATCTTTTAAGCACTTTAAAGTTTCATGCAAAGTTTAACGTTTTTTCATTTAAATTCTGTCCATTTCTGTTTCGATCGAAACACAGTATTTATTAAATAGGAACTTGTTTTTCCTTGTTATTTGCAATCCAAGTAACTTTTATGTTTAATTCTCCCCAAAACTACACTAAAATGTTTATGCGTAATGGACATTCAAATAATTTAAAGAATTCAAACAAAGCACTATGCTCCTGAGATTCACTAGTTGGTCTCGCAAGCAATTAATTTAGACTAGCGGTTGTTTACCAAATTTCAGAGTAAACAGCGGCATCATACAAAAACATAACGTCACATCATCGTTTTTGTAACGTTTGGTCAACAGAAGGACTAAATTGAAATCGTTTGCAAACTTAAAGGACTTATGTGTGACCAAAATAACATAAAAAACATATTTGTTACAAACTTCAAACATAAAAGATCTCTGATGTAATTTAGCCTTAAATTAATAATAAGTGAGTAATCAAGCTTTATTATAGACATAACCCAGTTTGTGCATGGTAAGTAACATCACACATTCTTTAAAAAAAAAAAGTAACATCACACCTTTTTCTTTTTGTTGTTGAAATCGAACAACTCTATACATTATTTGATTTTTATTTTGACCGAACTATACATTATTTTATAAAACACTTATATTTATATAAAAGCATCTAAATATATATTATATCAAATCGAGCATTACTTACTCCTGCGTTGCATAAATACAAGCTTGAGCTGTTCCTCTCAACAACAAAAATATATAAGACTGAGCTTATATGTTATTTGTTAACATATACTCCTTATATCTAGTAATATCTGTTACATTTACAACAAAAATTGTCTTAGAAAAATGTCACTATCAATTTTCAATGATGTTTTATTTATTTTTTCTTTAACAATTATACTTTGTAATAAATATCATGTGCATCATTTCAAAGTTAATACTTTTCACTTTATATCTATGAAGATAAAAATAATATACTCCCTCCGTCCCTTTTTATAGGAGTAGTTTACAAAAATCACGTGTATTAAGAAAAATTGTTGGAGCAATAAAGTTGTCTCAAATGTGTGTGACTATTACTAGATTACCCTTAATTAAATATATATTTAATGTTAACTTTTCATATACCAAGACAAATTGATAGTATTAATAAGGGGTATATTTGGAAAAAGAGTAATCAATGCATCTAGGAATTTGTATATGGTCTTATATTTAGGGACAAAACTTTTTTGTAAACTATTCCTATAAATAGGGACGGAGGGAGTAGTAAAATCGTCATTCTCTCTATTTCATTTATAATATTTTTTTAATATATATGTATAAAATAATCAAATATAACGGTTATTAAAGAATGGAGGGAGTATTTTGTGCGAAATCCATAAAAATCAAATAAAAAAAAATCATTGAATGACAAGTGATTGTAAAAATAAGAAGAAAAAGGCAACAAATTATGAGATAATCATTCCAAATGGAGGCAACTTTCTTGCTACCTATCAAGCTCATCATATGTGTCATCATACACCTTTGCCTCTTTTCTCTCTACATTTCCCTCACTTGACCCCACCAATTCCTTTCTCCTCTTTTTCTTTTCAGCCTCCCACAGCAAACTTAATTTTTTATTCCACCTAAAATGTACTACTAGTAAATAATAATAAAATTCACTAACATATAAGATATTAATAAAGAAAAGGAGAGTCTTTCAAAAAAAAAAAGAAAAAAAAAAGGAGAGTGACATAGAGATCCCATCTACTAGCATATATCATTTCATATTGTTTAGGGTTAGAAACCATATAATTAAGAAAGCTATAACTATAACTACCCATTCTCTTTACTTTTCTCTCCAAATTCAAACACTAATATATACTTCTTTCTTCCCACCTTAGTAACCTTTATCACTCTCACAAAAACTGAATCAAACTTGGATTTGAAGAAAAAATGGACAATAGAGAAATTTCACATGGTTTCCTTCATGAAAACACAACAAGTTCATCAAATGAAAATCTTCCTATTTTAAAGAGGAAAAGAAACCTCCCTGGAAATCCAGGCAAGCTTCTTATAATTCCATGGCTTATCTCTATTTTTCCTTTATACTATAGTTATTTATTCTTATCATAAGTATATTTAGATTTCAAAACTAATTAATTGTCTTTTATTTTTTATATAATAATTAAGAAGCAAATGATTTGTTATATACTATGTAACATCTAACACTTCGGATTGAAAGGTTGTCCAGTTTCCAACAAATCAAAACATGTGTTTATATTCAATAAATTAATTTTTTTCTCGAGTTATTAATCGTGTTGATATGTGTCAGCATCAATGTTTTGTGTCTATGTTAGTGTTTCATAGATTATATTATATGCACATGCAGATCCTGAAGCAGAAGTGATATCTTTATCACCAAAAACATTGATGGCAACAAACAGATTCGTGTGTGAAATTTGTCTAAAGGGTTTTCAAAGGGATCAAAATCTTCAACTTCATCGACGTGGACATAACCTTCCTTGGAAGCTGAAACAAAGAACAAGTAAAGAAATAAGGAAGAGAGTTTACGTGTGTCCAGAGAAGACCTGCGTTCACAATCATCCTTCAAGGGCTTTGGGAGACTTAACTGGCATAAAGAAGCACTTTTGTAGGAAGCACGGTGAGAAGAAGTGGAAGTGTGAGAAGTGCTCCAAATTTTATGCTGTTCAATCGGATTGGAAAGCACACTCAAAGACTTGTGGTACTAGAGAATACAAATGTGACTGTGGCACTATCTTTTCAAGGTAAGTAATTTCTCTTTTCTAAATTCTGAGATATATCATACTCATGAAATTTTATGTCAAAGTTGTAACTTGTTTAGTGCTATAAAATGGGTCATAATTAGTGCAATACTGAAAAGAACTTGAATTTGCAGCTATCTTAAACGACAAAATTATTAGCTACTAATAGTTTGGATTTTGGAATTATCTAATTATTAATCTACCTTTCCTTTGTGATTATATATTATTTCTGTTTTAATTACTTTGACTAACTGAAGGTTGAGATTGATGAAAATAGAAGTCTTGTATGAAATAAAATAAAAGGGACTTGGATTCTCAACGGAATATAGTACTCGAAGAGATCGTTACATTTAGAGAGAAAAAAAACTCTACTAGTTTTTCTCTCAAAATACAACGGTCTCTAGCTATTAATGCATGACCACTTAAAACTAAAGAGTTGTAAAGTAGAGTGAAGAATTGGATAAAATCTTTTAGATCACAAACCCATGAATTTTGACTACTAAAATTCAATAAGCAAACACTTTCCAATTGGGCCAATGCTAAAATTCCAATAGGGTTTTACACTTGCTCTAATCTTATAGCTATAATAACAAAAAATACCCATTTATTTAGTCCATAAGTAAATGTACATTTTTGTTTATATTTAAGAATAGAGGGAGTACAAGTTATGACACTTACAAGCTAGTCATATTATACTAATTTTCTTACATTAATTCCCATTTTTTGTTTGTTGTTGATTACTTATCAATTTAATTTGGTGCAACACAGGAGGGATAGCTTTGTCACTCATAGGGCATTCTGTGATGCCTTAGCAGAAGAAACAGCTAGAATAAACGGATCAACAAACATAAACAACTCATTATTAGGAATGGGAGGTAACAACATTGGTCATTACAACATCATGCAAAATTCTCTTGTCCCAAACATAGGAACTCATTTTTCTTCAATTTTCAAACCAATCTCATGCACAAATCAAGAAACAACTAATCAAACATCTAGATCAGGTCTATCCCTTTGGATGTCTCAAACATCTCATGACACAATATTGGCTAATAATAGCAATTTGCATGAGATTCATCAACTTGGGTCTACTACAAGCACAGGAGCAATATATAGTGCAAATGAAAATTGGGTGTTTGGAAATAAATTCTCCTCTAATAATGAATGTCAAGAGTTAACTAGTTCTATTTCACTTCCACTAGTCAACAACAACATTGATAAGGATAGTACTACAAACAAACTTGTTAGTGTTCCTTCCTTGTATAGCTCACAACACCAATCACAATCTCATCATCAAACAACCTCAGCAAACATGTCAGCAACAGCTTTGTTGCAAAAAGCTGCTCAAATTGGGACAACTTCAACTGATTCATTATTCCTTGGAAGCTTAGGTTTGAGATGCAATAGTCCAAGTCAAGATCATGGGAAAAAATATTGTGGATTGTACGGTTCAAGTTCAGTACTTACAGCAAGTGATCTTGGATCAGCAGAGAGCTATATTTCAGGTGAATTGTCACAAATGCCCCCCATAAAACGACGGCACATGCAGAATGAAGAGAGTGTTTGGGGACAAACTAGGGATTTTCTTGGTGTTGGTGGTGCAAATCATTTGCCACAGTTCATCAATCAACAGATGGATTTGATTTGATCTTATATTCATGATGGAAGTCTTTAATTTCTTTGTTATTTTCTAAATTAATGGGAAAATATGATAATAAAAATGAATAAATGGTGGATTATTTTGATGTTGAGGTTATTAGGAGCAAGGAGATCAACATAATTACCTATCCACATTCGATCTTGAGAATGCAACAATATTAAAAGTTTTAAAAAAGAGACTTGTCGATCGTACTCCCGTGAATCTAAAGATAATATTAATCTTTGCAGTTCCATGTTGAAATATTGATTTACTAAATCAAAATGGAATTTTAGTGTATATCTCACAACTTTTTACACTAAGGTAAAGGTGGGAATTGAGAGCTAGAGGAAGATTGTAAAGTTGTTAGAAAACTATATTCAACGGCTGAAATTAAGAAGAAATATATGCATGCAATGCAATGCATATTCCTTTGAATCCATAAAGCTGACTCCTTTAAAAAAATGCTTTAATTTTTTAAAGGGAAGGGGGTTTTATGGAGTTGTGGGGGAAAAGGAAATATAGGACACCGCTTTTGGACTCCATTATTGCTCAATTTTATCTCTGTTGTGTTGTAGTTGTTCCCTGTCAAAATGGACTCAAAAGAGAATTTTTCAGTGTCATGCTTTTTAGTTGGTTGTAGTTGTTCCCTGTGAAATTAAATGGACTCCATTGTTGCTGAATTTCATCTCTGTTGTGTTGTAGACTTGTAGTTGGTTTAAACATGTTTTGTATAAATACTAAAATAGGCTTTCAGCATGTTGGTTTAATCAAACCATATTATTAGAATTTTGGGTTGGGTCTTAGTGTGACTAATTCAACCCCACATAATTAACTTATATTGCGTATAGTGTCATTTTTTATAAACGCATTTTAAATTTTATCTCTACTTCACCTTGGACTTGAATTTTTTCAATAAAACCTTGACGCCTAACACTATTGAGTTAAGTGCGTGAATGTAAGTAGGAAGTGATCCGATCATATAGACTCTGATACAAACTTAAATTGCATGCATACACTCACTGAATGCAACCACGCAGTCAAGAGAGTGTGACTGTTCGATCCGATATTGATTGGATGGTCACAATCTCCCTAATTTTGTGATTGTATATGATCCGTGCTTGCAAACAATCTAAATTCGCCCTTATCCGATACTAGAATTTGGGATTGGATCTAACTTAATCTACAAAATTGACTTGTCATTGAAGAATTTCCTTTTCATTTGACCACAAATGCCATGCATGTAGCATCTAGTGTAATCTGACTAAAAAACGTAGGGAAACTGTAGCGTTCATACAAGATAATTCAATATTTTTTTTTTAGGGAGATAATTCAATTATGTTTCCATATCATAAAAAAAAAAAAAAAGCAACATGCGGCATACATAATGACGTGAAAAGCTTTTACTACAACTCTTAGGCATGCCAATTATCGTTTGACATTGTTTCCCTTACACAACAACCATATCATATATCCAAAGGCAATCTTTAAAAATCCACATTTTCGAAAGAAAAAAAGTGATGTATAATCATTAGAACAACGTCTACATAACTTGTCCCACACCACCACGCTATCATGTAACCAAAAGAACACAAACAAAATTTTAACGCCGTTAGTGCAGCAGTCAAAACTTAAAACTAAAGAACATAGGTTCACTTTTTTACTTTGCCCTTTTTTGTGAGTGTGACATATGCCTCTTGTTATTTTGATCCTTACGTTTTCTTTCCCTTTTGATCGATATAATGCAATGAGCAAAGGTTCACCGTTAAATCTAATCCATTATAAGCTAATATATTTATCCACACACACGTGTAATGTTATACTAGCAATGCAAAATAAGAGAGAATAGGGGAAAGAGTGCGTGATTAGTAACACATTGATTATGAATTGACAAAACGTTGAATATATAGGAGACGTGACTTATATACATAATGCCTTACAATTTTGAGTGGAGATATGATGTCTTCATCCCTTGTAATTATGGATCATTGGTTCGTTGTTGCTCTTAATGCTCCTTCGAACCACCCAACAACTTATATCAGTGTTACTTTGGAAGGTTCTAGTTAGGAAAAACTTTACACTTAAACGAGTCCATTGTGACTCGGCCTCTCTTTATTGGGAACTTCTCTGGTGCATTGTTGTTGTATGGATACAATTGCAATTACAAGTTCGACTGTGAAGTTTGCGCGAGAGAAAATTGATGGAAGAATCATTTTTTGGTTTGTGGAAAATTCAAGTCAAGGATGTGTTGATACAATCAGGATTACACAAGGTGTTTTTTAGTAAGCGGACATTGATTGAAATTGATGCAAAGTGTGTTGTGAGATTACGTCAACGATTGAACAACTTTCAATCAACATGGAAGCTGCATCATAAGTTTTCAATCTAATTTTCGACATGTGAAAGTTCATGGAGTGGTTTAACTTCAAGTAAAATATACTCTTTATGACAGATTATGATAGTTCTTTGAATGATGATTTCCAGTGACGACAATGACAATATATGTACCATTTTCAATCAAGGTGAAGATTGTTGGTGTTAGTTGAAAAAATATATGTTGAAGAAGTCTCACATTACCTAGTATTGTAAAGAAAAAGGGAGGTCAGAACTATATATATATATATATGGACTATAGTTTTTTGTTATATGATACACTAGCCGAAAACAATTTAAACTTGTATATGACTTTTTATTTTATTTTCTTTTCTCTTATACTTATGTTTTTTTAGTGTTGCGAGATTTAGAGTGTGGGTGTAAATGGGGTCGTGGGTGTTTAAGAGTAGTCTATGTGTCGTCAAAATTTACATATAGTGTTATTTTTTGGGTATCATTAGATAACGTTCATGGTTTTTTCCTACTACGTCCGACTGGTATCAGAGTCTTGATTCAGTTTAATGGGAGAGCGTAAATGGATTCTAGTGTTGATTCAATTACAATAATGGCTCTTTAGCTCCCTCAAAATTGATCACCTTATTGAAATACACGGTCGTAATATTTCGACATAATCAAATTTTACATATAAAAATAGCGGATGAGATACAAGCCCATTGTGTTTTACGACCCCATCGGGAGCGAAGATAATATCCCTAAAAGCAATTATCGACAAAACAAACTAAAACTAAAACACAACAAAAGTCGAACATTACCTGCGCTTTCCTTTTCATCTTTCAGACAGCATGAAGTTCACAGATTCACCGGTGATCGAACTTCCCGTCGCCGGAACCACCCTCTCTCTTCATCAAAACAACCTCTCCATGCACGTCGGAACCTCCGTCTGGCCCTGCTCCCTCGTCCTCGTCAAATTCATCGACCGCTGGATCCACACCCCACCCACCACCACCACCAACCCCTACACCCACCTCCTCAACTTCCAATCCAAACGCGCCATCGAACTCGGCTGCGGTTGCGGCGTCGCCGGCATGGGTCTCTACCTTCTCGGACTCACCGACATCATCCTCACCGATATCTCTCCCGTTATGCCCGCACTCAAGAAGAATCTCAAAGCGAATAAACCCGTTCTCAAGAAGAATCTGAAATACTCGATTTTGTATTGGAATAACAAGGATCAGATTAATGCGGTGAATCCTCCGTTTGATTTTGTTGTTGCTGCTGATGTTGTTTACATCGAAGAATCGGTGCCGGAGTTTGTGAATGCTATGGAAGTGTTAGTGGCTGATGATGGTGTTGTTTTGCTTGGGTATCAGATTAGGTCACCGGAGGCGCATACAGTTTTTTGGGAAATGTGTGGGGTTGTTTTTGATGTTGAGAAAGTTCCTCATGAGGATCTTCATCCTGAGTATGCTTACGAGGAAGCTGATGTTTTTTTGTTGAGGAAGAAGAAGAAACAGTGATCATTGGTAAGGTTTTAAGTGCTCGAATGTGAAATTCGCGTTACATTACTACAATTTCGTGTTGCTATGTTGTTGTTTCGCTATTAATGCTTTGTCATTATCACTGTTGTCGATTGTGGATCGTGGAAAATAGGGTTTAGGGTTTAACGGTTTGTACAAAATTTGCAATGCAACAATGCTATAGTGCCTATGCAGCTGCTGTTTTACACCATTTTGTACTAAATAGTGTATCTTGGAACGATAGTTATTTGTTCAAATCTTTGTAAGTTATAGTTATTTAATAACACTGGTAATGATTTGATTAATCAAATGATTGATTTATAGCATCTTCTATTTTGGAGTAGATATATAATTTCATTTAAAAAAGATTTTAGTTATGTTGTTTTTGTTTCTGATATACAAACTGTTAGTTAAACTTATAGCTAGTTTATTAGTTATTACATTATTAGGGGAAACTTGTTAGGT
This sequence comes from Medicago ruthenica, assembly GCA_018208015.1. Classification (NCBI taxonomy): domain Eukaryota; kingdom Viridiplantae; phylum Streptophyta; class Magnoliopsida; order Fabales; family Fabaceae; genus Medicago; species Medicago ruthenica. The sequence goes on along the minus strand of CM031372.1, from coordinate 92,812,939 downwards.
TATATACAGGAATACAGGTTAGTAACTTTTGGAACAATGGAACATCTGTGATATATTTCACGACACAAATTGCATGTTGTGGCTGGATTGATCTTTTGATAAATCATATGACCATCAATCTATCATAGATGTGAATTGTGCTTTTGATTTGGTAAGTTATATAGGTACCAAAAAATACAAGAGAGAAAAGGAAAAATCATTGTGTTAAGACTGAACTAAGAAGACCTGTACCAAGATGATAACAAATCCTGAGGAACGAAATGTAGAAAACCATAAAAGCTAATTGCCCTTGAAAATTTGAGGTTCTCCGATCTCTTCCTGAAGTCCCAACAAGTTCTAGTACCCTGCCTCCTAATATATACCCCCTTACAGCTGAAACACACACCAGTCATGTACTCTCCCTGCTGTTAACTTTGTAGTTTTTTACACAGTAGAAAACTCAGCATTTTTTCTGTTTGAGTATTTTTGTTCATGATTCCCTGCATTGCACCTTTTTTTTTTCTTCATATGGATCTTATGATGATTATTAGCTCCGTCCTTGTTTTCATTCTAATAAGTAGAGGTGAAGAGAATTGTCCAGCAGTTTGGTAGTCAATCAGTGATGTACAGCGTTACAGGGTAGCAGAATTTAGTATAAAGTGTTGTCAAATGGTGGCTATAGTGGTGCTATAGCATTGTAGCGTAGCTGATTTTGAACAAACCGCTATTTTCCTCGATACACAACATTGTATGTAGTTTAAGTATGATGTGAAGCTCCATGAATACAAATAATGTAGATATATTTCGTGATGATTTTCACCTTATTATCAGTTCAGAATTCAAATTCCTTTTGAGAATTACTAGTAGTCTATAGACAACTTGCATGTGAAAATCTACAAGCCAATCTCAGAGTGTTCTATTGCAAATTCTTTTTGTTCTTTAATCTTTCTAGGTTCTTATGAAACTTACTCTGGAGAATGATTCTTGCTAACTGGTCTGACAGAATGGCGATCATGCCAGTGTTCACGTTGACCCTCAGAATATATGCTTGCTGCTGTCTTGGTCTTGGGATTTAGACTCCCTTGTTATGTGTTTCATGCAAATTTTCATGGAGACCTTTTCTCCCCTAGTTTCTAAAAGAACTGTGTTTTTGTCCAGAAGTATGCTTTCGAACATGATGAAAACTGTGTTTTTTTCTTCGGAATTACGCTTCCGAAGTGTATGTAGGGGTGGGAGAAATTGTTAGGCCCAATAAGTCAAACAATTAATACAATTGAGAGGGTTAAATATCTCCTGCATCACCTAATATTTACATAATTTTTTTATTACTGGATTGTGGCTGAAGGTACCTTGGTTTCTTACACATTAATTAATATTTCCGATTATCCTGCATTACGTGTGAGTAGAAGCATGTACACATGTTATGTGAGACACAATTAGATGTATGTTGAAAACTATTTTATATAGTAGGCGTGTGATTATTGAACTGATCTTAATTTGATAAATACGCAAATGATAGGTAGATACAATTTCTTGAGTTTGAAGATTTTATGGCTTTGCTGAAGTTCTTTCAGTGGCTTAAGGTTCTGATTGACTTGATTGCAATTCACGTAAATTACACAGAAGTATAATGTATTGGCACAATATTAGACTCTTTTGGTACAAACTAATAACACAACTGAAGGACATTGGAGGATGGATATTGGTCTGCTATCGATGCAAAAATTAGATCAAGAAACGAAGCTGTCAGATACATGTATTTAGGCGAAAACAAATTCGCTTCTCCCAATTGTTGTAATTCATAACAGTTTTTCAATTAAAATAATTGATGACCTTTTGTTTATAAAAATTTAAAACAAAAAATCATCTTTGGAAATATCTTGTAAAAAATTATATGAAGACGTTAATTTATTTTATTAGAGATCCAATGAACGATCGAACAAAGCCTCATACATAAGGTTGGTTTGGTCCTCTAAAAAATATATAAGCTTGGTTTGATGATTATGGTGAAAGAATTAAGGAGATACGCACCTCCAACATAATAAGAACATGATTCAAAAAAATAAAAATACCATGCATCATATCTATCATCAGTATTTTTTCCCCGTCAAGTAGCCTATTAGCTAGAAATTCACTACTTAAAGAGAATAAGTGAAGAATCCAGAATTTGAACCCCGACCCCTGCGTACCACAATATAGTCAACATTTTTATATATCCCGATCGATGTATTACCATAAGGAAAATGATTTCATAGAATGGCATTCTTTAGGCAGACCTGGATTGAGTGAGGCTTAGAGCAAATTTGGAAAGTTTTAAGTTGAATCTTTTTCTAATACGAGAAGTCATTTTATGCAAAAATGGAAATAACCAAAAATACTAGTATCTATTATAAAACACATGTATAATCAAAGCTTATATATAGTGAAAACACAGACAGAATTGTAGTTCAAGACTGCTTAAGGTAAAAGTCATGTTTGTATACAGTTTGATAGTTAATATTTACCCAAGTATAAAGGCATCAAGCCTTTGTTATGCATGTTTTGGTGTCATTGTACAAAGCATGAGACCAGCTACACTTCAAAAATTGTAAAAGCAAAAAAGTAAACAAAGTTACAACTTACAATCAAATATATATATAATGTATATTTTTTCCTTACTTATCCCTCACCATTAGTTTTCAGATGAAGCAGTTACTTTTCCCCTCTTAAACTACTTTTTGTTATTAACTTATTTCTTCAAATTGTAATTAAGGATCCATGCATCACAATTTCATGTTAATATTTTCTTTCAAGGAATGAAAGAAGTACCATCATGGACAGGAAAATGAGAAATCACTTGAGCATTGTTGGATCTATGTTGTTCCCCTTGATCAAAAGATATGAAAGAAGTACTATAGTATTCAACAAATCCACTGTTTTTATGACTAACCACCTCATGCACACCTTGATCACCATTGACTTTTTTATCAGAAAATGATGGTGAGTCTTTCATCAATGAACCACCACATTGTCTAGGCTGTGTTTGGTAGAAAACTTTGGAAGCTACCAATTCCCCTTCTTTCTCCTCTTCATTATTTCCAAGATGGTATTGGTGCATAACCCAGTTTGTTTTCTCTGGCTTTCTTTGCTTTCTGTAGTTAGTGTAAAGCACAAGAATTTTCTTATACCCTTTTAACTTGCCACTCACAAAAACTGGCCTTGTTTTACCTGTTTTGTGCCATCTTGTCTCACTTCCATCTGCATCTGTGTGCACTTTTCTCCTTTTTCTTGTTCCTGTTGTGTATGCTTTTGATGGCCTGTGAAAGAAATGTCGGATCAGTCCATCTTTGCCGACACCTGCGTATTAGACGTAACAGTTAGTTATACTAATTAGTTAGTTACAATAGTTAGTTGTTCGTCTCATCGGCTATATAACTTTTATGTATTTCTTGATGTAATTCACATTCTTTCACGATTTTCTTATTATCAATATGACTATCATTTTACTTTTCTCTTATAAGATGAGACTTTTTTATTAGAAACTATGAAAGAATGAAAGAAATTAAATGGATATATATATATATTTGGTGGCTTAAATTGACCTGGTAACTTCTCTGGATGAGTACAGCAGATTCCATTCTCTCCTTCAAGAGTAGGGATGAATTCATCAATTAAAGGATGAAGCATTTGTATATCAGAGCGCACCTTTGCTTCCAAATGTTCAAGAATCTCTTGATCAGTAGGATCAAACTTCACCCCAGCAGGTAATCCAGGTAACTCATGAATTCCAGCACCCTATAATTAATTAAAACCACAATATTTATAATATTAGTATATAAATAAAAACACCATAAAATCATTAACATCACCAAAGAAAAATAATATGATAAATGTTCGTTGCGGTAAGTTTGGCAGAATCACGGCTTGTCATCGTGATTTTGGCAAAAGCTACAATTTAAAGCTTTAACAAAATCACGGTTTCACTGTAATTTTTTCAAACTCTCTAGATTCAAAACATGCACTAATGTGAAGAACCTGATCTTGGCATTTGATATGATGACCACATGTAGGACAAGTTCTGATTAAGCTATCTTTGCGCCTCTCCATAAGGATAGTACTATGATTATTTTCAGGGTAACTACACTGAGTCATTTTCTTGTTATTCTCTTATGTACCTCCCCTATTCCATTTCTATGTATAAAAGAAATGAAACAGAAACCAAAAAAGATAGACCAAGAGGGAGACAGAGAGAGATAGCTTGAGTTAAGAGATGGATATTTAAAGTAGTAATAAATAATAAGATTGAGAAAAGAAGAACTTGTCTCTTCTAAAGGGTTGCTCCCCTCATGCCACTTCTTGTTGAGAGGTGGAAAGGTATTAAATTCTACCTTACTTTTTTTGGTACTTAATTTCTTTTATATTAACATTATAAATTATAATATTGTAGCTAGTCCTTCTTAATTCCTCTTACTAATGAGGTGAATGAGAGAGTGTGACACCTAAACATTCTAAATATAGAGACTGAAATTAAAAATTAGATATAGGGGGTTAGTTGGATTGAGAGAGAGAAGAATAAAAAAAATATATAAGATTGCTTGGATCTCAAGTTGTGTAGTTGCTTTGTATATTTGTATCAAAACTTGTTGAGGAATAAATGTAGATTTTTGTCCTTTTTTAGTCTGACTAAAGGGTAGCTTTAGTTAAGATTAAAATCTAGAATAAAACAAGTTTTAAGTTGGAAAGAAATAATTAAAAAAATTGATATATAGAAGAGTTGAGTGGGATTGGAGCAACCTAATTAATGTAGAAGGAGAGAATTGTAGAACTTAGGTCTAATGTCAACCTGGAGTGTAGATAAAGTCAAAAATATTCATACCAGAAAACTATAAGGAGAAATTAAATTGAATAAAACATTTTTCAACCAACTATAACAATTTCATTCCTTCACGTGGACTTCTCATGCATAGCAAGAAACCTTTCTCTCAATGTAACATTGACAGGCTTAGCCTTCAACATCACTGATAGTTACATTGCAGCATACTATCTAGTATCTACTGCAATTTGGTTGAAGCAAACGCCACCATCTGTTGACATATCTATTAGACTCTAATGAAAATATCACTATTTTGAAAATTGAAAAACATGACAATTGAACCGGTTGAACCGTGAACTGATAATATGTCCGGTTCAGCTGGTTTGATCGCAATTTTGTCCCAATTCGAGTAGTTTATAACATTTGAACCATGATGCAAAAATTTCAGTTTTTATGTCTCATAATTTTTAAATATTGAGATATATGCATTTACTGTAAATTCTTTTTACATGTAGATACTATTAAATTGTGAGATTTAATTAGATAACACATTTACACTTAATTATCCTTTAAACTCAATTATTTTGGGGGTTAAGATTCAAGTTCAATAGATCATGCTTAATTTAGTTGTATAGATCAAGACTAGATATTGTACCATAATATGACTTTAGCCTAAATTAAAGTGGAAGTACTGTCCCCACATTTATTTATGGGCTGGCGGTTATTTGGGTTATCCATTGCATTGACCCGTTACTGCATTTGTGCACTATAAGGTGGAAACTTAAGTAGGTAGGAAATTAATTACTCCCTCCGTCCGGAATAGTTTACAAAAAAGTTTTGTCTCTAAATATAAGACCATATACAAATTCCTAGATGCATTGATTACTCTTTTTCCAAATATACCCCTTATTAATACTATCAATTTGTCTTGGTATATGAAAAGTTAACATTAAATATATATTTAATTAAGGGTAATCTAGTAATAGTCACACACATTTGAGACAACTTTATTACTCCAACAATTTTTCTTAATACACGTGATTTTTGTAAACTACTCTTATAAAAAGGGACGGAGGGAGTATTTTTTTTTACAAAAGAAAATTAATAATATTGTTAGTGAGACAATAATATGTAGTGTACATGTTTCTTTCAAAAAAAAAAAATTAGTGTACATGTTATATATTGACACATCATGCGTAGATATAAATTCTTTTTAGTGCAACTAATTTCTCTGTTAATATATATAGAGGTTAAACTCAACAAGTAACACACTTGGTTAATTTAAATTTAATTGTGTCGGAGTTAACTCTTTGTTGGTTAAAACTCAATAATTGATAAGGTAACTTATTGTGTACAAGAAACATAAAAACTTCATAATATGAGACCATGAATTCAACTCCCCTCACTATAAAATCCTAGAAGCTGAATGAACATGATATTAAGTACAATATGTTGACTTCTTGCCTAAGCTCCATTCATGATGCACAAGAGACCTTAGAACTGAAAAATGGGTTGTTAGAAGTTATACGATGCCAAGGAGAGCTTCAAAGGATCACTTAGATAAAGAAAGCCACAAAATAAAGGTTATGAGAAACATACATATATAATTGATTAAACGTAAGGATAATGCTACATATGTGAAGCAAAAGCTCGTGACAACATCAAGACAGGCCAAACATGTATCCTTAGTGGAACCACTTTTGCATCCATCCTCTCATGTTTTCAATCCAAAAACAGATCTAAAGGTTGCAAATCATTCGCGATAACTTCGTGATTTTATTCCTCGCGATAAATAGCATCGCCCTAAAAGTAATTGGAATGGAAGAACCACAACCAGAAGCAAAAGTTTCATTGAGTTGATGCCAAATCCCTATGAATTGACAGGAGCAATATAAGCCATTGCAACTGCACGGGAGATGAATCAGAAACAACCCTATAACTAAACAATCCAATCAACTCACATAATATTCAAACTCGTGAATGAATCGAGAAAAATGTTATATTTTACAAATAAAACATTGTTTTTTTCTCTTAAATTTCAAAAGCATAATGAGATAAATTTGTCTATAACAGATGGATCAATTCCACACAGATGGATCAATTCCACGCATAATTATGTCAGATTCATGGCTGAAATTGAAGTTATCATAGAACTCTAAAATAGAAATGAGTTAATATGAGTATAAGAACAAGTGTTTTATATTATTTTTGAATTGTTTACAATTGTGAGAATGATCTCTATTAATAGACAGAGAGTGAACCGAGTGCATTCATGCACTATGCTACAATCAGGGAAATAAATAACACTGCATAATTACATATAATACAATTACTATAATTACATGATTTGTTTTGTTGTCCTCATTGACTTTTGAGTTGTAACAGTTCCATGGTTTGATTTGTTGTGGTATGACTTTGCTCCTCATTAATTCTATACCATTTCATATTAATTCTCCTATATGCCCCCTCATGATGAAGTTAGCATCCGTGACTTTCATCTTGGACCTTAATTCTTCAAATTTAGATCGAGGTAAGGGCTTGGTGAGAAGGTCAGCAAGTTGATCCTTGGTAGACACCTGAGAGACTTGTAGTTTTCCATCACGTACTTGTTCACGCACAAAGTGATAGTCCAAGGATATGTGTTTCATTTTGAGTGGCTTGTGAGGTGAGGTGAGGTGAGGATTGCCCCCACTTATAAACACATTGACAGTCCATCTCTTATCCGATGTGGGACTCTTAACACACTCCCTCACGGCCAGCACTATTGGGCTTGGTTCGTGGACATAAATGGTGGGTGTCCGATAGCGGAAACCTGATAACAGGTTGCCCAATGGATCTTAAAAGGCTCTGATATCATCTTAGAAATCGTGGTTGAGCTAACACAACCCCACAAAACCGGTTTGTGAGGTGAGGATTGCCCCCATTTATAAACACATTGACAGATCATCTCCTATCTGACGTGTGACTCTTAACAATGAGTACAATTCAAATAGCTAATTAACATTAAGCAAAAGGTAAAAGCTACATTTTCAGTTTGTTCCATCAACAAAACAAAACACAAACGCACCAAGTGCCCAATCAAACAGCCTAAACTAACAACCAAACTTAGGCTGGTGCTGCTGCGGCCGATGTTGTAGAGAAGAGTTTTAAGAGCGCAATGACGATGAAGCATAAGCCACAGAAAGATGCAAAATACCCTAATCGCAATTGGATGCTGAAGTCACCGCTGTTGATCCGAGTCTTTTTGTCACGGAGGTCTGTTTTGAGGCCATGAAAGAATAATGAACTAACATGAAGAAACACAATGACGACGTTCATAATGGCATGGATTTCCCACTGAAAACCTTTAGGGGGATGGAGAGTATGCAAACTAATAATGGTGCCACACTACACATAATGCCGCTTAACATCACCAACTTGTCTAAGAAAGACATGTAAACCCTACAATGAAGCAAAACCAGAACATCAAGAAACGAAAAACTGAGCAGAAGTTAAGAAGGAAAAAAAAAGTAAAGGCAAGAAACAAACTCTTCTGTTGATGGAGCAACAACCACCACTTCAATGGATGGAGCAAACGATGACGGAGGAGGTGCATGTGCAGGCATTGTGAATGTCAACGGTAAAGAAAAATAAGAGAGAAGAACAAAGAAGCTAGGGTTTCAATAGAATAGGTAACTTATACAAAAGACTAATGCTACCTCTATTTATACTAGAAGGGCACTACCGTACCCGTCGTTCGCTCTTTTTACTGCGCTAACAAGTTTCTTTATATAATTTTGATTACAATTTTTAAATTTTTAAATATTAATGAAAATTATTCGTACATTGATTTGTCTACAAATTATTGTAAAATCAGATAACATAATTATTTATCAACTCGACGTATTTTGGTTTGGTTGTATATAAAATAAAATAAAAATAACGATCATTTATTGTTTATTCTAAATAATTAGTAAAATGATAACATAAATGTATAAATGACTTGTTATGTAAAGGAAAAATCCTATGATTGCAATAAAAGAATATCTTTAAAAACTACAATTTTTGTAAAGTCTCCATCTTCTTCTTATATTTTTCTTACTTTAATGAGAACTTTTGTTAGAATTTTGAGAAACTCCTCTTGATAAAGCTACATATAATAGACCATGACTGAAAATATGTCGTGGAAGATAGATTCCAACATTGGGAATGGTCTGCCATTGTGACTTATTTATGGTAATAGCAAAAATTAGTCTAACATAAAGTTGTTTTCTACTAAGTACAAAAGAAAGTCATGAACTCGCATTTGTATAACAACAACATATATGAAAAAAAATCTAGAAATGGATCCATATGAAATTGAAATCATCAAACTTTCGAAAAAACGTACAAATCTCAATGTCTCAAATAGTATGGACCAGAGATTTTATATATTTTTTTTTAGAAATAAACTAAATAAAACAAATATTAAAGATTACATAATAATTCCAAAATAAAATATATTTTTTTTGGGATTTTATGATGATAGTGATCGAGAGAACATGAATTAGTGAAAAGAAAAACAAAATTTTGTTTTTTCAACTTGATTCCATAATCAATGATCAAAAAAATAATTATTTTATCTCACATATGTTAAGAGGACTTACCTTTGAGATGATAGATATGATAAGAGTCACTATTTTACTCCTTAACTAGTAAAAGACCCGTGCTTTCGCACGGGTCACGTAATATTGCAATAATTATATAAAAAATAATTAGATTGTTAATATCGTAAAATGTTTAAATATATTAAATGAAAATTATAAGTATTAATTTAATGTTTCTATTAAATTTTTTTCTCTTATATATACAAAAATTTGTTAAATAATTGAGATACACCAGATATGGGTTTTATTTGTTTATATATGCGAAAACAAATTTTTATACAGATATATGAGAAAGTTGATACGATAAAATTTTAAAAACTCGTGACTATTTTCAAAATCAATATTAATGTATTGTTTAAATAACTGTTTATTTTATATGCAAAAGATTGTTCAATGTTTGCACCGCACCGTTGCAGATTTTATGTTCTTATATCTCCGTAAACAAATTTATGTGTGTGTGTGTGTGTGTGTGAAAAAGTCGATATGATAAAATTTTAAAAACTCACGACTATTTTCAAAATCAAAATTGTTGTAGTGTTTCTATCAATTAAATTTTTTATTTTATATGCGAAAGATTATTCAATGTTTGCACCACACCCGTTGCAGATTTTATGTACTTATATCTGCATAAACAAATTTTTATATACATATATGAGAAAGTCAATATGATAAAATTTTGGAAACTCGTGACTATTTTCAAAATATCAATATTAATATAGTGTGTCTATTAATTAATTTTTTTTGAAAGAATATTAAATATATTTTTTATGTTATATTTAAAACACTGTTAAATATTTAAACCGCGTACTCATTGAAGATTTTATATACTAATATATGCAGATGAAATTTTTTAGGTATCGATATACTAATATATGCAGAAGAAATTTTTGGGTACCAAGATTTTTGAAGTTAAACACGATTTCTGAACTCTGAGTTCTGTTACGATCTCAGAACTTCAGACTCTGACCTTCAGACTCACACTTCAGACTCTGACCTTCAGACTCACACTTTAGACTCTGAACCTTAGACTCAGAACCTTCAGTCTCAGACTCAGACTCAGGATGCCTTTTTCTTAACTAATAACCGTGCCATGCCATTGATCTTTGAAATGCCTTGGAACATAGATTACTCAGGAGCCTTCAAGGATTAACCTAGGATAAATATATGTATCATACAGAGTGATGGGTAATTTATCCACATAATTTCAGGTAAGAGGAACAAGAAATTATTACAGATGGGATAATAAGCCCTAAGCACGACATATGATTACGATATGTCTAGATCCTATGATAGGATAGCAAGATGAATGTACACAATTTATGTGTGAAAGCACAAGGAATGTTACAACATTCAAAGCTTCAGATAAGCTTAAGGATTTAGATTTCCAACCAAGTAAGTGGCTTATGAGAACGATAAGCTTCAAACCTTATATTATAGGTTAAGTGTTACATGATTAAACACTTGATGAATGCATTAGATATGCATATGAATAGAGTAATGTATCAAATATACATATGAATAATTAAGACAAGATTCATATTATAAGATAAACGTGTCCAGCAGGCTCCGGATTATGCCGGATGGGACTTCACCGAAAGGGTTGTCCACACGTATGTTAAAGATTAAACGTGTCCATCAGGCTCCGGATTATGTCGGATGGGACTTCTCCGAGAGGGTTGTCCACACGTAAGATTACAAGTTATATATATATATATATATATATATATATATATATATATATATGTAAAGAATAATAAGTGAAATTTCTGGCTTAGCAACTGGTAAGAGGTTAAACTGGTTCTGATTAAAACTGGTTCTGAACCTAACAGGTTCTGAACTTGAAACTTAGCAAAATTAAATCAGTTATGCAGCAGGAATTAAAGTGCAGAAAATAAACAGAACACACAAGGTTTGTTAACCCAGTTCGGAGTAAACACCTCCTACTCTGGGGGATACCAATCCAGGAAGGAATCCACTATTGGAATTAATCCTTAAGACTCAGACACTGACCCCCAGTTCCTATCCTAAGCAATCAACTTCCACCTAGTCAGACTTCTACCCACGCATGAGTATTAGAATCCACTAACTTCCTATTCAAGCAACAACCCAGTTACTTGAACAACTTGACTAAACCCAGTTCTTAAACAAAACTACCCAGTTTGTGAAGAACACTCTTCAATACATGACCTGCACTCGTACCTACAGGCTTAGAGTGATTACAACTCTATTAAACCTAAACCAACTCAACAGAGTGGTGCACAAACAAAGCTAAAAAGCTTACACAACCTAAGACTCAATTTTCTGAATTATACTCTGTTTTTCATATCTCTTGAATAGCAGCAAAGCTCTCCTTATATAGCCTTCAGTCCAGCAGCATAAAATAAATTCCAATCTTCTGAAATTGATTTGTTACTGATTTATGAATGGCTAAGATAATTCTGCAATATATCTTTGAAAGATTACATTAGTAAAATACGCGTTTTCATAAAAACAAACCAAATCTTTAATAAATCTTCTCCAAATCAACCAGCATTCTAGAAGCAATATGCTAGGATATTTCCTTGTTAAATCTCGCCAAGATTCGCGCAGAAACAACTTGAAAAAGATCAGCTTCTGATGAAGTCAACCAAAGTCAACGCTGGCATCAGACTCTGAATTCAGCTTCTGAAGTGCTACAGTGCTTCTGAAGCAACTTTCAGCTTCTGATGTAATTTTCAGCTTCTGAACAGCTTCAAATCTAAAAACTTGCAACTGAAGATTTCTTCTACATATGGAGATGCTTCTATTCAACACATTGGATTTGCCAAAACATGCAGCCAACTCCAAAATACTCAACAATCTCCCCCTTTGGCAAATTTTTGGCTAAAACCAATGTTCACACATGACAAGCTCTTCAATTTCCCATAAGACTATCTCAGCAATGAAGAACTCCACAAATGAATAACACATCAAAAGATAGGCAGCGGATAAACTTACTCTGAGTTGTGTTAAACCATCAGCTTCAGCTTCTGAACACCCTGAAGCACAAATTGCAGCTTCTGAACAAACTCAGCATCACTTCAGGATAACAAAACAACATAGAATACTCCCCCTGAAGCTTCGTATGAACAAACAATTCAGCATCTGAACTTTCCCCCTGCAACTCACTAAAACATAAAAGCTCCCCCTCACTTCTGGAACTGCAGTGGCTTCTGAACTTCACTTGAAGCAACACTTCACACTCAGGTATTTTAAAACAAATACACTCCCCCTAAGACACACATTCTCCTTCAAACACATGTGCACTGCATTGGTTCTGAATTCTGAACAACATACTCAAAACTGCACAAACTACAAACTGACAGCTCACACTCTACACAGCTCATGTATGATCTTAAACATAGGTTTTTCTCCCCCTTTTTAGCCACAAAATTATGACAAACTTCAGACTTAACATAGGGTTTAAAAACTGCACATTCATCATCTGAGACAGTCCCAGCATCCACTTCAGACCCAGGATCAGAATCACAATTAGTATTAGCACAACTGGCAGGTACTCCTCTATCTTCCTCACATCCAGTTTGCTTTAATTGCTATAAGTCCTTATGATGACAAACATTTGAAGAACCACAACAAAAAACATTCCTCCCAGCAACTCTTTTCTGAACATAAGTCCTAGCCTCTTCAGACTCACAAGAAAATAGTACCTTCTGATCAGGAACAGGAACTTTGCTCCAGATTTTGGATGGTCCAGCACCTGAATTCTTCTGTGCTCCAGGAATTGGCTTGTTGTCATCAGCAACAGCCTTTCCTTTTCCTTTGTTCAGATTCTGAGCAACACCTTCACTCTTAGGTCTCCAAACTTTCTTGATTTTGCTCTTGTTCACAGCTGGATCAACTTTTCTGTGTTGCAAATGTTTGGGATAACCATGCAATTTGTAACAAAAAGGTTTAATGTGACCCTTTTTACCACAATGATGACAGACCCAAGGTTGATTCTTTCTTTTGTTTCTGTTAAACTTCTGGGAATGCATCTGAGCATGCTTCTGAGGTTGCATCTGATGTTGCCTCTGAGGTTGCATCTTGGCTTGCTTATCAGGTTTTATCTTGGAAGTTTCAATCATAGGATTAAAAATTTGAGTAGCAGGAACAAACTGATTAACTGAACTCATCTTTTGGGATTCTGAGTCTGATCAACAAAACCTAAACCAGTTTTTCCTTGTTTCTGATTTTCTAAAATTTCCTCCAACTTATCAGTAGCAGAGTTCATCATCCTAACTTGCTTCTTCATCTGATCAAGTTGGGAATTCAGTTGGCTCACTTCATCCTTTAAATCAGAGTTCTGTACCAAAAGTTCACCTTTCTCAGCCTCCAGTTGACAAGTGGTCTTCTTCTGATCCACAACTTGCTTGCAAACTTCTAAACTTCTGATGTATATATTCTTGTAATTTTCAGCCAGTTCATCATATGAGAGTTTTGCAACTTCAGACACAGATGAGGCTTCAGACTCTGAGTCAGACTCAGAAAATGTCTCAGACTCTGAAAATGCATCAGACTTTGAACTAGCTCCTGAGTTTTGTTTTAACCTTACCATCAGGCCTGTATTAACCTTAGCAGATTCACTCTCAGCATCTTCTTCAGAACCATCATCAGACCATGAAGCAGCTAGACTCTTCCTCTTCTGCTTCTTAAGAAAAGTAAGACATTCTGTCTTGATATGTCCAAAGCCCTCACACTCAAAGCACTGAATACCTTGTGATTGTTTACTATTTTCTTCAGTATTGGCCTTTTTTAAATCATTATGAGGCTTGCTATTGTTGAACCTGATGTTCTGACCCTTGGATTTGGACTTTCGGCTTTTCTGTCAACATTCTTCAGAATCTTGTTGAATTGTTTTCCCAGCAACACTAGAGCTTCTGATAAGTCATCCTCATCAGACTCTTGTTGATCATCAGCTTCAGAGTTCACAGTAAAAGCTACACCTTTTCCTTTCTTATCAGGCTGTTTGCAGAATGCAGTCTCAAAGTTCAACAAGGACCCAATTAGCTCCTCAACCTTCATGGTGGTGATGTCATGAGCTTCTTCTATGGCTGTAACTTTCATATCAAATCTTCTGGGCAGGGACCTGAGGATTTTTCTAACTAACTTCTCATCAGACATCTTTTCACCAAGAGAATCAAAAGAATTTGCCATATCAAGCACATTCATATAGAAATCCTGGATATTCTCATCCTCCTTCATTTTCAGGTTCTCAAACTTGGTGGTCAGCAGCTGCAATCCGGACATCTTCACCTTAGAAGTTCCTTCATGAGTTGTTTTTAGAATTTCCCAGGCCTCCTTAGCAACTATACATTGCTTGATAAGTCTGAACATATTCTGGTCCACACCATTAAAAATAGCATTCAAAGCTTTTGAATTTCCCAATGACAGATCATCTTCAGCTTTGGTCCATTCTTCTTCAGGCTTCAGAACCTCAGTCTTGTTCCCATCTTTGTCCAAAACTACTGGATGATCCCAACCCTTAATCACAGCTTTCCAAGTCCTGCTGTCAATAGACTTTAGAAAAGCACACATCCTAGACTTCCAATACTCATAGTTTGTGCCATCTAGTAGGGGTGGTCTATTGACATAGCCTCCTTCTCTATCCATGCTTGCCAGATATTAACTCCTCTGGATCTCACCCAAAACACAGGCAGGGTGCCTGCTCTGATGCCAATTGAAATTCTGGCCAGGCAAAAAGACAGAGTTACCAGGTTCTGAACCAAACAGGTTCTGAACAATATGCAGGGCACAACAGATTGCAAAAACAGAGCACAAGCAAACACAATGCAAGAGTAGCAAAATAAAGTGCAGGAAAGTAAAAGGCACAGAGGGTTTGTTAACCCAGTTCGGAGTAAACACCTCCTACTCTGGGGGATACCAATCCAGGAAGGAAATCCACTATTGGAATTAATCCTTAAGACTCAGACACTGACCCCCAGTTCATATCCTAAGCAATCAACTTCCACCTAGTCAGACTTCTACCCACGCATGAGTATTAGAATCCACTAACTTCCTATTCAAGCAACAACCCAGTTACTTGAACAACTTGACTAAACCCAGTTCTTAAACAAAACTACCCAGTTTGTGAAGAACACTCTTCAATACATGACCTGCACTCGTACCTACAGGCTTAGAGTGATTACAACTCTATTAAACCTAAACCAACTCAACAGAGTGGTGCACAAACAAAGCTAAAAAGCTTACACAACCTAAGACTCAATTTTCTGAATTATACTCTGTTTTTCATATCTCTTGAATAGCAGCAAAGCTCTCCTTATATAGCCTTCAGTCCAGCAGCATAAAATAAATTCCAATCTTCTGAAATTGATTTGTTACTGATTTATGAATGGCTAAGATAATTCTGCAATATATCTTTGAAAGATTACATTAGTAAAATACGCGTTTTCAGAAAAACAAACCAAATCTTTAATAAATCTTCTCCAAATCAACCAGCATTCTAGAAGCAATATGCTAGGATATTTCCTTGTTAAATCTCGCCAAGATTCGCGCAGAAACAACTTGAAAAAGATCAGCTTCTGATGAAGTCAACCAAAGTCAACGCTGGCATCAGACTCTGAATTCAGCTTCTGAAGTGCTACAGTGCTTCTGAAGCAACTTTCAGCTTCTGATGTAATTTTCAGCTTCTGAACAGCTTCAAATCTAAAAACTTGCAACTGAAGATTTCTTCTACATATGGAGATGCTTCTATTCAACACATTGGATTTGCCAAAACATGCAGCCAACTCCAAAATACTCAACAATAAGAATATGCTAATTAATGTTAAGTCGTGACTCTATGACTCCCCGCTAGTAGTGGAGTTAAGGTACCCCGTTAGTAGTGGTTAGGCGTTCTTTAGATGTAAGTCCTACACGGCAATAAGATAATTTAAGTCGTGATTCTCAGGCTCCCCGTTAGTAGTGAAGTCGAGGTTCCCCGTTAGTAGTGGACAGGTGTCATACCCCATTTTTGACCCATTTTTAATCCGCTTTTCTCGTCTTTTTAAACCGGAAATCTTCGTCGTTTCAGACGAAATTTCGGCAGGGAGGTATTTTAAAATACCTCATTTTTGTTCCGAAGGCAACCATTTTTATTTTGTTTTTATTATTTTTATTATTTACTTTTTTTTTCTTTATTTCTTTTAAATTCTTTTATTAAGTGTTTTTCTTTTTTATTTTTTCGTTTTTTTTATTATTATTAGTTTTTTTTTTATTATTTTATTTTTACTGTTTTTTTAGTTTTCATTTATTTTTCAGTTATTTTGGTCCAGACCCAGGAGGGGTATTTTAGTCCTTTTGTCCAGTCTTTTTTTACTATAAATAGTACCATTAATGGTACTATTCAGGGGGTCAGAATCTGTCAGAGAGCAATCAGAAAGTACAGTACCAAACCACCACTAGCACCACCACAGGACCTCCACAAACCACCAACACCGGCCACCCAAAAAAAAACTAAACCTTTTTTTCTCTTTTCTCTTCTCTCCCTTATCATCACGCAAGAACCCAGCAAGCCTCTCACGCATACACGGCCAGAACCACTCACATACAAAAATCCCTCACACTCTAACACACACACCCACGCAAACAGAACCACCACCCATGGCCGCGCAACCCCCATCACCCATAACCAAACCACCATAACCTAAACCCATAACCGAACTCAGCCAACACAAAACCGAACCCAGCCAACACAGAACCGAACCAAAGCCACAAAGAGGTATTTCTCATTTTTTTCAAGCTCAGATCTAAACTTTTCTGAAAAGATTTTAAAGAAACTAATTACGGATTCGAATAGAGCTTGAAAAAGGATATCAGGAAGTATAAAAAAATTTAAAAAAAGGGGTTCTGTTGTTCCGGGGCGGTGGCGCCGCCGGCGGCCGCGCGCGCCGGAAAGATTTCCGGTGGCCAGGCTGTGGAAGAGAGAAGGGGAAGGATTTTAGTGAGAGAAAGTTGAGGAGAGAGGGAGAAGAGAAAAATGAAAAGAAAAGAGCAAGAATCGGTTTATATTAGCCAGACCCAGAAGCTAGCCCAACGCGGCCCAACTTCTTCCTCTCTTCCTTCTCTTTCTGCATTCTCTCTGCACCCCCCCCCCCCCCCCCCCCCCCTTTTTCATCTCTTTCTATTCTTTTTTTTTTATTTATTTCTTTTTACATTTCATTTTATTCCTCTTATTTGTTTATTTCTCATGCATTTTATTTTACTGCCCTTTTAATTTTCAGCCCATCATGCATTTTTTTTTTATTTTTTTATCATATTTATTTTTATGTCTTGCATTTTTATTTTCTTTGATTTTATGCATCATATTTAATTTTATGCTTTGCATTTTTTATTTTTCCTTATTTATTTTCCAGCACCATATTTAATTTTATGCCTTGCATTTTATTTTCAGCACCATATTTATTTTTTGTCTTGCATTTTTATTTTTTTATTTTACGCATCATATTTATTTTATGTCTTGCATATTTTTATTTTTAGTATCATATTAATTTTATGTCTTGCATTTTTTTTCTTTTTATTTTATTTTCAGCATCATATTTATTTTATGTCTTGCATTTTTATTTTCTTTATTTATTTTATGCACCATATTTATTTATTGTTTTGCATTTCATGCATTTTTTAATTTCTTTTTAGCATATTTACTTTAATGCAATTTTATTATTTTTGTCATTTATTTTATTTCCATTAGAATGTATCTAGGTCCAATGTAAAAAGTATAAATGAGAATATCGCACCGACACCACATTTATTTTTTATGCTTTATGTCGATGATGATAACGTAATTATGACCGTATCCGAGGAAAAGGACCCTCACTTGATCCAACGTCATTTTGAGGGATCCGGCGCGCTTCAGATTATCTCAGCATAACTTAGACTCTGAACCTTAGGACTTAATCAAAATTTTCACAAAAAAAAGTCAAATAGTCAAAATCCAAAAACATTTTATAATCAAAATTTCAAAAAAAATCAATCTTCGTCATTTCTTTCTTAATCAAATTTCAATCAATCTTTAATCAATCAAAACTTTTTCTTCAATTTAAAATCAATCAAACTCACTTCTTTTTATTCTTCTATGCCTTTCAGCCTCTCATCTTTCTCAAAAAAAAATTTCAAACTTTAAAATCAATCAAAACCAATCACTCGCCTTTTTTACCCCGAACTACATGATTTTGATCCCATTCGGGTATGTAGGCAAAAGACTTTGTCTTTCCAAATCAACAAAATAACAAAAACATTTTCCTTTTCTTTTAATCTCATTACTTTAGTCCTTTTACACTTAAGCATTTATTTACAAACAAATAATCAATTTAGCATAAAGATAAATAAAAACAAGAGGTTCCTATAGAGTACTATAGACGTTTAGGGTGCTAATACCTTCCCTTTGCGTAACCAACCCCCGGACCTTTGATCTCTAAAAAATAGGGTTTTTTCGAACTTTCTCCCTTTTCCTCGGAAAAATAAAAGATCGGTGGTGAATTTAAAAATTGCTAGTCAACGCTAATTAATAGCTTGATGTCCAAAAATCACCGCGACAGAAAAATGGCGACTTCACTGGGGAGCAAAAATCCTAAGTGGGTTAAACCTATCTTGTTTTTCTTTATCTTTATGCTTTATTATTATTTGTAACTGTAAATACGTGCTTAAGTGTTTATCTTTTTACGTGAGTGGTGAGATAAGTCCGACACCCGGACTTGAGGGAAACATAAGATAGGATGGTGAGTTTCGGATGTGGCACATGTGATAACCCCGCTCAATGGAGGAATCTTGGAAGTATTACTATGTTGGCATGAGTAGTCGTGTTCGGCATTGATATTTTCAAGTGACCTATGAAGTTGAGGACCTTTAGTTACCTAACCCATCTTGGCCTTTTAGGACGTAGTGCGGTGGCTAATCAAGAGTAGTTTTGAATTGGTTGATGTAACACCCATACTAATTTTAACTAGTATATTAGCAAGAGTGTTAAACTGATACTGGATACATTTAAATACAATACAGAAAATTGTTTGATAATTATACAAAACATAAGTCTTTGATACAATCCATAATCTGATACTAAATATTCTCCATAATCCATGTACATCATGATACAATATCATACAACTACAAAAAAAAAACATGAGCAGCACGATCAGTCCGTAGCTTTCTCTTTACCTTTTCTTCGTGCTACCTGCGAAGAACCTGCACCAGAAGGAAAGGGATGAGACATAACGTCTCAGTGAGCTCCTACCCTACCTACTGTTTGGCAACCTCGGGGAACCTAGGGTTGCCGTGCCTACCTCGGCGAACTCGGGGATACCTATGATCGCCAAGTCTCAATCTTACCCATAGAGGGCTATCTGTCTGTTTCTAATAATCTGGTGATCAAGGGGAGTCCTAGGATCACCGTCTGATAGCTGCTAACTGATATCTGTCTGAATAAATGTTTCTGACTGATAAAGTAATATAGTATTAACTGATCTTTATGTTAGC
The DNA here is from genome assembly GCA_018208015.1 of Medicago ruthenica. Lineage (NCBI taxonomy): Eukaryota > Viridiplantae > Streptophyta > Magnoliopsida > Fabales > Fabaceae > Medicago > Medicago ruthenica. The sequence goes on along the minus strand of CM031372.1, from coordinate 92,793,058 downwards.
TGTTAGCGTTGAACAAACAATGTTATCTGAGTTCATTTTACGGAATGCCCCCGGGTGGAGTAACCCCGAAGCACATTCCCCTGATAACCGGTGAAAATTCCTATCATATCAGGCTAACACCGGACTCCTCTTGTCGTCGTGCGGTCATCCTTGCGGAATAACACGTCCCACTGGCGTGAACCTCCTGTGTCCCACTGGCGTGAACGACAGAAGACACGACTTAATAATTTTAACTGATGCGTGTACCTCCCGTGTCCCACTGGCGTGAACGACGGAAGACGCGAATAATATTCTTAATCTTATGCATGAACCTTCCATGTTCCACTGGCGTGAACAATGAAAGTCACGACTTAAAGGTAATAATCTTAATCTGTTCTCTACGTGAACCATTCGTGCCCCACTGGCGTGAACACCGAAGGCCACGGCTTAATCTTGCTAGCTCTTGTACTCTTAACCTATATAAGGTTCTAGTCATCAAGCCTATATCATTCTTGAGTTTGCTTCTACTTAATTGTGTATGATAAACTGCTTTGTAAGGGAAAATTCCCAAAACTAGTTCTTGTAATCTCTATAATGTCTTGAGGATTAAGTTATATATCCTCTCAAGCTTATGCCTATCCTCACCCTATAATGTTGGTTACACATCTCAAGGATAGGTCTTTATATGTTCTTTAACAATGCTTGATCATTACATATCGATCCTTAAGTCCGAAGCAGTTTTGAATAGCCGAAATGGAGCAAGAAAAGATGAAAAATTTGATGATCCTGTCCAGCCCAAAATCGTGACACGATTGGGCAATCGTGTCACGATTTCTTACCCAGAAATCGTGTTTGGCACTGCCTGTGAAATCGTGACACGGTTGATAAATCGTGACACGATTTTACCTGCAGTTGGACAGTTTTTGGCAAGTTCAAAACGTGATTTTCACCAATTCAGCTTATTCAAACATACCCAGACATCATAGCAACTTAAATGATAAATTCAAAGACATATCAACAGGATTCAACACACAATGATCAAGAATTGCTATCTAAATTAACTTAGGGTTCAAAGCTCATATCTTGCTTAAAAAGCTAAAACTCATAAACTTACTTAATCGGGTTATAAAACCCTGTGGAGCTCACCTTAATCCTCCTATTGGTGCTTGTTATTTCTGATTCCCCAAAGCCTTGGCTTAACTCTACTTCTTCTCTCAAAATCTTCCTTGTTTCTCCTTATTCCTTGCTCTTGTTCTAGCTTTACTACCCAAACCTTGCTTGTGAAGCTTCTCTTAAGAATTGGATGATGAAAAGATGAGTTTATGGAGAGGGAGTGAGGGCGTGAGAGTGAGGAGGGAGAGGGAGAGAGTGAGCTGAAAATGGGAAAGAAAATGGAATGGAAGAGTGTAGATCACTCTTTTCTACTTCTTTGTTTCAAACTTTCCCCCCCTTTTTAACTTATTTACCATTTTGCCATGCCCATTATTATTTAATTACCAAGCTTGCTTAATCGCATCTAATACTGATAGTAATCACATCTAAGTGGGATGTTACAATCTACCCTCCTTAAAGAAATTTCGTCCTCGAAATTTAGAAGTTACCTGAAAACAAATGAGGATAGGTTGCTTGCATATCTGATTCTAGTTCCCACGTTGCTTCGCCGTCGGGAGAACCTTTCCATACAACCTTAACTATAGGAATCTCTTTGTTCCGCAAAGTCTTAACATCACGATCGATTATCTGCTCTGGCTCAGGTTGAAAGGTCAAGTCCGATCTCAAATCAATACTATCTAGCTCCACTGGTTGGAAAGGATCAGGAATGAATTTCCTTAGTTGCGAGACATGAAAGACATCGTGTAATCCTGACATGGCTGGTGGCAGCGCCAACTGATAAGCTGCCGGACCAACACGTCGAAGTATCTGAAATGGTCCTATATATCTTGGACAAAGCTTCTTGGTCCTGAAGGCTCCTTTTAAACCCAACTTAGGAGTAACTTTAAGAAATACATGGTCTCCTTCATCAAACTCTAAGGGTCTTCGCCTCCTATCAGCATAACTTTTCTGGCGACTCTGTGCCGTTCTCATCCTATCTTGAATAGACTTAATCTTTAGAGTCGTCTCCTGAATGATCTCTGGACCCAAAATGCTTTTATCTCCAACCTCAGCCCAACAAAGCGGGGTTCTACACTTTCTACCATATAGAGCTTCATAAGGTGCCATTCCAATGCTAGAATGGTAACTGTTGTTGTAAGAAAATTCAATCAATGGTAGATGATTGTTCCAACTTCCTCCATCTTCTAGAATACATGCACGTAACATATCTTCTAACGTCTGAATAGTCCTTTCTGATTGTCCGTCTGTTTGAGGATGATGGGATGTGCTCATCTTTAATCTTGTCCCCAACGCCTTCTGAAAGGCTTTCCAAAAGTGTGATGTGAAAATTGGATCTCGATCTGATACAATACTGGCTGGTACACCATGGAGTTTCACTATCTCAGAAATAAACAATTCAGCATACTGTGAGGCTCGGTACGTAGTCTTAACCGGCAAGAAATGAGCTGACTTGGTTAACCGGTCCACTATTACCCATATGGAATCATGTCCTCGCTGTGTTCGAGGTAATCCACTCACAAAATCCATGGTTATATCTTCCCATTTCCATTGCGGAATTTCCAAAGGCACTAACATCCCTGCAGGCCTTTGGTGCTCAATCTTCACTTGCTGACAAACAATGCATCTCGACACAAACTCCGCCACATCTCTTTTCATGCTAGGCCACCAATAATCTCTTTTCAAATCTTGATACATCTTGGTGGTACCTGGGTGAATGCTGAAACTGCTCTTATGCGCCTCTTCTAATATCAACCTTTTTAATTCCTCATCATTCGGAACAAAAATCCTTCCTTCAAACAATAACACACCATCTGGTGCCCACGAATACTCTGCTTGACCAACTTTTCTCTGAAGGTCCATATCCATGCCTTGCGCTTGTGCAATCCGGGATCGTAGGTCGCACGAAATCTCTAACTTGTTTAACAAAACGCCACCTTCCATCTCGGTAACATGGAGATTAAGATCTCTAAACTTTTCATATAGTCCACACGTGTGCATCATCACTTCAGCTTTGACTAAAGCCTTCCGACTCAAGGCGTCTGCTACCACATTAGCCTTTCCTGGATGGTACTTCAGATCAAAATCAAAATCCTTCAAGTATTCCATCCATCGTCTTTGTCTCATATTAAGATCTCTTTGGTCAAACAGGTATTTCAAACTCTTATGGTCACTAAACAAATCGAATTGTGCACCATACAAATGATGTCTCCATATCTTCAATGCAAAAACTATTGCTGCTAGCTCAAGATCATGTGTGGGGTAATTCTCTTCATGTGTCTTGAGCTGTCTGGACGCATATGCTATGACATTTTCCCCTTGCATAAGAACACTTCCCAGTCCTTTAGAGGATGCATCGCAGAAAACGGTGTATCTCTTTTCAGGATCTGGTATTGCCAATACTGGCGCCTTAGTTAACTTCTTTTTCAAAACTCTGAAACTCTTTTCACATTCTTCGTCCCAAATAAAGGGCACATCTTTTCGGGTGAGGCGTGACAAAGGCAAGGCAATCTGAGAAAACTTCATGATAAACCTTCGATAATAACCTGCCAAGCCTAGAAAACTCCTGACTTCTGCTACATTCTTGGGTCTTTCCCAATTGAGTACAGCTTCAACTTTGGATGGATCAACAGCTACTCCTCCTTGAGAAATAACGTGACCCAAAAACTTAATCTCGGATAACCAGAATTCACACTTGCTAAACTTGGCATACAGCTGCTTGTCTCTAAGGACATCCAATACAATTCTTAAGTGCTGAGCATGCTCCTGAGGATCTTTAGAATAGATCAAAATGTCATCAATGAAAATTACCACAAATTGATCAAGGTAAGGTTGAAATATTCTGTTCATATAATCCATGAATACTGCTGGGGCATTAGTTACACCGAAAGGCATAACCAGAAATTCATAGTGCCCATAACGCGTTCGAAACGCCGTCTTAGACACATCTGAAGATTTTATACGAATCTGATGATAACCTGACCGAAGGTCAATTTTGGAGAATACTGTTGCTCCTTGGTCTAGTAGGTCGTCAATCCTGGGAAGTGGATACTTGTTCTTGATAGTCACCTTATTAAGTTGACGATAGTCAATACACAACCTCATGCTACCATCTTTCTTCTTGACCAACAAGACCGGAGCACCCCAAGGTGATACACTGGGTCTAATAAAATGCTTCTGAATCAATTCCTCAAGTTGAGACTTCAGCTCTTTCAGCTCTGTTGGTGACATTCTGTACGGTGCCACAGATACTGGCTCCGCTCCTGGAATCAAGTCAATTGAAAACTCCACCTCACGCTCTGGAGGCAGACTAGACACTTCTGAAGGGAAAACATCTAAATATTCATTCACAACAGGAATATCACTGGGACTTAACTCTGAATCTGAAGCCACAGTGAGCATCACATAGAATCCCTTATCTTGAGCACAAATGAATTGAATTAACTGATGAGTGCGGTTAATCAATTCAGACAAAGCCACACCTTCCGCCGTATCACTGGTCGGCATATAAATACTCTTCTCTGAACAACCAATATACACATGGTTAGCAGAAAGCCAATCCATGCCTAGAATCACGTCCAATTGCTCCATCGGGAGACAAACTAAATCAACATAATAGGTCTTACTAGACACAGTGATAGGACAGCTTTCACAAACATACTTTGCCTCAATTCCGCCTTCAGTAGCGGTAGATACTAACATTGGAGGGTTTAACGGAGACAAAGGTAATTGCAGCGTCTCCACACATTTATATGAAATAAGAGAACATGTAGCGCCGCAATCAAAAAGAACTTTTACTGGATTAGTACCCAAATAACACATACCGGCAATTAAATCTTCATTGGCTACAGCCTTTGCACCGTCAAGAGAGTACACTCTGCCCCTACTAGTAGTTGTTCCTTCAGCTGATCCTTTACCACGTCTGTTGGGACACTCTGATATGAAATGTCCTGGCTGTTTACATCCATAACAAATACCAGCTCCTATCAAACACTCCCCTTTATGCATCCTACCACATGTCTTGCAAGTAGGATTAGTCCGCAAAGGATTATGTTGTGGAGAGTAGGTCTGCTTCCCTCTCTGCGGGGATCCTTTTGGCTTGAGCTTATCGTGATACTTGTCTGACATCCTGCTTTTCTTCTTCTCATAAGCTGCTGATCTTTCTTTAGAGGTCTTAGCAAGTCCTGCTTCAACCACCAGACTGTCATGTACTAGCTCATCATAACTTGCAGTTCTTTGGAGACTCACTGCTGTGTCAATCTCGCCTCTTAAACCTCGCTTATACTGATTCATCTTCCACACTTCATTCTCAGCATACTCGTTGTGTGTGGAATAGTAGGACAACTCTTCAAACCTCTTTGTAAACTCAGCTACCGACATACTACCTTGCTTCAATTCCAAGAACTCTTGCTCTTTCTTTACCTTGTAAGACAAAGGTAAATACTTCTCCAACATTACTCCTTTGAAGTTCTCCCAATTCACTTCTACACCATTGGCTTCCATCCTGCGCTGAGCAGATTCCCACCAGTCTTCTGCTGCGCCTCTGAGTTGGTTCGTGGCATAAACCACTTTGTCCTCTTCAGAACATTCTGCCATTCTAAAAATCTTCTCCATCTGTTTAATCCACTTCCTGGCTTCTTGTGGTTCACCTTCTCCGTTAAACTCCGGAGGGTGATGTCTGTTATACTCCCGGAACACGGGGTTACCAATTACTGGGGGAGGTGGTGGCTGTGGATGGAAACCTTGTCCCTGCTGCATCATCTCCATCCATTGTTGTTGAGATTGGGCCTGTTGCTGAGACTGCTGTTGCATCATCAGCATCATTTGCTGATACTGTAATGCATTCTGAGCTTGTTGCTCTTGGTATTGCTGCTGCCAGGCCTGCTGTTGTTGCATCATCTGTTCCCATGAATTAAGACTGGGTCCTCCACTTTCGTCACTAGCTTGATTGGCACGAGGTCTACCTCTTCTTCTCCCAGACATCTTATCCTAGCTGTCATATACAAGTCAAAGTGATCAGTTTTAACTGAACATAACATCTAGAATAATGTCCTGGATCCAAGAGGTCCGGAAACTTGGATTGTACTTTAATGACCCAAGGCACGGTCTGAATCGACCTGCTCTGATACCAATTGTAACACCCATACTAATTTTAACTAGTATATTAGCAAGAGTGTTAAACTGATACTGGATACATTTAAATATAATACAGAAAATTGTTTGATAATTATACAAAACATAAGTCTTTGATACAATCCATAATCTGATACTAAATATTCTCCATAATCCATGTACATCATGATACAATATCATACAACTACAAAAAAAAACATGAGCAGCACGATCAGTCCGTAGCTTTCTCTTTACCTTTTCTTCGTGCTACCTGCGAAGAACCTGCACCAGAAGGAAAGGGATGAGACATAACGTCTCAGTGAGCTCCTACCCTACCTACTGTTTGGCAACCTCGGGGAACCTAGGGTTGCCGTGCCTACCTCGGCGAACTCGGGGATACCTATGATCGCCAAGTCTCAATCTTACCCATAGAGGGCTATCTGTCTGTTTCTAATAATCTGGTGATCAAGGGGAGTCCTAGGATCACCGTCTGATAGCTGCTAACTGATATCTGTCTGAATAAATGTTTCTGACTGATAAAGTAATATAGTATTAACTGATCTTTATGTTAGCTGTTAGCGTTGAACAAACAATGTTATCTGAGTTCATTTTACGGAATGCCCCCGGGTGGAGTAACCCCGAAGCACATTCCCCTGATAACCGGTGAAAATTCCTATCATATCAGGCTAACACCGGACTCCTCTTGTCGTCGTGCGGTCATCCTTGCGGAATAACACGTCCCACTGGCGTGAACCTCCTGTGTCCCACTGGCGTGAACGACAGAAGACACGACTTAATAATTTTAACTGATGCGTGTACCTCCCGTGTCCCACTGGCGTGAACGACGGAAGACGCGAATAATATTCTTAATCTTATGCATGAACCTTCCATGTTCCACTGGCGTGAACAATGAAAGTCACGACTTAAAGGTAATAATCTTAATCTGTTCTCTACGTGAACCATTCGTGCCCCACTGGCGTGAACACCGAAGGCCACGGCTTAATCTTGCTAGCTCTTGTACTCTTAACCTATATAAGGTTCTAGTCATCAAGCCTATATCATTCTTGAGTTTGCTTCTACTTAATTGTGTATGATAAACTGCTTTGTAAGGGAAAATTCCCAAAACTAGTTCTTGTAATCTCTATAATGTCTTGAGGATTAAGTTATATATCCTCTCAAGCTTATGCCTATCCTCACCCTATAATGTTGGTTACACATCTCAAGGATAGGTCTTTATATGTTCTTTAACAATGCTTGATCATTACATATCGATCCTTAAGTCCGAAGCAGTTTTGAATAGCCGAAATGGAGCAAGAAAAGATGAAAAATTTGATGATCCTGTCCAGCCCAAAATCGTGACACGATTGGGCAATCGTGTCACGATTTCTTACCCAGAAATCGTGTTTGGCACTGCCTGTGAAATCGTGACACGGTTGATAAATCGTGACACGATTTTACCTGCAGTTGGACAGTTTTTGGCAAGTTCAAAACGTGATTTTCACCAATTCAGCTTATTCAAACATACCCAGACATCATAGCAACTTAAATGATAAATTCAAAGACATATCAACAGGATTCAACACACAATGATCAAGAATTGCTATCTAAATTAACTTAGGGTTCAAAGCTCATATCTTGCTTAAAAAGCTAAAACTCATAAACTTACTTAATCGGGTTATAAAACCCTGTGGAGCTCACCTTAATCCTCCTATTGGTGCTTGTTATTTCTGATTCCCCAAAGCCTTGGCTTAACTCTACTTCTTCTCTCAAAATCTTCCTTGTTTCTCCTTATTCCTTGCTCTTGTTCTAGCTTTACTACCCAAACCTTGCTTGTGAAGCTTCTCTTAAGAATTGGATGATGAAAAGATGAGTTTATGGAGAGGGAGTGAGGGCGTGAGAGTGAGGAGGGAGAAGGAGAGAGTGAGCTGAAAATGGGAAAGAAAATGGAATGGAAGAGTGTAGATCACTCTTTTCTACTTCTTTGTTTCAAACTTTCCCCCCCCCCCTTTTTAACTTATTTACCATTTTGCCATGCCCATTATTATTTAATTACCAAGCTTGCTTAATCACATCTAATACTGATAGTAATCACATCTAAGTGGGATGTTACAGTTGATACGCGATACTACACTCAAACGAGACTTTCCTACGGACGTTGTTGGACCGGGAGTAGTCCCGTAATCCGACAATGTTCGGAAGTGGTCAATGACTTTGGGAACTTGGTAGAACCCGTGATACAGGTACATATGAAACCATAGTCCTTACCAAATGGCGTGTTTACCCTCGGCTCCAACATTATGGACTTAACCTCACCATGTTTTCTCCGCTCTTTAGCATAATCATGCATACATGCACCCATGCATAAACTCTTTTCTTTTTCATCCAAATTATCGAAGGACTTAAACAAGCTTTTTGTAAACATTGTAGATATGGACATCCCACTGAGAAGCACTAGGAAGTACCTTTTCAAAAAAACAGACTTGTTGAGATTAAGGGAGCTAGCATCTTTAGTAAGTGATCCAGTTGATTTTCAAGCTCATCATGGGAAGTTGCTCAGAATTCTTAGAGTAGATGTTGAGGAAGGATGCCTAGAGACCCTGGTTCAGTTCTATGACCCGCTCTACCATTGCTTCACATTTCCAGACTACCAGCTTGTCCCCACGCTTGAAGAGTACTTCTACCTATGTGGTTTACCTGTGCCAGACAAGATACCATTCCACAGTCTTGAGCCTACCCCTAAACCCTCCGACATCGCAGCTGCTCTCCATCTTGAAACCTCCATCATCCAAGCAAACCTTACCTCTAAAGGAGGCCTCCAAGGTCTTCCCACCCACTTCCTCTACCAACAAGCCTCCATATTTGCTGAAGCAGCTAGCACGCATGCTTTCCATTCCATCCTAGCCCTCCTTATATATGGCCTTTTACTCTTCCCGAATATTGACAACTTCATCGATATCAATGCCATTAAAATCTTCCTTGCAAAAAACCCTGTACCCACTTTACTCGCCGATACCTACCACTCCATCCATGATCGTACCCAGGCTGGGCGTGGAACCATCTCTTGTTGTGCACCCCTACTCTATCAATGGTTTACCTTCCACTTACCTCAATCCCGTGCCTTCAAGATCAATGTTGACAAACTTTCTTGGCCTCACAGAATCATGACTCTCAACCCATCAGACATTGTTTGGTACCAGCTAGTGACGTTGGAGAGATTATTGTGAGTTGTGGTGAATACCCCAACGTACCTCTTTTGGGTATGCGTGGCGGAATTAGCTACAACCCATTTCTCGCTCGACGACAATTTGGGTACCCAATGAAGTCAAAACCAAACAACCTTGCCTTGACTAATGAATTCTATCTTAACCATGAAGATCACTCAAACAAAAGGGAAAGATTCGCACAAGCTTGGAGCGCTATCCGCAGACTCAGCAGAGGTCAGTTGGGGAAGAAATCAGATTATGTGCATGAATCTTACACCCAGTGGGTTATTGATAGGACCATGAGCTTTGGCCTACCCTACCATCTACCTAGATACCTATCATCCACCATCCCACCATCATCCTTGCCTATCCCCTTTGACACTAAGGAGGAGTTTCATGAACAATTAACCAAAGAAAGGCAAGAAAAGGAGACTTGGAAGAGAAGATACCAGGAGCTCGAGCGCGAGAATGAGACCTTGAAGGGAAAGCTAGCACAGCAGAGCCGTGAGCTTTTTGTCCAGAATCAAAGGATAATTGAGAAGGACGACTTACTTTGCCGAAAGGACGCATTGCTCAGCCAGGATGCTAGGAGGAAGAGGAGGTTTATGGATTCGCTCTCTAGTGCACATCCAGATTTCGAGGATCCATCTACTCCAGGAGTTTGAGTCTGAAGTTCTTAGGACCTTATGTTTAGATTTTAGCTTCCAAAATCTCTTGACTTGTAAACAAAAAGCTCCTTTGTAATATTTCAATGCTTAAGTGAAGTGTTCAGTTTATGATGTTTACAATTACTCTAACAAGTCCTTTGATAATAAATTGTTCTTTTTCCTTTTTGCATAAGCATAATCATGCATCATCCTGCATTCATAGTTTCCAAATCGAGTCTCACACTTTGTTCACCAATAAAAGGTTAATCTGCCGTCGTCAAAGAAAGTGGCCCGGCGTGTTCATTACAAGCCTTCTCGCATTCACAACACTCGAGCACATAAGAGAAGAAGAATGGATCTGTTAGAGCAAGAAAACCAGAAACTTCGTGAAGAGTTGGCCAATCTCTGGGAAGGGATGGAGAAGTTGACCTCCATGATGAATGCTCTGTTAGCTTCCCAAGCCCAGGCGTCAGATCCTCATCCTGCTGTCACTACTCTTGAGCAGCCAATCTTATTTGCTTTACCAACTTCTACCGTATTTACTCCACCGCCCGGCACAGTGGCAGCTCAAATTGTCCCGCCTTTAGAAGAAAAAGAGATGACCAAAATCTTCTTGAAGACCCTTGGTCAATTCTATTATGAGAGGATGGTTGCCAGTGCGCCAACAGATTTCACCGAGATGGTAAACATGGGAATGCGTCTGGAAGAAGGAGTCCGAGAAGGACGCTTGGTTATGGAAAGTGCTTTTGGTGCCAGCAGTACAAAGAAGTTTGGGAATGGCTTCTCAGGAGAGAAAGAGCAAGAGGTAAGTATGGTGGCCCTGTGCGCTCTCGTTAAAAACGCGCAATCTTCCCAGACGTGTACGAACGCTCGAAAGGCTGTGTGAAGTCGCCACCAAAGTTTTTGTTTAAAGGGAACGTTGATAAACCCTTAAGTTTTTTTTTGAAGGGAAACGATAATAAAACCCTTGACGATGAGGAAAGGATTGGTCATCGCAACCATTATCGGGTTCGGGAGTCGATTACGCAAGGGGAAGGTATTAGCACCCCTCACGTCCGTTGTACTCAACGGGAACCTCCTATTTAGCTAAAGCTTAAAATGTTTTTAAATGTTTTGCGTGCATGCTTGAATATATAAAGGGAAAAAGAAAATATGATGAAAGGGGAAAAAAGTTTGTTTTTTATTATTGTGCTTGACAAGATGACGATCTTGCTCCTACGTATCTCCCGGTAGACGGAGAATTCAAAGCGTACGTAGTTCTTTGGTAGAAAAACGTTTGTTTGTTGGTTATTTTTAATGAACGATGTTTTGACCGAATTCTTTCGATTAAACGTAGCTTGTATGCTCGCGCATGGGAGGCTTAAGCGTTTGTTTAGAATCGCGCTAGAATTGATAAAACATGTCCGTTGGGGAAAAGGTTCGATTGATCCGACGGGATCAAGAAAGGGGTGCAATGGACTCAACCGAGTCGATCATTGACCAAAGTGACTCAAACGAGTCGAGAAAGGGGTTCGATTGATCCAACGGGATCAAGAAAGGGTACAATGGACTCAACCGAGTCGAACATTGACCAAAGTGACTCAAACGAGTCGAGAAATTGAATCAAATGGCCACGGGGGACCAAAAGGTTCAAATTGACCACAAAGGGCCAAGAATTGGTTTGGTGTGGTCGGATACGTTGAAAATGGAATGACGATTTTCCGAACGACGAGACATACGTCACGCATTCATTCAATCGGGGCAATGGAGAGACATACGTCAAACCACCCCTTTTTCATTCAAGTTTTTGTTTGAATTTTTAGAAATCCCAAAGTTTATCAAAACATTTGGTTTGGAACCCAAAATGAAAAGGTTTTAACAAATTTGTGAAAAAACACACAAGTTCGGCTCAAGTTTAAAAAAGGTTTTGAAAAGTGAACAAGTTCGGCTTAAGTTCACGTTTGATTTGAAAATCATGAACAAGGTTTTTGTTCAAGTTTGGTTTTGAAAACGATGAACTTAGCTTATTGCTCAAGTTTGCTTTGAAAGTTTGTGAGCGTAACTTGTTTTGCAAGTTATCCAAAAAAGTGTTGCTCAAACTTGTGAATCCTTCAATATTATACAAAATCCTTGTTATGATTTGAATAAAATGAGTTTCAATCCTCTTAGGTTATGAGTTCTTGGGCTAGAACCTCAAAAATTGGTTGTTTGGGAGCCTAAACTCAGATTCTGAGTTCTGTCATGGTCGCACTGCGACCAGAGCTTCGCACTGCGAACAATGCGAAATTTTGAGTTCAGAAGCTGCTTCTGAACTGTTGTTCAGAAGCAACTTCTGAACAATCTCAGAACCTTTAGGGGAGTGAAAAGCTTTGAGATTTGGCAATAAAAAGTGCTGGACAAACCAGTTTAAATGTTTTGCAAACCTTGGGATTTCTTTTGAAATTCAAAAGGGGTTTTTTAGAGCAAAATGGATTTAAACAAAAATTAAAGATGCAAGCACAACTCTAAATGAAAGATAAGGACTTAGAACACTTACAGAACTCCTAGCAAAGCTTGTATTGCAAGGAAATGAAAAGAGCTTTGAATGTTTGAAGTTTTTGCAAAACTTGGAATGTTGATGAGTATGAGCAATGAACTTGTGTAATGCTTTGTGTTGGAACTGGTTTTTGCTATGTTTTTAGTGCTGTTTCAAGTGTTTCCAATGGTGTGCAATTGCTGGTTTTTTCTGGTGTTGTAAGTGTAAGTAAGTGTAAGTAAATGTTTGAACCTTATGCATAGCATTCTATTTATAGGCCAAAACCAAATCAACTGTCATCATGAGAATATCCTAAAATCCAGCTAATTTGTGGGCTAGGATCAGGCTAAATTGCTTTGCATTTAATGCAAAAGTGAAGAGGTGACCTTGCCTTGCTGCAATGGTCAAGACTTAGCCAAATCCAGCCATTAATGCAATGGATTTTGGATAGAAATGATGATGAAAACAGGGCTGGTTTGCAATTGGTTGTCCCTTGGGATTGGTCCTTGCAATCTTGAGGGTTAAGAAATAAAAACGTGCACTGTGATGTGCAGAGGTTGGGGGAAACAAAAGGGAACATGTGGGCTGGTGTGAGGAAGAAGAAAAGCTGCTGAAAACAGGGCAGCACTCATGGCTTTTGGGCAAGCAAAACCAGCTGGGTTTGACTGGTTTTGGGGGAGAAAGCAGGAAGAAAATCAACAAGCTGGTGGCTGGAAACCTTAGGGTCAGTAGCAGGTCCACTGGGAGGGACAAGAGCTGCCCAAGGGCAAGCCAACTTGCTTGGCACATGCTAGGTTGGAAGAAAAAGCTTCTTTCCTTGGCTTTAATGGCAAATGCTCCAATTCTTGCTTTGCTGAGCTCAATTAGCCATGATTGATGATAAAACAATAATAAAAATGATATGTAATAATAATAATTACAAAAATGAAATAAATAAAAGAGATTAAAAAATCTGCAAAAAATTCGCAGACTTCGCAGAGCGAAGGGGACTTTGCTCTGCGAAGTCCTCATTTCTGAAATGTTGACTTTTTGTTGACTTTGACTTTTCTCTTTTTTTTTGTGTTTTTAAAATTTGTTTTGAAAAGGCTTGGGACAAAATTAGGGTACAACAGGCCCATATATTTCCAAGGAAGAATAGGCATTCTAATAGAAGTTTAGGGAAAGAGAAGGAGACAGGCCTCAGCAACAGTATCAACAACAGCCTCGACAACAGAATCGGGTTCAGCGGATATCCCATTTTGATCCAATCCCCATGGCATATGCAGAGTTGCTCCCCGCTTTGCTTGATAAAAATCTTGTTCAAACTAAGGCACCTCCTAAGGTACCTGAAAGATTGCCAAGGGGGTATAGACCTCATCTTTCTTGTGCTTTCCATCAAGGGGCACCCGGTCATGACGTTGATCATTGTTATGCCTTGAAAGCTGAAGTCCAGAAGTTGATAAAGGCTAACATCTTGTCCTTCGAAGAGTCAAGTCCCAATGTGCAAGCTAATATACTACCGGATCATGGGACCTCATATGTTAATTTGATGCAAGATTGTTCAGAAGCTCACTCTGTTGAAGAAGGTGGCAGCTAGTTTTACGACACATGGCATAGTTTACCGCAATTAGGTCGTTGTTGACATTCCCTCGTGTTACTCATAGGTCCAAGTAATGTGTTTTGTTGTCTTGTCTTTTTCAAAAAAAATTCCTTTCGTTCCACCCGAGACGAAAGTGAACTTTTTAGGGCTTTTTGTTTCATGCATTCCCATCATTAAATAAAAAGTCGTTTTGTCTTCGACTTTGTCTTTTTACATTTTGTTTTTTTCTGGAAAATGGTAACACAAAAAACCAAAAAAGTTAATTATTTTTCTTTTATTTGTTTACTTTATAATCATTTTCAAATACCTACATTAACTCATTTTCTCAAATCAATCATCAACCATATGTAAACTGAACATCAATAAACCCGTTGAACACTTTAACCCTATGCTCTCTCCCGACTTTGAGTTCCCTGTTTACGAAGCTGAAGAGGAGGAGGATGAAGGAATTCTCGAAAAGATCTCTCTGTTGCTAGAATATAAAAAGAACATCATTCAGCCACATGAAGAAGCACTGGAAGTGATTAACTTGAGCACTACGGTATTCCTGATAAAATTTCAGATGAATGGTGCCATCGAGGCTGCAAAAAAAACAACAACAAAAAACAATAGCAAAAGCAAAAAAAATCAAAAGCAAAAAAATCAAACAAAAAAATCAAAAGAAAAAGAAAACAAAAGCAAAAAACAAAGAAAAATACATCAAAAATATGGTGCAGAAGATGGTAACCACCTACAAGGACTTGCATGAGATGTTACCATATGCTTTACACGGATATCGTACTTCAGTGCGTACCTCAACAGGGGCAACCCCCTTTTCTTTGGTATATGGCATGAAAGCAGTATTCCCTGTGGAGGTTGAGACTCCATCAATGAGAGTTTTAATGGAGACCCAGTTGTCAGAGGCTGAATGGTGCCAAAGTAGATATGATCAGTTGAACTTAATTGAAGAGAAGCGAATGAATGCCTTATGCCACGGACAACTGTATCAAAAGAGGATGAAGCAAGCTTTTGACAAGAAGGTTCGTCCTCGTGTGTTTCAAGAAGGAAATCTCGTGCTCAAGAAGGTTTTATCTTTCCAACCCGATTCCAGGGGCAAGTGGACACCTAACTATGAAGGTCCATATGTCGTCAAGAGAGCTTTCTCTGGTGGTGCGTTGACTCTTACGACAATGGATGGTGATGAGTTTCCCCGTCCTGTAAATGCTGATGCAGTCAAGAAATACTTTGTCTAAAAAATAAAAGAACAGCTCGGTAAGTCGAAAACCCGAAGGGGCGGCTTAGGCAAAAATGAGCGTCTCGGTGGATGGAAAACCCGAAAGGGCGGTCCAGGCAAAAATTAGAGACATAAAACAGAAAATAATCATCCTGATAGGTCGAAAACCCAAAAGGGCGATCTATGCAAAAGTTAAGGATCAAAAGACAAAGTAACTGCATCGAGCTAGCCTTTACTCACTTGGGGCACCTTAGCTGTCAAAGAGACTCTGAATCTGAAGCATCCAAACAGTGGAATTCAAAGTTGTCAGGGAGAATAGCGGTTATTGTGTTCGATGTACCTTCAAGTTATATTTACCATTTTCCAAACTTTGTAAGGTCCGTGGAGCCATGCCATTGGCGGGTCACCACTCCTTTAAATAAATTTGGGCCTGTGACCTTTTATTTGGAATTCTCATTTATTCAGTTTATAAAACACCTTTTCTATTTTTGATGGTAGTGCTTGAAACAAAATATTTTTCAAAATCATAAATATTTTTCATGTCTCTTTGAAAAGCACAAACAACAAACACATTTTCTCTGAACTCATGAATAAGTGAAAGGTACGTCAACAGCTATCCTGGGAACGGATGAACTTTGCAGGCTGAACATCGTCAATTGCTTAAAAAAAATCAAAAAAAGAAAATATATATAAAAAAAAAAGAAAAAGAAAGAGCTCGGTAAGTCGAAAACCCGAAAGGGCGGCTTAGGCAAAAATGAGCGTCCCGGTGGATCGAAAACCCGAAAGGGCGGTCCAGGCAAAAATTAGGGGCATACAAAAAATATATTCCCGGTGGGCTGAAAACCTGAAAGGGCGATCCATGCAAAAATTAGGGACTCAAAAAAAAACAACAAGACAAAACAAAAATAAGCATGACCACAGAAGCACCAGTTCTTCTACCATGGTTTTTGGATTGGCACGTTCTCCCCAAGAAGTGTTTACTCCCCCATCAGTTGTTGCATATGTCGGGCTTTACCTCGTCATTGTTTTGATATGCCCCCAGTGGCATCATCCCCATTGAAGATTACCGAGTGTTTGTGATGCGACGTCGGGTCACTTTCCATCTTATCCGTCCAATTTTGTCTCATCAAGTCAATCCTTCATACAATCATACCAGTCAATCCTTCATACAATCATACCAGTCAATCCTTCATACAATCACAAGTTAATCAGTCATGCCAGTCATACAACTTATGTCGTCATTCATGCATTCATACATTCATGCATATACACATTCATGCATATATAATAAAGACAATATCATTCACACATGGCTGCATTAACCACCATGAGTCTTGCTTCAATTATCTTTTCATTTCAATCAATCATGAATAATTTGTAACCGTCTTCCCCAGGAAGTGTTTACTCCCCATCAATTGTTGTATATGGCGGGCTTTACCCCGTCAATGATTTGATATATCTCCAATGGCATCATCCCCAATGAAGATTGCCGAGTGCTTGTACTGCGTCGTCGGTCCACTCCCCATCTTACTTGTCCAATCTTGTCTCATCAAATTCATCAATTACACTATCACACAAATCAATCCTTCGTATAGTCATACAGTCACATAAATCATACATACATTCATGCATATACGCAATCATGCACATACAGCGTGCAAACAATATCATTCATACATGGTTGCGTTCACCACTCTGAGTCTTGTTTTGAATATCTTTCCATGCCAATCAATCATGAATAATTTGTAACACTCTTTTCCCCCAAGTGTCGTCCCCAGTGTGTCTGGTCCTGAAATGTCACCTTCTTTATGCCAAGTGGCAGTTCGTTAACAAGCAGCTTTTATATTTCATCCAGCTTTTATATTTCATCCAGCTTTTATCTTTCATCCAGCTTTTATATTTCATCCTGCTTTTATCTTTCATCCAGCTTTTATATTTCATCCAGCTTTTATCTTTCATCCAGCATTTATCTTTCATCCAGCTTTTATATTTCATCCAGCTTTTATCTTTCATCCAGCTTTTATCTTTCATCTAGCTTTTATATTTCATCCAGCTTTTATCTTTCATCCAGCTTTTATATTTCATCCAGCTTTTATCTTTCATCCAGCTTTTATCTTTCATCCAGCTTTTATATTTCATCCAGCATTTATCTTTCATCCAGCTTTTAAATTTCATCCAGCTTTTATGTTTCATTCAGCATTTATCTTTCATCCAGCTTTTATATTTCATCCAACATTTATCTTTCATCCAGCTTTTATATTTCATCCAGCATTTATCTTTCATCCAGCTTTTAAATTTCATCCAGCTTTTATGTTTCATCCAGCATTTATCTTTCATCCAGCTTTTAAATTTCATCCAGCTTTTATGTTTCATCCAGCTTTTATCTTTCATCCAGCTTTTATATTTCATCCAGCTTTTACTTTTCATCTAGCTTTTACCTTTCATCCAGCATTTACCTTTATCTTTTGTCGTCAGTGGCAAGTTCGGCAACAACCCGAACAACTGAGATTTATCCTTTTATCCTGTCGTCAGTGGCAAGTTCAGCAACAACCCGAACAGCTGACATTTACTTTTTGTTTCCTGTCGTCAGTGGCAAGTTCGGCAACAACCCGAACAGCTGACATTTATCCTTTTATCCTGTCGTCAGTGGCAAGTTCGACAACAACCCGAACTGCTGACATTTACTTTTTGTTTCCTGTCGTCAGTGGCAAGTTCGGCAATAACCCGAACAACTGACATCTACCTTTCTGAAATTTTGGTCAGGCAATAAGACAGCGTTACCAGGTTCTGAACCAAACAGGTTCTGAACAATACGCAGGGCACAATAAATTGCTTAAAACAGAGCACACACACAAACACAACACAAGCAGCAAAATAAAGTGCAGGAAAGTAAAAAGCACACAAGGTTTGTTAACCCAGTTCGGAGTAAACACCTCCTACTCTGGGGGATACCAATCCAGGAAGGAAATCCACTATAGGATTTAACCCTTAAGACTCAAGACACTGACTCCCAGTTCCCAGCTTAAGTAATTAAACTCCTCCTAGTCAGACTTCTACCCACGCATGAGTATTAGAATCCACTAACTTCCTATTCAACCAACTGCAACCCAGTCACTTGAACAACCCTGAAAACTACCCTGTTTTTCAAACAAAACTTCAATATCAAAACTTCATTCGTACCTAAAGGCTTAGAATGAATTACAACTCTATAAAACTCTAAACCAACTCAAACAATGAGTGGTGCACAAATAAAAACTCTAAGTTTAAAACCAAGACTCTATTCTCTGAATAATACTCTGTATTTCGTAAGTCTTCAAAACATAGCAGCAATCTCCTTTTATAAAATTCAGTAGCTCTTCTTAATTTTGTAGCCAATCTTCTAAATTGATTTGTTTCTGAATTATGATTGGTCCAATAAGGAAACAAATAAAACCACTTTGTATCTTTGAAAGATTGAAACTGAAAAATACGAGTTTTCATATAACTGAACCAAATCTTCATTAGATCTTCCATAAATCAATCAGTATTCTAGAAGCATTAATCCATAATAATTTCTTGTTAAATCTTGCCAAGATTCGCGCAAGAATAACTTGAAAATAACCAGCTTCTGATGAAGTCAACAGAAGTCAACGCTGGCATCAGACTCTGAATCCAGCTTCTGATGGAATTTCCAGCTTCTGAACAGCTTCAAATCAAAAAACTTGCAACTGAAGATTTGTTCTAGACATGGAGATGCTACTATACAACACATTGGTTTTGTCAAAACATGCAGCCAACACCAAAAGACTCAACACTTTCTTTTCTTGTCGTCAGTGGCAATTCGGCATTAACCCGAACAGCTGACATTTATCTTTGTTCTCCCGTCGTCAGTGGCAGTTCGGCATTAACCCGAACAGCTGACATTTATCCCCAGTGAAACCATGTTATCCCCAGCGGAGACAGACCCTGTTCTTTAACAGACTCGGGTATCCTTTTGTTTTGTTATCCCCAGTCGAGTCATTCGCCGTCTTGCATTCATACTTGCATCGCGAGCATTCGCAACATTACATGCATAGCATCACATGCATATCATTGCATTCATAGCATTTTGCAGTTTGAAATTGGTCAAAAATGGTGTACTCTGTATTTAAGTCTCTTCGACCCGTCGATCTAAAAAAAATTTACTTTTAAATCTCCGTAACGAAGAAACTTAAATAGGGGCATCTGTCATACCCCATTTTTGACCCATTTTTAATCCGCTTTTCTCGTCTTTTTAAACCGGAAATCTTCGTCATTTCAGACGAAATTTCGGCAGGGAGGTATTTTAAAATACCTCATTTTTGTTCCGAAGGCAACCATTTTTATTTTGTTTTTATTATTTTTATTATTTACTTTTTTTCTTTATTTCTTTTAAATTCTTTTATTAAGTGTTTTTCTTTTTTATTTTTTATTTTTTCATTTTTTTTATTATTATTAGTTTTTTTATTATTTTATTTTTATTGTTTTTTTAGTTTTCATTTATTTTTCAGTTATTTTGGTCCAGACCCAGGAGGGGTATTTTAGTCCTTTTGTCCAGTCTTTTTTTACTATAAATACTACCATTAATGGTACTATTCAGGGGGTCAGAATCTGTCAGAGAGCAATCAGAAAGTACAGTACCAAACCACCACTGGCACCACCACAGGACCTCCACAAACCACCAACACCGGCCACCCAAAAAAAAACTAAAACTTTTTTTCTCTTTTCTCTTCTCTCCCTTATCATCACGCAAGAACCCAGCAAGCCTCTCACGCATACACGGCCAGAACCACTCACATACAAAAATCCCTCACACTCTAACACACACACCCACGCAAACAGAACCACCACCCACGACCGCGCAACCCCCATCACCCATAACCAAACCACCATAACCTAAACCCATAACCGAACTCAGCCAACACAAAACCGAACCCAGCCAACACAGAACCGAACCAAAGCCACAAAGAGGTATTTCTCATTTTTTTCAAGCTCAGATCTAAACTTTTCTGAAAAGATTTTAAAGAAACTAATTACGGATTCGAATAGAGCTTGAAAAAGGATATCAGGAAGTATAAATTTTTTTAAAAAAAGGGGTTCTGCTGTTCCGGGGCGGTGGCGCCGTCGGCGGCCGCGCGCGCCGGAAAGATTTCCGGTGGCCAGGCTGTGGAAGAGAGAAGGGAGAAGGATTTTAGTGAGAGAAAGTTGAGGAGAGAGGGAGAAGAGAAAAAATGAAAAGAAAAGAGCAAGAATCAGTTTATATTAGCCAGGCCCAGAAGCTAGCCCAGCGCGGCCCAACTTCTTCCTCTCTTCCTTCTCTTTCTGCATTCTCTCTGCACCCCCCCCCCCCCCCCCCCCCCTTTTTTCCTCTCTTTCTATTCTTTTTTTTTTTTTTATTTATTTCTTTTTACATTTCATTTTATTCCTCTTATTTGTTTATCTCTCTTGCATTTTATTTTACTGCCCTTTTAATTTTCAGCTCATCATGCATTTTTTTTTATTTTTTTATCATATTTATTTTTATGTCTTGCATTTTTATTTTCTTTTATTTTATGCATCATATTTAATTTTATGCTTTGCATTTTTTATTTTTCCTTATTTATTTTCCAGCACCATATTTAATTTTATGCCTTGCATTTTATTTTCAGCACCATATTTATTTTTTGTCTTGCATTTTTATTTTTTTTATTTTACGCATCATATTTATTTTATGTCTTGCATATTTTTATGTTTAGTATCATATTTATTTTATGTCTTGCATTTTTTTTCTTTTTATTTTATTTTCAGCATCATATTTATTTTATGTCTTGCATTTTTATTTTCTTTATTTATTTTATGCACCATATTTATTTATTGTTTTGCATTTCATGCATTTTTTTATTTCTTTTTAGCATATTTACTTTAATGCAATTTTATTATTTTTGTCATTTATTTTATTTCCATTAGAATGTATCTAGGTCCAATGTAAAAAATATAAATGAGAATATCGCACCGACACCACATTTATTTTTTATGCTTTATGTCGAGGATGATAACGTAATTATGACCGTATCCGAGGAAAAGGACCCTCACTTGATCCAACGTCATTTTGAGGGATCCGACGCGCTTCAGATTATCTCAGCATAACTTAGACTCTGAACCTTAGGACTTAATCAAAATTTTCACAAAAAAAAAGTCAAATAGTCAAAATCCAAAAACATTTTATAATCAAAATTTCAAAAAAAATCAATCTTCGTCATTTCTTTCTTAATCACATTTCAATCAATCTTTAATCAATCAAAACTTTTTCTTCAATTTAAAATCAATCAAACTCACTTCTTTTTATTCTTCTATGCCTTTCGGCCTCTCATCTTTCTCAAAAAAAATTTTCAAACTTTAAAATCAATCAAAACCAATCACTCGCCTTTTTTTACCCCGAACTGCATGATTTTGATCTCATTCGGGTATGTAGGCAAAAGACTTTGTCTTTCCAAATCAACAAAATAACAAAAACATTTTCCTTTTCTTTTAATCTCATTACTTTAGTCCTTTTACACTTAAGCATTTATTTACAAACAAATAATCAATTTAGCATAAAGATAAATAAAAACAAGAGGTTCCTATAGAGTACTATAGACGTTTAGGGTGCTAATACCTTCCCTTTGCGTAACCAACCCCCGGACCTTTGATCTCTAAAAAATAGGGGTTTTTCGAACTTTCTCCCTTTTCCTCGGAAAAATAAAAGATCGGTGGTGAATTTAAAAATTGCGAGTCAACGCTAATTAATAGCTTGATGTCCAAAAATCACCGCGACAACAGGCATTGTTTTTATGTAAGTCTTGCACGACGACAAGAGGAGTCTGGTGTTAGCCTGATATGATAGGAATTTTCACCGGTAAGATGGGAGATGTATTCTGGGGTTACTCCACTCGGATGCACTTCGTAAAATGAACCAAGATAATTATTATGTGTTACACGCTGAGTTTCTAACTTAATGATTAAAGAAAGATGTATATATATGATGCAATGAGAATATGACAGAGTAGTCATCTGATAATAGTTATCAGAAGTGATCATAATATTTTCCCCTCGATCACTAATTATGAGATTATGTATATGATAAAGACATTTAGCGATCGTAGTTTTCCCTTGATCGCGAGATATGTAGAGACTGACGGCGATCATAGGTTTCCCCGAGATTGTCAAGAGTTAGTGCATGACGACCCTAGGTTTCCCCGAGGTTGCCAACAGTAGGTTGGGTGGAGCTCACTGAGACATTATGTCTCATCCCAATCCTTCTGGTGCAGGTTTACAGGTAAGCCAGGGGTTCGTGATGAAGTTCTTCAGGGAGACACTGGATGGAGTGCAGTTGCTCGTCATGTACCAGCTCAGGAGTTTATCAGACATATGTATAAGTATTTGTAATGATATTTGGATAATTGTATAAACGAGCCAATTTGTACTCATTCAGTTGTTTTATTATTATTGAAAATTTTAATGTATCCAGTATCAGTATAATGTGCATGCTAATATTCAAGATAAAATTAGTATGGGTGTTACAAATTCTAAAAGATATTCTAAGATAACACCAAATATATTTTCGATTTCGATTTAAAGAATAAAAGTATGAGTCTTTGTCCTCCTTTAAAAAAAAGGTACGAGTGTTTGTCCAAAATTTTACTCATTATACTAACAACTAACAATTATATTGTTGTACTTGCAGAGAGTACGGTATCGAAAACAAGGGCTTAGTCTATGATTGTGATACCTTGAGAATGCCTCCCAAGCGGATATTTATAGCCCTGTGTGGGCTTGGATTCCTGGGGCTTTGGCCCCAAGTAACTTGGGCCCAAAGCCACGTTTAGAGCAATCCGAAGCGTTCTAGAGGCTTCTAGAAGCTCTCTGAGGCGGCACCCTTCGTGGGCTCGCCTAAGGCCTAGTTGGCCCTTAAGGAGAGGGCGTTGAGTCCTTGCGTGAGGGCGCCAAGCCCTTCGGAGGGTCTTGTGCCCTAAATGGTGAGATTGATAGTTCAATTGTCTAAAGCAAATTTTAATTTTATTATTATAGGTAAATTCATACACATATATCTTGGAGTTTGATTAAGTACCTCTTTGACATTTGTATTTATTTTAAAATAAATTAATATAAAAATATGACATGACATTTAATGATTGGATGAGAGGTACATATTCAACCAAATTATATAGATATTATTGTGTTCATTTTTAATTTTTTATTATATTAGATATAGTATATGCTTAATTCAACTTTACAGTTTTGTCTCTTTACACTTTGTTTGGCTGATGAAGGAAATACAGATGAAAAAAAGAAAGTGAAATAAGATATTATTTGGTAGTTCGGTATGAGAGAAATTGAAAGAAATACGAAATACTCCCTCCGTCCAATTATAAGCGAGCATTTTGTTCATTTCACATATATTAAGAAAAAATGTATAAGTGAAAGAGAGAGAAAAATGGTTTTGAGTGTCTTGTCAAGTATTGGTGCATTCCACATTATCATAAATGCTAAGTAGAATATATTGAATTGGGAGTGATGAAAGTAGTATTAATTAGAGTTATAATTGGAAAAAAGTAATTAATATTGTATTGAAAAGTGAAATGGTCAATTATTTTAGGACAATTTTTTTTTGCAAATGGCTCACTTATTAAGGAACGGAGAGAGTATGTGTATTTATAAAATAACAAAAATAGATTACCCAAAAAACACATAATAAATATCCTAAAGCGAAAACTTGATATGATCAAATTAAGTTAAAATAAGTATTGCATTACAATCAATGAAAATTACGAAATATCAAAATATAAAATATATTTCATAACAATCAAATAATTATTTTCAATTTGGTGCGGTAGCAAACAAGGTGAGCGCAAAATTCATTGGATTAAATGAGAGACATTATGTAAGGAAAAAAGAAAGGTGGAATAGGCTTTATAACATTTCATGAATTCAACCTTGCATTGTTGTCTAAACAAGGATGACATATTATGCACAACAACGACTTATTGATCTCACAATGTTTGAAGCAAGGTATTTTCCTAGAAGCAATTTCTTGAAAACTTCAATTGGTTATTGCCCAAGTTATACTTGGAGAAGTATTTTGCAAGCTCTTGTGGATGTTATTGAGAAAGCTGGTATATAGAGAGTAGGGGATGGTCGTCTAATTAACGTATGTGAGGATAACTAGCTTCCTTATCAAAATGAGCACAAGATTTGGTCCCTTAAACCTCCCAATTATGATATTATGTTTGTCTCAGATCTCATTCATCATGGGAATGTGACCCTAATAGGTGGTCTTACTGGGATGTCATAGGTATTTTACTATGAGAAACTTGTAGGAGAAGAAAAATTTGAAATAGAAAAACACAACCATTATAGATACTATTAGGAGTTTAATTCAATTAGTTAGAACTTTATATTTGAGTTAGTTAACTAGTTAACTTGTGAGTTAAGTAACAGTTAACTAGTTAGTTTGTTGGTTAAGTAACTCTAGGTTTGTTATAGTTTGTTATAGAGTTTGTTACATTGCTTGGTGTATAAATACTCTATGATCAGTTGTAAATAATAATTAGGAGGATCATTACTCTCAAGTTAAGAGTTTCTTTCAATTTTCTATTTCTCTCTAAATCCTCTCAAACCCTAGAACTCATAAGCTTCTTCACTTTCTTCTACATTTGTTCTATCAAATTGGTACTAGAGCCCGGTTCGATCACAGTTGTTGAATAATCTGTGAAAGATGGCAACTCACAACAATGGAAATTTCCCTGCGCACCTACCAGTTTTCGATGGAAAGAACTATGATCAATTGGCTGTGAAGATGGAGGTGATCTTCAGATACCAAGATGTTCTTGAAGTTGTTAATGATGGCATAACAACATTAGCAAGAAACGCAACAGATGTTCAGCAAGCTGCGAACAAGGATGCAAAGAAGAAGGATGTGAAAGCTATGTTTCTTATTCATCAATGTGTGAGTAGTGAAATTTTTGAGAAGATCATGCGCTATGAGAATGCGAAAGAAACATGGGATACACTTGAAAGATTGTATTCAGAAGATGGAAAATTGAAGAAGGTGAGACTTCAAGCACTGAGAAGACAATATGAGATGTTGACTATGGAAGAAGGAGAATCCATAAGTCAATACTTTGATAAACTGGTGAATCTTGCAAATCAGATGACAAGGAATGGAGATAATATCACTGATTTGATGAAGATAGAAAAGGTTCTCAGAACTTTGACACCAAGGTTTGATCATATTGTTGTGGCCTTAGAAGAATCCAAAGACTTGGATACAATGAAGATTGAAGAATTGCAAGTAAGTCTTGAAGCACATGAATTGAGGCTAACTGATAGAATCAAAGAAAAGGCTAAAGGTTCTGCATCTGATCAGGCTTTTTAGAATCAGTATGCAAAGAAGGGAAAATACAAGAAAGGAAAGAAACCTTAGATTGATCAATCTTACAAGAATGGTGAAGGTTCAAGTAAGAATCAGGAAGATAACAAGAAAGAAGAAGCAAAGCTTATATCATGTCAAAAGAAGAAGACAGATAAGAAAGATATTTAGTGCTATAACTGTCAGAAGTGGGATCACTATGCCTCTGAATGCAGATCCAACAGGGTTCCAAGAAACAAAGGTGATGAAGCTCAGTTTGCTTAGGATGAAGACTCAGATTCAGATGAAGTACTTTTGATGGCCACAATCAAAGGTGATGAAGGGAAGAATGATGAATGGTATTTGGATACTGGGTGTTCAAATCATATGACATGTAAAAAATCTTGGTTCTTTGAGGTAGATGATTCAGTTAGTAGGAAGATAAGATTTACAGACAATAACATAGTGTGTGCTGAAGGAATTGGCAAAGTCTTGATTCATAGGAAAGATGGCAAGAGAGCATGCATCACTGATGTACTATATGTCCCAATTATGAAAAGTAACCTCATTAGTATAGGTCAATTATACTATGAAAATGGAAGCACAAGCTATGAGATTTTTTGATTGTAAGGATAGATTGATCCTGAAAGCTCCATTGTCTAAGCAGAGAACTTTCAAGATCAATATCAATGTGATTGGAGATCAATGTCTGCTATTAGAAGCTGAGAATGAAAATTGGCTATGTCATCAAAGGTATGGGCATATCAATTTCAGAGATTTGAATATGCTAAGTGAGAAGAAGATTGTTAAAGGGTTACCATAAATCAAGCTACCTAGTAAAGTTTGCGATGTGTGTTGCACTGGAAAACAAGCAAGGAACTCATATAAAGTTGAAGTACCAGTTAAAGCAACAAGGAAGCTTGAAGCTACTCATTTTGATGTGTGTGGGCCATTTGAGGTCAAATCATTGGGAGGTAATAGCTATTTTGTAACATTCATAGATGAATTTACTAGAAAGTTGTGGATTTACTTGCTAGCCAAGAAAAGTGATGTTTTTGAAGTTTTCAAGAAATTTAGAATGCTAGTTCAGAATGAAAGTGGTGAGGTAATTAGCAGATTAAGAACAAATGGAGGAGGTGAGTATACATTTAGTGAGTTTAAGGATTTTTGCTCATTAAATGTCATAAATCATGAAGTTACTGCACCTTACTCACCACAACACAATGGCATATCAGAGAGGAAGAACATAACCTTAGTCAACATGATGAGAAGCATGTCGAAGCAAAACCAAGTACCTCATTATTTCTGGGGAGAAACACAACTACTGCAGCATACCTCATAAATAGTGTTGAGTCTTTAAGTGTTGGCTGCATTGTTTGGCAAAACCAAAGTATGGAATAGAAGCTTTTCCTTATGATGAACATTTCTTCAGTTGCAAGCTTTATGTTTTGAAGCCATTCAGAAGCAGAAAAAATCATCAGAAGCTGAATGCACTGTAGCAGTTCAGAAGCTGATTTCAGGTTCTGAAGCCAGCGTTGACTTTTGTTGACCACATCAGAAGCTGGGTTTTCAGATTAGTTTTTGCGCGTATCTTGGGAGATTTAGCAAGGAATTATCTTTGTATAAGTGCTTCTAGAATGCTGAATTATTTGGAGAAGATTTTATTGAAGATTTGGTTCAAAGATATGAAATTCGTATTTTCTGTTTTAAATCTTTCAAAGATACAAAACAGTTTTATTTGTTACTTGTTTGGACCAATCTTATTCCAGTAACAAATCAATTCAGAAGATTTGGAGCAAAATTAAGAGGCTTGCTGAAGATTATAAAAGGAGGAACTTAGCTTTCAAGACTTACGATTTAGAGTGTCAAAATTTCAGAGAATTGAGTCTTTGTTATTTTAAGCTTTTAGCTTTGTTGTGCACCACTCTGTTAGAGTTGGTTTAGGTTTGTTTTGAGTTGTAATCACTCTAAGCCTGTAGGTATGAGTGCTGTCTTTGTGTTTTGAAGTTTTCTCAAAAACAGGGTAGTTGTGTTTTAAAATTGGTTAAGTTCAAAGGGTAGTTCAAGTAGCTGGGTTGCAGTTGCTTGAAAAGGAAGTTAGAGGATTCTAATACTCAAGAGTTGGGTAGAAGTCTGACTAGGTGGAGATTGGTTGCTTAGGATAAGAACTGGGAGTCAGTGTCTGAGTCTTAAGGATTAATTCCAATAGTGGATTTCCTTCCTGGATTGGTATCCCCCAGAGTAGGAGGTGTTTACTCCGAACTGGGTTAACAAACCTTGTGTGCCTTTTACTTTCCTGCACTTTATTTTCTTGCTTTGCTTTGTGTTTGTGTGTGCTCTGTTTTAAGCAAACTATTGTGCCCTGCGTATTGTTCAGAACCTGACTGGTTCAGAACCTGGTAGTCTCTTATTGCCTGGCCAGAATTTCAATTGGCATCAGAGCAGGCACCCTGCCTGTAAATTGGGTGAGATCCAGAGGAGTTAATATCTGGCAAGCATGGATAGAGAAGGAGGCTATGTCAATAGACCACCCCTATTAGATGGCACAAACTATGAGTATTGGAAGTCAAGGATGTGTGCTTTTCTAAAGTCTATTGACAGCAGGACTTGGAAAGCTGTGATAAAAGGCTGGGATCATCCTGTGTATACAGACAAAGATGGTAACAAGACTGAGGTTCTGAAGCCTGAAGAGGAGTGGACCAAAGCTGAAGATGACTTGTCTCTGGGAAATTCAAAAGCTTTGAATGCAATCTTCAATGGTGTGGACCAGAACATGTTCAGACTTATCAAACAATGTACTGTGGCTAAGGATGCTTGGGAAATTCTGAAAACCACTCATGAAGGAACTTCTAAAGTCAAGTTGTCCAGATTGCAGCTGCTGACCACCAAATTTGAGAACCTGAAGATGAAGGAGGATGAATCCATTCAGGATTTTTACATGAATGTGCTGGACATGGCAAATTCTTTTGATTCACTTGGGGAGAAGATGTCTGATGAGAAGTTGGTGAGAAAAATCCTCAGGTCCCTGCCCAGAAGATTTGACATGAAGGTCACTGCAATTGAAGAGGCTCATGATATTTCTGCTATGAAGGTTGAAGAACTCATTGGATCATTGTTGAACTTTGAGACTGCTTTTTGTAAACAGACTGAGAAGAAAGGAAAAGGTGTAGCTTTTAGTGTGAATTCTGAAGCAGATGATCAACAAGAGTCTGAGGAGGATGACTTATCAGAAGCTCTGGTGTTGCTGGGAAAACAATTCAACAAGATTCTGAAGAATGTTAACAGAAAAGCCAAAGCCAAAGGTCAGAATTTCAGATTCAATAACAAAAAGCAACAAACTGATGAGAAGAAGACCAAGTCTGAGGAGAAAAGTAACCAAGCTAAAGGTGTGCAGTGCTATGAGTGTGAGGGTTATGGACACATCAAATCTGAATGTCCTACTTTCCTTAAGAAACAGAAGAAGAGCCTAGCTGTTGCATGGTCTGATGATGGTTCTGAAGATGATGATGTTAGTGAATCTGATATGTGTGATACTGGTCTGGTTGTGAGGTCAGGAGCTATCTTGAAGAAGGAAGCTGGTTTAGAGTCTGAGACTTTTTCAGAGTCTGACTCAGAGTCTGAAGCCTCATCTGTGTCTGAAGTTGCTAAAACCTCATATGATGAGCTAGCTGACAACTATAGGAAGCTGTATAACAGAAGTGCTGAGGTTTGCAAACAAGTTTTGGATCAGAAGGAGACTATTCTTCAACTGGAGGCTGAAAAAGGAGAACTTCTTGTGCAGAATTCAGATTTGAAAGAAGAAGTGAACCAGTTAAATTCCCAACTTGAACATATGAAAAAGCAGGTTAGAATGATGAATACTGCTACTGATAAGTTGGAGGACATTTTGGGGAATCAGCAACAAAGAAAAACTGGTTTAGGTTTTGTTGATCAGACTCAGATTCCTAAACAGATGAGTTTTGTTCCTGCTACTCAAACTCATGATTCTATGGCTGGAACATCAAAGAAGAGACCTCAAAAGCAAGCTCAGAAGAGTCCTCAGATGCTACCTCAGAAGCATGTTCAGATACTACCTCAGAAGCAACCCCAGAAGTACAACAGAAGAAGGAGGAATCATACCTGGACCTGTCATCATTGTGGTAAGAAAGGGCATATCAAACCATTCTGCTTTAAATTGTATGGTTACCTTGAACACTTTCAATTTAGAAGAGTGGAACCAGCTGCTATCAGACACAGTGTTCAGAAGGTGTGGAAGCCCAAAGTTCAGAATGTTGGCCTGATTGCTCATACTTCTTTGAGAGCCACTTCAAAAGAAGATTGGTATTTTGATAGTGGGTGTTCAAGACACATGACTGGTGTGAAGAAGCTGCTAAGCAATATCAGATCATACTCCAGAAGCTATGTGACATTTGGAGATGGTGTAAAAGGTCAGATTCTGGGTATTGGTGATTTGATCAAAGAAGGGTTGCCCAGACTTAATGATGTGCTACTGGTGGAAGGATTAACTTCAAATCTGATCAGTATTAGCCAACTTTGTGATCAGGACTTGAAGGTTAATTTTAACAAACTAGAGTGTATTGTTACTGATCAGGAAGATAAGATTCAGATGAGAGGCTGCAGATCCAAAGACAATTGTTACTTATGGGTTTCTGAAGAAGAAAGAAGTTTGACTTCGTGTCTTATGAGCTCAGAAGAGGAAGTCAAGCTCTGGCACCAGAAGTTGGGACATCTGAATCTGAAAGGCATGAAGAAAATCCTAAGTACTGAAGCTATCAGAGGTGTGCCTAATCTGAAGATCAATGAGGACAGTGTTTGTGGTGATTGTCAGATTGGTAAACAAACAAGAAAGTCTCATCCCAGATTAGTTCACCAGGTAACTACCAAAGTACTAGAACTTGTTCATATGGATTTAATGGGGCCTATGCAAGTTGAGAGTATTGGAGGAAAGAGGTATGCCTTTGTAATGGTAGATGACTACTCAAGATATACATGGGTCAGCTTTGTTAGAGAAAAGTCTGATACTTTTGAAGTTTTTAAAGAGTTGTGCATTCAGTTACAAAGAGAGAAGGACAGTGGTATTGTCAGAATCAGAAGTGACCATGGCAAAGAATTTGAAAACAAGAGCTTCTCAGAATTCTATGCCTCTGAAGGTATAAAGCATGAGTTTTCAGCACCTATCACACCTCAGCAAAATGGTGTAGTTGAGAGGAAGAATAGGACATTAGCAGAATGTGCAAGGGTTATGTTGCATGCTAAGAAGCTTCCATATATGTTCTGGGCTGAAGCAATGAACACAGCATGTTACATACACAACAGAGTCACTTTAAAGAAGGGTACTGCATCAACTCTGTATGAATTGTGGAAAGGGAAAAAGCCTACAGTCAAATATTTCCATGTTTTTGGGAGCAGATGTTATATCTTGGCTGACAGAGAGAATAGAAGAAAACTGGATCCTAAGTCTGATGAAGGCATATTCCTGGGTTATTCAGTGAACAGCAGAGCTTACAGGGTATTTAATTCAAGAACTAAAGTTGTGATGGAGTCCATTAATGTGGTAATTGATGATCTGACTGCTGAGAAAGATAGAAGTGAGTCTGAAGTTGTTCCAGAATCTGAACCATCAGAAGAACAAACTTCAGAAGCAGAAATTCATCCAGAGTCTGAAGAAGCAGAAGTTCATCCAGAACTTGATCCTACCAATAAAGGGCCATCAATTAGAGTTCAGAAGGATCATCCTAAGGAGCTTATCATTGGGAGTTTGGATCAAGGGGTCAGAACCAGGAGATCAGAACCAGTTGCTACTGATTCATGCTTTGTGTCAAAGTTTGAGCCTAAAAATGTGAAAGAAGCCCTAACTGATGAATTTTGGATTGAAGCAATGCAAGATGAGTTGAATCAATTCAAAAGGAGTGAAGTATGGGATTTGGTTCCAAGACCTGAAGGGTTGAATGTGATTGGCACTAAGTGGATATTCAAGAATAAAACAGATGAAAGTGGTATTGTAGTCAGAAACAAGGCAAGGTTGGTTGCTCAGGGTTATACTCAAGTGGAAGGATTGGATTTTGATGAGACCTTTGCACCTGTGGCCAGACTAGAGTCCATAAGACTACTGTTGGGTGTATCCTGCATTCTCAAGTTCAAACTATTTCAGATGGATGTGAAGAGTGCATTTTTGAATGGATATCTGCAAGAGGAAGTATATGTTGAACAACCTAAGGGTTTTGTGGATCCTAAGTTTCCAGAACATGTGTACAAGTTAAAGAAGGCTTTATATGGATTGAAACAAGCACCAAGAGCATGGTATGACAGACTGACTCAGTTTCTTGTGGCTCAAGGTTACAGAAAAGGAGGTTCTGATAAGACTTTGTTTGTGAAAGATGATAATGGGAGTCTGATGATTGCTCAGATTTATGTAGATGATATTGTGTTTGGAGGAATGTCTCAGAAGATGGTCAAACTGTTTGTTCAGCAAATGCAATCAGAGTTTGAAATGAGTTTGGTTGGTGAACTGACTTATTTTCTTGGATTACAAGTCAAGCAAATGGAAGATACAATCTTCATTTCTCAAAGTAAGTATGCCAAGAACATAGTGAAGAAATTTGGATTGGAATCTGCTGCTCACAAGAGGACACCAGCTGCTACTCACCTGAAGTTAACTAAGGATGAGCATGGAGTTTCAGTAGACCAAAGTCAGTACAGAAGCATGATTGGGAGCCTATTGTACTTAACTGCAAGCAGGCCTGATATTACATTTGCTGTAGGAGTTTGTGCAAGATATCAAGCTGATCCAAAGATGAGTCATCTGACACAAGTTAAAAGAATTCTGAAATATGTTAATAGCACAAGTGACTATGGAATCATGTATTCTCATAGTTCAAGTTCTGAACTGATGGGATATTGTGATGCTGACTGGGCTGGAAGTGCTGATGACAGGAAAAGCACCTCAGGAGGTTGTTTCTTTTTGGGAAATAACTTAATTTCATGGTTTAGCAAGAAGCAAAACTGTGTGTCATTGTCAACTGCTGAAGCTGAGTACATTGCTGCTGGGAGTAGTTGCTCACAACTGGTTTGGATGAAACAGATGCTGGAGGAGTACAATATGAAACAAGGCACTATGACTTTATTTTGTGACAACTTGAGTGCGATTAATATCTCTAAGAACCCAATACAGCACAGCAGAACTAAACACATAGACATCAGGCACCATTTTATCAGAAACCTTGTGGATGACAAGATTATTCAACTGGAACATGTGGACACTGAAGAACAAATTGCTGACATATTCACAAAGGCCTTGGATGCTAAACAGTTTGAGAATCTGAGAAGCAAGTTGGGTGTGTGTTTGCATGAAGAGTTATAGCAATTACTGCAAACTGGATGTGAGGAAGATAGAGTACCTGCCAGTTGTGCCTATGCTAAGTGTGATCCTGTGTCTGAATCTAACAAGTTTTTCAGGATCTGTGTTACTTGTTTTGATTTTATTCCCTATATGAAGACTATGTTTTGTCAGAATTTTGTGGCTAAAAAGGGGGAGAAAATCTTATGTAATGTGTTGGCTCTGATACCAAAAGTCTTATGCAAAGTGTTGCTGCTCAGAAGTTCAAATTTCAGATGTTCAGTTTTCAGTGTGGTTCAGAAGTTGTTTGTGAAGCTCAGAGTTCAGAACAAATATAACAAGAGCTGTCAAGATGTCATTGAGGGGGAGTATATGTCTCAGGGGGAGTATAAGGTTGCTATGATCCTGAGTGTTTGTGGTCCTGAAGAACAAATATGTTCAGCTCCTGAAGTGTTGGCTCTAATATGCTCTGATACCATAAATTCAGAAGTATGGGGGAGTTTGATGTATGCTGAGTGTATGTTGAGTTGCAGGGGGAGTGTGTGTGATGATCAGGAGTTGATCAGTAGCTCTGATACCTTGAAGTAGCTCTGATACCATGATTGTGATGATCAGTACTTGGTTTATGTGTGCTTCAGGAGTCAGAAGCTGAAGATGTTGTTTAACATAGCTCAGAAAGTGTTTTGTCCGCTGCCTAAACTGATTGCTATGATATGTTATTGTGGAGTTCTTCATTGCTGAGCTGATTATAATGAAGATTGAAGAACTTGGATGGTTTTAGCCAAAAATTTGCCAAAGGGGGAGATTGTTGAGTCTTTAAGTGTTGGCTGCATTGTTTGGCAAAACCAAAGTATGGAATAGAAGCTTTTCCTTATGATGAACATTTCTTCAGTTGCAAGCTTTATGTTTTGAAGCCATTCAGAAGCAGAAAAAATCATCAGAAGCTGAATGCACTGTAGCAGTTCAGAAGCTGATTTCAGGTTCTGAAGCCAGCGTTGACTTTTGTTGACCACATCAGAAGCTGGGTTTTCAGATTAGTTTTTGCGCGTATCTTGGGAGATTTAGCAAGGAATTATCTTTGTATAAGTGCTTCTAGAATGCTGAATTATTTGGAGAAGATTTTATTGAAGATTTGGTTCAAAGATATGAAATTCGTATTTTCTGTTTTAAATCTTTCAAAGATACAAAACAGTTTTATTTGTTACTTGTTTGGACCAATCTTATTCCAGTAACAAATCAATTCAGAAGATTTGGAGCAAAATTAAGAGGCTTGCTGAAGATTATAAAAGGAGGAACTTAGCTTTCAAGACTTACGATTTAGAGTGTCAAAATTTCAGAGAATTGAGTCTTTGTTATTTTAAGCTTTTAGCTTTGTTGTGCACCACTCTGTTAGAGTTGGTTTAGGTTTGTTTTGAGTTGTAATCACTCTAAGCCTGTAGGTATGAGTGCTGTCTTTGTGTTTTGAAGTTTTCTCAAAAACAGGGTAGTTGTGTTTTAAAATTGGTTAAGTTCAAAGGGTAGTTCAAGTAGTTGGGTTGCAGTTGCTTGAAAAGGAAGTTAGAGGATTCTAATACTCAAGAGTTGGGTAGAAGTCTGACTAGGTGGAGATTGGTTGCTTAGGATAAGAACTGGGAGTCAGTGTCTGAGTCTTAAGGATTAATTCCAATAGTGGATTTCCTTCCTGGATTGGTATCCCCCAGAGTAGGAGGTGTTTACTCCGAACTGGGTTAACAAACCTTGTGTGCCTTTTACTTTCCTGCACTTTATTTTCTTGCTTTGCTTTGTGTTTGTGTGTGCTCTGTTTTAAGCAAACTATTGTGCCCTGCGTATTGTTCAGAACCTGACTGGTTCAGAACCTGGTAGTCTCTTATTGCCTGGCCAGAATTTCAAATAGGTGTCCTACAAAGAAGTTGCAGGATAAGACACCAGAAGAAGGATGGTCAGAAGTCAAGCCAAATGTTCATCATCTTAAGGTGTTTGGTTCATTATGTTTTAGACACGTTCCTGATCAAATGAGGAGAAAACTAGATGACAAGTCTCAATCTATGATTTTGGTTGGTTATCACTCAACTGGTTCCTACAAGCTATATGATCCAAAGAATAAGAAGGTGGTATTCAGCAAGGATGTGAAGTTTGCTGAGTCAAGAAGCTGTCACTGGAAAGGCAAGGTATCAGATAAAACTGACAGACAGTTTTACCTTTCTGAACCTGAAGCAGATGAACATGAAGTTAAAGACCAAGTTGAAAATGATGAGGTTACAGAAGAAGGGGGTGTAAATAGACCAACAAGGAACATTCAACCACCACATAGGTTGAATGATTATGTAAGATTTCCTGATACAGCTGTAAGTGATGATGGTGATGTTATTCAACTAGCAATGTTTGCTGAAACTGAGCCAGTTACAGTTGAACAAGCACTAAAGGAAAAGCACTGGAGAGAAGCAATGATTGATGAGCTGAAATCAATAGAGAAAAATGATACTTGGAGGTTAGTTCATTTACCTCCTGATAAGAAGTCATTGATGTGAAGTGAGTCTTTAAGACAAAATTGAAGTCAGATGGTCAGATAGCAAAGCATAAGCCTATATTAGTTGCAAGAGGTTTTCTGTAGAAGTATGGTCAAGATTATTATGAAGTATATGCTCCAGTTGCCAAAATTGAAACAATCAGATTGATTGTTGCAGTGGTTATTAGCAATAACTGGTCAATGTACCAACTAGATGCGAAGTCAGCTTTCCACAATGGTGAGTTGGAAGAAGAAGTTTATGTGAGCCAACCACCAGGTTTTTCAGATAAATAGGAAGGAAGACTATGTGTATAGACTGAAAAAGGCTCTATATGGATTGAAGCAAGCTCCCAAATCTTGGAAAAAGAAAATAGACAGCTTTCTTCTTCAACAAGGTTTTGAAAAATGTGTGAATGAGCATGGCATATACTGCAGGAATTCTACTAATAAGCTTAAGCTGATTGTATGCTTATATGTAGATGATGTGATTGTGACTGGGAACAATGAAACTGAGATGGAATGTTTCAAAAGAAGTATGAAGAATCAGTTTGAGATGTTTGATCTAGGCAATCTCACATATTTCATGGGAATTGAATTTGAGATGAATTCACAAGGTGTTGTGATTCATCAAAGGAAGTATGCACAAGACATTTTGAAAAGATTCAAAATGCTAAACTGCAAGTCAATCTCAACTCCAGTAGAAACAAGAGTCAAGTTAACTCTGATCAGTGATGAAAAGGAAGTTGACTCAACTTAGTATAAGCAGATTCTGGGGTCTTTGAGATACTTGTGACATACAAGACCTGATATAGCTTATGGAGTAGGTTTAATTAGCATGTACATAGAGAAACCTACAACTTCACACTTAATTGCAGCTAAGAGAATTCTTAGATATGTGAAGGGGGCTTGCAATTATGGTATACAATACACCAGAAATCAGAGTAATCAAAGTTATGAGGTATTTGGCTATTCTGACTCAGATTGGAGTGGGGACAAGGATGACAGGAAAAGTACTGCAACAGATGTGCTTATGTATGGAAATACAGCAGTATCATGGAGTTCTAAGAAGGAAATAGTAGTTGCATTGTCTTGCTGTGAAGCTGAATACATTGCAGCTTGTCAAGCACAATGGATCAACATGCTTATGCTAGAAATGAAGCTAAAGGAAGAAGAGAAAATGGAACTATTGATTGATAGCAGGTCTGCTATAGATTTAGCTAAGCATCCAGTGGCTCATGGAAGAAGTAAACACATTGAGACACGTTTCCACTTTCTAAGAGATCAAGTAAACAAGAACAAGTTGGAGATTAAGCATTGCAAGACAGAAGAGAAAATTAAAGACTTGC
The DNA here is from genome assembly GCA_018208015.1 of Medicago ruthenica. Classification (NCBI taxonomy): domain Eukaryota; kingdom Viridiplantae; phylum Streptophyta; class Magnoliopsida; order Fabales; family Fabaceae; genus Medicago; species Medicago ruthenica. The sequence goes on along the minus strand of CM031372.1, from coordinate 92,756,170 downwards.
TTAACAAGCCATTGAAGACTAACAACTTTGAATACTTGAGGAACAAGTTAGGAATGGTTGAAATTTCTAACTAATGAATTATGAGGTGTATTAGGAGTTTAATTCAATTAGTTAGAACTTTATATTTGAGTTAGTTAACTAGTTAACTTGTGAGTTAAGTAACAGTTAACTAGTTAGCTTGTTGGTCAAGTAACTCTAGGTTTGTTATAGTTTGTTATAGAGTTTGTTACATTGCTTGGTGTAAATACTCTATGATCAGTTGTGAATAATAATAATAATAATAATAATAATAATAATAATAATAATAATAATAATAATAATAATAATAATAATAATAATACGGAGAATCATTACTCTCAAGTTAAGAGTTTGTTTCAATTTTCTATTTCTCTCTAAATCCTCTCAAACCTTAGAACTCATAAGCTTCTTCACTTTCTTCTAAATTTGTTTTATTAGATACCTCATAATTCCCGCATCCCAAAAAATTTCGCCAAAATTTGCTATTGTCTTTGGGGTACGAAGAACACGTCATTGTTCATGTTCACACCTACAAGTAGGAGTTGACTTTATCCATAAGCTCCAACCACATTCATGTCGTTCGGATTCAAATTGGAAGCGCGGGGAAGACGGCGAAACAACATTTTGCATATTTTACAAAATTTCACAACCAAAAAGATTTGACCAACATAAACATAAATGTTTCCTCTGGTCACTATTATAAAGAAAAAAAAAATATCTTTTTAGGTTCATTGAATTAGTGATGTATTTGGTCTAAAATATAGACCAAATACATCACTTATTCAATGAACCTAAAAAATTGCTTGTTTGCTTATAATAGTGACCAGAGTGAGTAATTATTTAAAAACATCATTATATATATAATATGTGTTCGTTTCCTTAATAATATACATTCAAACAAATATGCCCCAAGGTTTATGCTACAATCATTAATTTCAAGGCTACCATCTTCAATCTTTACTTTATCTTCAACCTTCCTATCATCAACAACATCCTCTTCATTTTCAAGGTTTTCAACAATCATCACATCATCATATCTGATTATCTCATGAACCATCGCCCGAGTGATTTCATTATAACTAACCATCATAAAGATTTATCTAGGCTCACAGGGCTCTGAATCATCTCGACGGTGTTTTGCCCATAGTACATATTTGGGAGGAATTGGGCATCCGTCCTTCAGATAGACATGTGATATAATTTATGACAATTAAACATAAACAACGATAACATTAAATAAAAACTAAATATAGAAAAATGTTTATCATCATAAAATGGTTATCATTACACATGATTCAGTCTCTTTATGAAGGTGCACCGCGTAAAGGGGAAAAAATTGCCTCCCCTTTTTTGATGGATAGTAAAACTACCACATACTTATATTTTTGTGCAATAAGAAAGTCCATGACTGGCATAATCATCCATTTATCCAAAAGTGCAGGGCCAACTCCATCAGGAGTCAGAGTGAGGTTGACATGGTTAAATCATTTCTCTGTCTCAATCAGTAGAAGATAGTACTCACAATCACTAGTAAGCTCTCATAAAAGTTCAAGACGGATAATGTGATGATCATAAACATACATATTTTCTAACGTGATTGAAAGGAAAATACATAGAATCAAACGGGGAGGGTTTTTTAGTCACCTTACCTTCGTATTCAGACGAAAATAGTGTGTATGAAGTCCATTACCGCTTAGATTATGCTTTGAAATCATGATTTCACCAAAAATATGGTGTTTTTGAAGGTGTATTGAGTGGAAGATGAGAAAGGTGGGAAAGTTCTGTTAGGTTCTGGAAAACATATATATAGGTTGGTTTCAGATTATATGATCCGAAGGCGGGAAAACACGCTGCGAATATATAAATCCGAACATACATTTTTCCAAAAAAAAGTTGGGTGCCATGTCAGAGGAGAGGTTTGAAATGCAGAACAAACCATTTCGGATTTCATAATCTGAAAAGGGAAATGCTAACAAGTGTCTTTGGGGCACTTGTTTAGAAGTCAAAAGAATAAACTTTTTTTTGGAAATTGTGTATTGAACACATTGAAACTTCAAAAAGAAACTTTATTTACAAGAAATTTATAAATTATTTCCTCTTTTGAATCCTTAACAAGTGCCCAGGGCACTTGTTAGCATAACCCATCTGAAAATGCTTCGAATTATAAAATTTGAAAAGGGTATTATTGTCAAAACGGAGGGTGTGTAAGAAGCTCGAAAGGTAGGAAAAGAAAATCTCAAACATTAATGGTTTGGGCATTTTGAATTGGTTCGTTGGACTTTAGGTAGAAAATTACTCTACTCGCTTCCTTATTTGCTCTCAAACATCGCAAAAATACCAAAATACCCCCACGACAGTTAACTGGTGCTCACTAAAATGTTTGTAGTGAGCGGCAGTTAACTTCCGTTGGGGAGTAAAAATGAAAGTGAGAAGAGTAACATCCCTTTTGGCAATGGTACTGGTAAACTGATTTTAATGCACACCCGTAATTTCAGCATTGAACACAGAATTTGCATATCAAGCTTGTTAGGTTGAACCAAACATCTACAATTTCAGCACTTAAGATGAGAGGATGGTACTCCATTTCAAATCAAGGAAGACCTTTGACTCGTGCAAAATCTACATTACCTCCCTCTAAAAGCATTAGCGAGACTCAAACCTGAAACCCAAATCTAAGGTATGTCATTATTACCACTAGATCAATCCTTTAAAGTTCACAATTGTTTTATTGGGGTGAAAGAACTTTTTTTTTTTGGTAGAAAGTGAAAGGACATTAATATCCACACATAAATTATTTTTAATATACAGTTTTATTTATTCGTTAAAATGAAATTAATTCATATAAAGTTCGAAATTAGTTACAGCACAATTTTTTTTTTTTTACTACAAAGCAAAAAGCTTTAGAAATTATTTTTATCTATAAAAAGCTCAATAATAACAACAAGCCCTCCGAAAGGTATCTCCCTGTCTAAGAATAAAAGCATTTTTGGTTGACGCCATTATATGTGATACACAATGTCATTTTCTCAGTCAATTCTACACTAGCCTATTTGGATTTGTATAATAGCCATTCCAAAATTGTGTATAATGATGAGAGGAGAGCAACACATTATTAAAAAATAAATGGTAAGCAGACAAGTAGATATGGGCTAAAACAAGGTATATAAACATTTCATGATATTGCTTCAGAAAAAAAAAATTCATATATTATAGTTTAAGAATGATAAGTAAATATAATATAGTTTAATAATGATAGACTATGTAGCACCGATAATTCACATTGAAGTTGTGTACGATGTCTGACATGTGTTGGTGACAGACGACACAACACCGACACATTTGATTTCTTCCAATTCTTTTTTTTCAAATTATTATTGTTGTCAAGATGTCTGTGTCGTCGATATGTCTGTGTCTAAGACACGTAGGTCTACTTTAAGCTATGCTTCTAAATGATCATTATTAGAGACTACTTCTTGATAGTAAGGAGAGAAATTTCCACTTCTGGACTTGGCAACTGCTGTTACTTCCTGCAGCATATTCACCACTCTGCGCATTGAAGGACGGTTTATGGGAAGAGAGCTTGTGCAAAGAAGCCCCACCTTGAGAACTTTGCTTATTTCTTCCTTGTATTTAGAATCAAGATTTGGATCAATCACTTGATCTTGACCATCCTCATTCAATTTGGAAGAAACCCATTTTACCAAATCTTTTTCTCCATAATCTTGATCAATAGGGTGTTTTCCAGTTACCAACTCCAAAATCACTACACCAAAGCTGTATATGTCACTCTTTTCATTCACCCTAAGAGTATAAGCATATTCTGCATCACATAAATGAATGCACACTTAGTTTATTACTAGATTGATTTGCATAGAATTGATGCATGTTGAGGTAACTTTAATATCAGATAAATCAATAAATTATTTACTGAAACAAAATTGTAAAGATAGGGAAATCAATGATTAATGCATTATTATTACTACCTGGTGCAAGGTAACCACAAGATCCTGCAATCATTGACATGGGTTCTTCTGTCCCTTTGCTAACACTTATAACAAATTTAGCCACTCCGAAATCAGCAATTTTTGCACCAAATTCTCCATCTAGCAAAATATTACTCGATTTTACATCCCTATGAACAATAGGAACAACACAGTCATGATGCAAATAAGAAAGTCCCTCAGCAGCATCAACAGCAATTTTAAGTCTAGTTGGCCAATCCAACAAATTCTTCTTGCTACTATGCAACAAATCAGCCAAACTTCCATTTGGCATGTACTCATAAACTAAGAGTTTACTATGTCCACTGTTATAACAACACCATAATCTTACAATATTCTTGTGCCTAATCTTTCCCAATGTTTCAACTTCAACTTCAAATTCATCCTTTTCAGGATCCTCAACATTTCCACTTTTCATCTTAGTTGCTTCTCCCCACAATTTCTTCACTGCCACTGCCTCTCCATTACTCAACACCACTTTGTATACCTTCCCAGAAGATCCACTCCCTATCACATTATCTTCACTCATCAATTTAACAATCTCAAACTCACTAAAGCCTAGTTTATGAAACGACCTCCACTTCGATATACTGAATCCTTTCTTCATCTTCTTGAAGTTCCGGAATTTGAAGTAAAACCATGTCAACCCAACAATTAACACAGCACCCGTAAGTACAAATATGAACCTGAAAACCCACACATAGCTCCTATTCTTACTCTTCTCACCCAAATTTTGACACAATCCAAAGATATCACCACAGAGACCAGTATTTCCTATAAAACTATCTCTATAATTCTCACTAGCATAAAGAGGAGGAATTTCCCCAGAAAGCTGGTTATTTGACAGGTTAAAGAAATCTAGCTTCAAATTCTGCAACTCCATTGGAATCTCACCAGAAAGTAAATTATCAGAAAGATCAAGAAAATTAAGTGCTGGCAAGGTTCCTAATTCACTTGGAATATTACCAACAAACCTATTATTTGCCAAATCAAGGTCATTAAGCTTCTTCCAATCACCAACCCCATGAGGAATTTCACCTGAAAATTGATTTTCCCTAAGAACAAGCCTATTCAACTGGGCTAATTTAACCATGCCGGTCGGAATTGGACCGGTAAGACTATTACTGCTAGCAACAAACTCTCCAAGATTAGACAATGACCCAATTGAATCAGGAATTGACCCATTAAACTTATTCCCTGAAATCAACAAAATTGAAAGATTACTTGCTCCTGAAATTGCATTAGAAATAGACCCAGAAAGAGAATTTTCAACAAGCTCAAGTAGATACACATGAGGCAAACCCCAAAAACCAGAAGGAACGACACCAGAAAGATTATTGTTCCCAAGCCTAACTCTTGTTAAGCTCAAACAGTTTCCAAGACTCGCCGGAATTTCCCCGGAAAACAAATTATGAATCAACAACAACTCCTCTAACCTTCCCTGCCGACACAAACCTGCCGGAATCTCACCTGAAAAACGATTAAACGAAACATCAATCAACTGTAACCTCGAATTACTTCCCAAACCACTAGGTAACTTCCCTGAGAGTGTGTTGTTGAACAAAAGAAGCTCATATAAACTCTCCGACAACGCCAAACTCTCCGGCAGAGAACCCTCGAGTCGATTATAGTACAAACTTAGAGACCCCAGATTCTTCAAACGACACAACTCATCAGGAATCTTCCCAGTTAAGTCGTTATCCGAAGCATCAAATCTTTCCAAACGAGTCAAATTTGATATTCCTACACGTGGTAGCTCGCCGGAGAAAGAGTTTGTGTAAAGCTCTAGTTGAACAATGCTGGTTAAACTTTCTACAACAAGCTCCGGTATAGTTCCGTTGAGCATGTTCCGGGACAAGTCAAGATTGTTAAGATGAACGAGTTTTTGAAAAGAATTTGGAATAGGACCAACAAGGTTGCAACCAGCAAGCCATAGAGTTTCAAGGTTGGTGAGGTTTCCGAGAGAAGAAGGTATTGTTCCGGGGAGAAAGTTGTTGTAAGCGAGATGAAGTTGTTTGAGAGAAGAAACATTGCTTAGAGAGGAAGGTATTGTTCCGGTCAAGAGGTTGTTGACGAGAGAGATTGTTTGGAGTTGTTGGAAGTTGCTGAAGGTTTGTGGGATGTTGCCGGAGAAGTTGTTGAAGGAGAGGTCGAGTTCTTGGAGAGGGAGGTCGGAGAGAGTGTAAGGGATATTGCCGGAGAAGAGGTTGAGGGAGAGGTTAAGATGGCGGAGAGTGGTGCAAGTGGAGATGGTGGTGGGGAGAGTGGAGTTGAGGTTGTTGTTGGGGAGGGAGAGATAGGAGAGATGAGGGAGACGGCAGAGGGAGACGGGGAAAGGACCGGTGAGATCGGAGTTAGGGAGGTTGATGGAGGTGACGGAGTTGGTTAAATTGTTGCAAAAGATGCCGGTCCAGTTGCAGGGAGTGGAGTCATGGGGGTTCCAGTTGGAGAGAGAGTTGGAGGGGTCAGAGAGATTGAGTTTGGCTTGAAGGAGGAAGAGACCTTCTTGGTTAAGAGAGAGTGTGGGAGAGATTAGGGAGAAGAAGAGAAAGAGGAGCATGGGAAATAATAGTTCAACCATTTTGCTATGCTTCTAGTTTTAGTTGTTCTATTCTTGTGTTGTTGAGACTGAAAAGTTTACATCAGAATTTGGAGCACCTCATTTTGAATTTAATTGTACTATTGTGGAGTATGTCACAGAACAATTACTACTGTAGTAATCAATTTGCAACAAGTTTCAGAAATGAGAACAAGAGTTGAGAGGGAAATTAAATGGTGGGTGTAGTGGGTGCATAAATTAACTAACTTGGGAAATGTTTTTCACCCCTAGTATCAGATGCTCACATGTTTTGCTGTTTATACTTTTGGCCTTGTTTAATACTAGTACAATGGGACAAAGAGACTATGTATAGTTTCAAAAATCAAAAGGATAAGCTAATGATGATTAGGGATGTCCATGGCTCATGAACTGAATTGCACTGCATTAACGGTTCAGTTTAGTTTTTAAAAACCACTTTAATAAAAACTGGTTATTTTCTCAAAGTAGTTCCAATTCAGTTTTGAACCGGTTTAAAACCGGTTTGTAATTATAAACCGGTTTAATCATTTAAACCAATTTTAAACCAGTTTTTTTGTTGAACCGTATTTTTTTTATAGAAGAACCATTATTTTTTTTAAATGGATTATTGTTTATACCAACACATTCTTTAATCAAACTATGCATATAACGAGATTAAATCGAAATATTTAGTCTCAAATCTCATATCCTCAAACGAACTAAGATGCAATTAAAATCAACAACAATCAAACAGATCTGGATTTTCAGAAACAAGTATCGTATAAAAATGGAGAAGACGATATTGTGTTGCCGACACTGAATCGCGATGCCACTCGCCGGAAAATCGTTAAACACTCCGGCAACTCGTCGTGGATTGGCAAACAGCGATTCATACCCCTCCCTCCGGCAACCTCTTTGAATCGTTGAATCAATGGTGAGTTTGAAATTGAGATTAGTGGAGAAAACGACGATAACAACTGTGGAAGAAGAATGAGATTTCGGGAGAGAGAGGGAGAGGAAATAGTTGTCTTAGATTATTCAGTATTTCTTTGTTTGTTTGTTAAAAACTGATTCTGATTCTTCAGTTTTTTTTATGCTTTTGATTTATTTTTATTGTCAAAATAAATGTGTTTTGGTGAAACGGTTTAAACCGGTTTTTTAATTAAGTTTGGTTAGTTGAACTGTTTTATTTTTGTGGTTCAGTTTATGAACCATTTAATATGGTTTAGTTTTTTTATGGTTCAGTGTGGTTCAGTTTACATATATGGTTCAGTTAACCATATTTTTGCACACCCCTAATGATGATTGGACTAATTTGTAAAGAGTTGACTCACTAGTAAATACTCCCTCCGTCCCAAATTGTATGTCGCTTTGGAAAAAAAATTTGTCCCAAATTATATGTCGCTTTACAATACCAATGAAACATTAATGTTATTTTTCCTATTATATCCTTAACTATTTATTACTCTATATTTTTTCAATTCTTTAATTTATCTTTTCCATACCATTTATTAAGGACAATTTTGTAAAACAACTTATAATATCTCTTTCCCACACAAAATTAATTATATTTCTTAATACGTGTGAAATGCCCAAAACGTCATACAATTTGGGACGGAGGGAGTAGTATTTCATTTAAAGTTGTTCTCTGAATTTTGAGTTGGATGGATCTAGTGAGCTCTTGGGACACAACTCGTCTAAATTTTTTATTACAGAATAGAAAACAAAAAATCAAAAGGATAATGAGCATAAGATTCTCTTTCAAGTGTACGGTTCAAATAAGACAATTCTATGAACAAATAAAACTAAATATGATAAAGATTCTAGAGTATGTTTTCATACATTTTCAATGTTTTTAGGATCATTAATAAATTGGTGAATGGAGATTGGAAATAGTGGAAAGAGTTAGTCTATCAAAACACAGTGAACTGTAATTTTGAATCTTGACTAGCAAATGTCAACAAACAATAAACTGACTACTCTCTCCGTCCCTTTTCATATGAATAGTTTATAAAAATTATGGGTATTAAGAAAAATGTTTGAAGTAATAAATTTGTCATAGATGTATGTTACTATTACCAAATTACCCTTTGTATAAAGATATTTAATGTTAACTTTTTATATTTCAAAGTATATTGATAATATTAATGAGGGGTGTATGTGGAAAAAAAAGTAATAAATGCATCTAAAAATTTGTAGATAATCTTATATCTAGGGACAAAACTTTTTTGTAAAGTAGTCTTAGGGGGGTGTATTGGATTAAGATTTTAAAGGACAATTTTTGTTTAAAAAAGTCTTAAGGATTTTAAAAGACTTTACAGGATTGTAATGACTTTGATGATTTTAAAAGACTATTGAGATTTACAATTTGGATTTCAATGGATTTAACTCATAAGATTTTAAAGGATTTCAAATGATTTTATGGATTTCAAAAGATTTCAAAAGATTTTATGAATTTTTAAAGACTCATTGAAAAAAATGATCATAACACACTATCTTTCACAATATTTTCAATACACACTCTTTTATTTATTTTACTTTATTTTTTTATGAGGGAGATAGAGAGATGAGAGAGAGAGAGAGATAAAAGAGAGAGGGAGAGGAAGAGAGAGAGAGAGAGAGAGAGAAGGGAGGGAAAAGAGAGAGAGAGAGTGAGAGAGAGAGAGAGTGAGAGAAGGGAGGAGAGAGAGAGAGAGAGAGTGAGAGATAGATAGAGAGAGAGAGAGAGGGGAAGAGAGGAAGAGAGAGAGAAAGAGAGAGAGAGAGAGGGAAGAGAGAGAGGGGAAGAGAGAGGGAGAGAGAGAAGGGAGGAGGGAGAGGAAAATCTTTAAAGAAAAAACAATCCTAAGAAATCTCATGTTTTCATGAAAGACTTTTTCATGCTAAAATTTCACTAGAAAATCCCACCAAATCCATCAAAATCCAATTTATTAAACAATCCTTCGAAATTTGCATGATTTTGAATACCACAAGACTTTTTTTAAGTGATAAAGAGTCATGATTGAATACCACAAGACTTTTTTTAAATGACAAAGAGTCTTGATTGAATACCAAAAGACTTTTTTTAAGTTGCAAAGAGTCTTGATTGAATACCACAAGACTTTTTTATGATAAAAAAGTCTTTTAAAATCTCTTAGAATCCTAATTCAATACACCCCCTTATAAAAAGGGAAGGAGGGAATAGTTCAATTTTCATTAATAAATATTTGTACAGGAAATAAAGCAAAATGGCATAAAAATGTGATTCCTTAAATTATAATGTATTTGCCAGATTGCATAATTAGCCACAAGATGCAGCCCAACCTATATCCAACTGCAGTATAGTAATCACCGAAAATGTTAAAGAAATTTCTCTAGTCCAAGACACGCATCTAGAGACCATAGGGTCAACTTTCAAGACAAAGGAATTGTTGAAAATAAGGAACATGTATTCCAAATTCAGCAGAGTGGGATTGAGGGCCCCTCTTATCAGTATGAACTCCACAAAAGAATGGGAGTATTTTTATTTTTCTTCAATAGACAGATTGGTAAATACAATGATATTTACACACAACTAGAAATAGAACGTTTCAGGTTTGAACCCGAGACACCGTGGTTATCCGACTTAACAATATCGACATTTGCCGGTTGAGCTAGGACTTACCAACTCAAAAAAAGCTTTGAACGCATAAAAACAGCTTTGAAACCTTTTGTCCCTTGACAAGGGTCATGTTGTCTTAAACCAAAAAAACTACGGTTCAATTAAATAACTTTCTGTTTGCCTTTTTGAATTTTCAGTCTTATGATTATTATGGTACTGTTTTCTTTTTTGAAGGATTATATGGCACCGCTTTTGTTTTTTAGTTTAAAGAATATGTATTATATAATATGTGATAATTATAATCATGTTTTGCTATTTATATCAGCAAAGTGGTAATATTTTGAAAAACAAAAGTATGTTTCTTTTGATAAAATGTCAAAATCTACCATTGTTCACAAATGCATAACACTAGTAGTCTAGTATGATGGACACCATCGTTGAAAATTGCTATGAGCCTATGTGGATGGTGGGATAACTAATATTGAATTTAGTAGCACCTATAAAGTTACTCTAGAGATTAGTTTCCAATGAATGATTATTATAAATCATTCACAATCAAATTCCGAAATCTTAGTTGGATTCTTCTTTTTTGACTAGAATTTGCTTCCCAAAGTTTCCAAAAAGTTGGTTGAAAAAAATGTCCGTTGAATTGTTAGTATGTTTTTGTTGGAATATTTACTAGAATATTTCTAGTATTTTCTATTGGCATTATTGCCCTTGATTTAAAGAGATAATTAAGTTGTAATCTCACTATTTAAACCGGCTCATGCTGAAGAATAAATCATAATAGTATTTATCCATTTATTTCAACATGGTATCAGAGCCCCCGATTCTGGGGGTCTCGCTTCCGCTTAAATCCTAATTTGGTCATACAAATATTAATGAATAATCACTATTCGTGTCTGATCATCATCCTACGTTGCTCAAATCAGACAACTGACCATACCATCAGAAGCGGAACAAAAAAACGAGTCGAACGCCGGAAAAACCGCCGCCTCCCAGCACCACACGCACCTCCACGCGCCACTTCTTCACCGGCGCGTGAAGCCCACTCGCAGGCGTTGATCCATCGCGTGTGACGCACGCGCCGCCTTCCTTGTCCCAGTTTTTTTCTGTATTTTTGCATCGGCTCATCCTCTTTCCGTTTCCGTGGTTAAAATCACGATTTGAGACACTTCGTTTTAGTTTTGTTGAAGGTTTTCCTTTTTGTGGTGATTTATCATCTGAATTTTTTTTGTGTTGTCTACTCAATGGCAAAGTTTATTGATGATAAGAAGTTCAACAAAATTTGGTGTGATTATTGTAAACGCGCATGGCATACGCGTGAAACATGTTCAAAGCTCAATGGTAAGCCTTCAAATTGGAAGATGAAAAGTGGTAACGAGAGTCGTGCATTCCAGGCAGGTAATTCTGATCAAAAATTTTCACTCACAGCTGAACAACTAGACAAACTGTTCAAACTTCTGGAATCTCACACTCCTTCAGGTAATTCAACCCTTAGGGTCAATTCTAACCGTACTTGGATAATAGATTCAAGTGCAACTGATCATATGACTGGTGAGTCGACCTTGTTTTCTTCATATATTCCCTGTGCAGGTAACCAAAAAATTAAAGTAGCAGATGGCTCTTTTTCAACCATTGCAGGTAAAGGTTCAGTTGTGTTGTCTCCAATGTTGACCCTTACAGATGTCCTATATGTTCCAAACCTTTCATGTAGCTTAGTGTCTGTCAGTAAATTAGCCCGGGATAAAAAGTGTCAAACTAACTTTTTTCATTCTCACTGTACCTTTCAGGATTTGAACTCGGGGAAGATGATTGGCAGTGCTAAGGAGGTTGGAGGACTCTACTACTTCGACATTGGACCTTCCAAACCAATAAGTTCTTGCTTTGAATCCTCTTTTGTTCCAAATAATGATGATATTATGTTATGGCATTTACGATTAGGTCATCCTAGTTTTCGTTATTTAAAACACTTGTTTCCTAAATTATTTTATAATAAGGATTTGTCCTTGTTTAAATGTGAAGCATGTGAATTTACAAAATATCATCGTTCTCATTTTCCATTACAGTCTTATAAACCATCAAAACCTTTTTCTGTTATTCACAGTGATGTTTGGGGCCCTAACCGAACGAGTACACCTTCTCACAAAAAATAGTTTATCACATTTATAGATGATCATTCAAGAGTATGCTGGGTGTACTTGTTAAAGGGGAAATTTGATGTTTGTCAGGCTGTAAAAGATTTTTTTAAAATGGTGCAAACTCAATTTCAAACAAATATTCAAATCTTTATAAGTGATAACGGCAAGGAATATTTTAACACAATGATGAGTGATTTTTTTCGAGAAAATGGAATTGTGCATCAAAGTTCATGTCCTAACATCCCTCAACAAAATGGAGTTGCAGAAAGAAAAAATAGACACTTATTGGAGGTGGCCAGAGCTTTACTTTTTGCAAATAAAGTACCAAGTTATTTGTGGGGTGAAGCAGTTTTAACTGCTGCGTATTTAATTAACAGAATGCCCTCCAAAGTTCTCAATTTTGAAACTCCAATTCATATTTTCAAAGAATGTTTTCCTGTTACTCGTGTTTCAAATGATTTGAGCTTAAAAATCTTTGGTTGAACAACTTTTGTTCATGAACATAAAAACATTGGAAAACTTGAACCACATGCTATAAAATGTGTTTTTGTTGGGTACTCTCCAACCCAAAAGGGGTATAAATGTTTTGATCCAAAAAACAAGAAAATATTTGTCACTATGGATGTCACATTCTTTGAAAACAAACCTTTTTTTGATGATACTCATCTTCAGGGGGGGGGGGGGGGGAATTCAAAGGAAGACTCGTTTTTAACAGAGGACATAAGTTTTTTAAATGATTTTCCCTTACCTATATCACAAAATTCTAGAAGTTGTACTTCTGCACCTATAGAAAATGGCCATGATTCGCCACCTGAACCTACTCCTCCTATGAGTAAGGAACTTGATGAATCTAAGCCTACACTTTCTCATGAAGAAAACAATGAGAATTCAAAGGAAGACTCGTTTTTAACAGAGGACATAAGTTTTTTAAATGATTTTCCCTTACCTATATCACAAAATTCTAGAAGTTGTACTTCTGCACCTATAGAAAATGGCCATGATTCGCCACCTGAACCTACTCCTCCTATGAGTAAGGAACTTGATGAATCCAAGCCTACACTTTCTCATGAAGAAAACAATGAGAATTTTGAAAATGATAATAATGAACTAATTAAAATGCCACAAAATGACGAGTCATCTAAAGAGAACAGGAACAGGTTTGAAGTGGAAAACAAGATTTGGAAAGGAAAGACTTTTGTGAGGAAAACCCATGTAGAAGTCAATGAGTCAACATCTCAACACTACCATGAGTCTGAACCAGGGAATAATCAACCTCCTACAAAAAGGAAAGGTAAGTTTATCTCTGTTTCTGAAAGTCATATTAGGTGTCCTGATATAGATGTTCCCATAGCCATTAGAAAACATGTTAGATCTTGTACTAAACACCCTATGTCCAATTTTATATCATATTCAAACTTGTCTTCATCTTTTTCTGCTTTCACCTCCCAATTGTCTAGTGTATAGATTCCAAAGGATGTACAGGATGCTCTAGAAGTTCCCAAGTGGAGGGAAGCTGTATTTGAGGAGATGAAAGCCCTTGAAAAGAACAAAACTTGGAGTGTTATGACACTACCAGATGGCAAGAAGACCATGGGATGTAAGTGGGTGTTTGGTGTAAAGTATAATTTAGATGGATCAATTGAAAGGTATAAAGTTCGATTAGTTGCTAAGGGGTTCACTCAAACTTGTGGCATAGACTACTCAGAAACATTTGCTCCTGTTGCAAAGTTGAACACTGTCAGAATACTCTTATCTCTTGTTGTGAACCTGGATTGGCAACTACATCAGTTAGATGTTAAAAATGCCTTCCTCAATGGCGATTTAGATGAAGAAGTATATATGGATGTTCCTCCTGGATTTGAAGATAAATTGGCTCAAATGTTTGTAAATTACAAAAATTCTTGTATGGATTAAAGTAGTCTCCTAGAGCTTGGTTTGAGAAATTCACTCGGTCCATGAAAAAACTGTTGAGATTAAATCAAAAATCCCTAATTTGAGTTTTAAAGATAACAAACGTATTAAATTAAGTTTTATTAATTCTGATATTAATTGTTATTTAACTTGTGCTCTTGAGTGTTTTATTTTAAGCCAAAAGGTATAAACATTATATGACTATCAAGGAAGCATAAAGTGTTGTTGGAAGAGATTGATCTCAACTATGGTTTCAAAAGTGTTGAAATGTTCTAAACAAGCAAGAAACGCACAAGGCCATGGAAACTTTAAGATTGAAGCAATAAATATTGGAGGAATGAAATATGTCATGACAAAGATTTATTATCATAAGAGCTTACTTCAAATAAGCATGTGAACAGAAAGAATATATTTAATTCCTTGTACACAAAAGAGCTCAGCCAACAAAGCATAAGGAAAGGCCAATATAATTGCGACAACACACCAAGAAAACATGACAAAAATAAAACCATGCAATTCTATGATCCTTTGGATATTCTCTTTGTGGTTACTTCACTACATGACAAAGAAAGCTACTATCTAGTACGAAAGTTCCTTTTCTTTGGGTGCAAGTTTCATATTACAGCAAGAAATGTTAAAGCAATGAGCTGTACAAAGCTCACACTCCACGTGACAAAAGGAACAAGCCTCCAACTAGTCGCAGAGATCGATCTCAACTGGCAGAAATCAATCTCATCTCATGTTCCACTTAAAGCCTTGGCCCACAAGTTTGAGGAAAGATAAGATGATATTTTCTCCTATAAATAGAGGACTACAACAAGAGAAAATCACACAACTTTTTGAGGAAGGAAAAAAGGCAAACTTCATTTACAACCTCTTTCATATCAAGTTGCAAATCAATCAAGAACAAAATCCTAGTTTGAGAAAGCTTCTCATTTTCGTATTACATCTTATAAAGAAGATTAATACTTTTCAAATCAACTTCCATTTGTAAAGAAATTGATATTGTGCAGAAAGCACAAAGTTTGTAAAAGCTTGCTCGTAACAGCAAGTGTCTAAACCCGTAACGGTTGAAAGAAATTGTTGTATAGATCAAGAAGATCTAAAAGAAAGAAGGAGTTGAGATTAAGTCATAACTCAACTACCTAGTGGAAAATCTCACAAGAACTGTGGGGACGGGACTAGCCCACGTTGGGTGAACAAGGATAAATTTTTGTGTGTGATTTTTCTTCCTTATCTCTTTATATTTATCATTCACACTTACACACACATTTAAATATTTCTTGACTAACCAAATATTACTTAATAAGTTTTGTTGTTAAGATTTTTAATAGGTAATTTTTAATTACATCACAATTCAAACCCCCCTTTCTTGTGATAATTTTACTTCAAAAACAAGGGTATACTCAAGGTCAAGCTGACCACACCTTGTTCACAAAGTGCTCTCATGATGGAAAAATCTTTATACTCATAGTTTATGTTGATGATATTGTTCTTACCGGAGATGATATAGTTGAAATGGAAAGAGTGAAAGAAAAACTAGCTTTCGACTTTGAAATCAAAGACTTAGGATCCTTGAGATACTTTCTTGGTATGGAGGTTGCGAGATCGAAGAAGGGAATTGTAGTGTCGCAACAAAAATACATCCTAGATCTCTTGAAAGAAACATGAATGAGCGGTTGTCGACCAGCAGATACTCCCATGGACCCTAATGCAAAACTTTGAGATAAAGGGGATGTTCCTGTCGATACTGGAAGATATCAAAGATTGGTCGGTAAACTGATTTATCTATCACATACAAGACTTGACATTGCTTTCTCAGTCAGTGTAGTAAGTCAGTTTATGCATTCTCCTTTTGAGGAACATCTTGATGCAGTTTATAGAATACTAAGATATCTGAAGGCAAATCCTAGAAAGGGATTATTTTTTAAGAAGACTAGTGAAAGAGGTGTCTCTATATTCACCGATGTTGACTGGGCAGGTTCAGTCACAGATAGAAGATCAACCTCTGGGTATTGTACTTACGTGTGGGGTAACCTTATGACTTGGAGGAGCAAGAAACAAGGAGTGGTAGCAAGAATTAGTGCAGAAGCTAAGTTTAGAGCTATGGCTCAAGGTATTTGTGAAGGACTATGGATCCAAAGAGTCCTTGAAGAACTCAAGATGAAAATTAACCTACCTTTGAAACTACACTCTGACAGTAAAGCAGCAATTAGTATAGCTCATAATCCAGTCCAACATGATAGAACCAAGCACATTAAGATCGACCGACACTTCATAAAGGAGAAACTGGATGTTGGGATCATATGTCTCCCTTTTGTAACTTCTATTCAACAGACTGTGGATATTCTAACCAAGAGTTTGGCTAGGCCCATCTTTGAGCATCTAGTAGGTAAGTTGGGCATGATAGATATCTATGCACCAACTTGAGTGGGGGTGTTGGAATATTTATTAGAATATTTATAGTATTTTCTATTGTTATTATTGTCCTTAATTTAAGGAGATAATTAAGTTGTAATCTCATTGTTTAAACCGGCTTATGCTGAAGAATAAATCAGAATAGCATTTATCCATTTCTTTCAACAGTTTTTTTTATGTTAGGGTCAAACTAACAAGCATCTCCTATTAGAGATACTTTGATTAAGCATGTAAAGTTTATTAGTTACTCATAATATTTACTTCATAAAAGAAAAAACAAAGAAATGGAAAAAGCCTCTTCCAAACTGAAATATAAGCTCCATAATCGTTGTCGTCCTCTCCCAATATTGTTTGCTATTCATGTCATATCTTGTTCCACCTTGAAGATATCATGGTTAAATCCATCTTGATTATCCTACTAATAACATATAAGATGTATCTTTCTTTCTCTTTGTACACCTAGAATTCTCATACATACATTTTTTGGTGGGTAGTTTGATGTGTCATTGATATCATCAGTGGATTTCTATCAAACAAGTGAAGATAAATTTCGATTTGTCCTTGTGGTACGGCTAGTTTGATGTTTATTTGGAATATGTATGTCCTTGTGGAATACAAAGATTCAGATGTGGCTCAAGATTGATTCTTGAATTGTTCAATTGAATTTGTAGGGAAACATGCATGTGACTAAGCATCTAAGTTGTCAAGGTTTAGTGTTGTTCAGTGTTCATCATTATTGTTATTGAAAAGTTGCTATGGCTGAAAAGGTCCTTACAAAAGCTTGGGCTGAAGTTTACTGGGAGTTTCTTTTCCAACCCCTTATTCTTAAAAACCGCTTTGATCCGTGCCTGGACAGAAAAGAAAGCACCATTTTGTCCTGTTTTATCCATCTGAACGCGATGTAGGGGTGCGGTTTTCAAGAAATGAGTGGCATTGGGAAGAAGCTCTCAAGTTTATTCCATGCACAAATACATGAAAGCTTATGGAACCACCATGGAACAGCTACATGAATGATGTGAGACCCCATCCCATGAGCTTGAATATTGTTGGTATTCAGCATGTACCCAAATCTTAATGAAACGTTAACCACTATGACATATAAAACTCAATTTAACTCAAGTTTATTTCATGCACAAATACATGAATGCTTATGGAACAGCTACATGAATGATGTGAGACCCCATTCCATGAAGTTGAATAATGTTGGTATTCAGTACGTACCCAAATTTTAATGGAACATTAACAACTGTGATAAATAAAACCCAATTTAACTCATTGTCTAACCAACCATAAAATAGACCAAAATATCATTCCAAAAAATAGATTACTATACTAAGTAATATTATTCTATATCATAACAACCAAATTTCCCAATGGCCTCCTGTCAAGATTATGGTAATCTAATATACATTTTGTTCACGTAAACTAGCCCCAAAAGATGTACCAATTAATATCTTACTTTATCCAGCCAAGACTTTCTTCATACCTGCCTTCTGATCCGAAGTGAGCCGAGTTGGGAATTTGACGTTGAACTTTATCCTCAAGTTTCCCTTCTTTGTTGGATCCTTTGGGAGTGGCATTCCTTCTCTTGGAACAACCTCCTCATACTCGGGATGAACAACATTGTTGATCACTACAGTCAAATTTCTACCATCAAGTGTAGTGAGATTCACTGTACAACCAGCTAAAGCTTCTGCAAGAGAGATTTTCTGAGTTACAATTAGATCATTTCCTTCACGAGTGAACACATTGTGTGGTTTTTCATCGATGACGAAAATGATATCAGCAGGTATCGTAT
The DNA here is from genome assembly GCA_018208015.1 of Medicago ruthenica. Taxonomy (NCBI): domain Eukaryota; kingdom Viridiplantae; phylum Streptophyta; class Magnoliopsida; order Fabales; family Fabaceae; genus Medicago; species Medicago ruthenica. Next base: position 92,737,746 of record CM031372.1, on the reverse strand, counting down.
TTGGATGTTCATTTCCCTTCTCGGGGAAAGTGATCTTTGTCCCCTTCTTCCATCCAGGTTTGACATTAATTGTCAAGATTTCATCCAACGATGTGGCTTTGCTGCACTCGAAAGGAAATAAAAAAACAAAGTCATCAATAGGGCATTCTACAACAGCAATAATTCCATAATGAGAGATATCATGCATAAATTTATATATCCAACCCTTATCTCGAATTCTAGATGTTTAGATTAGAGGATATTAATACAGACTAACATGGAAAATCCATTATACTAGAAAAACATCAATGTCCCTAGCAATAATAACAGTTAAAATGCCACCCCCAACAATATGCACAATGGGGTTAGTACATTAGACTAAGGCAAACCAGTTATTGATCCCGTTTAACAAACACCAAGCCATTGTAACATTAAACAAGAGAAGGATAGAACATTATAAGATTCAGATTTCATCAAAATGTTCATCTGCAGAAAACTTCTACATGCCTGGACTAGAATGAAACCAGAGACACAAACTTGAAAACAAATTTGACCAAGGCAAACCAGTTATTGATCCCCTTTAACAAACACCAAGTCATTGCAATTTGCAACATTAAACAAGAGAAGGATAGAACATTATAAATAAGATTCAGATTTCATCAAAATGTTCATCCGCAGAAGACTTCTACATCCCTGGACTATAATGAAATAGGACCAATATAATCTCAAAAACCAGAGACATAAACTTTATGACAAAAGAACAATATGATCAACCGTTTCAATACACTGTTATCTGATGTGAATGAGCATTGCCAAACATCATAAATCTAGTATTACTTATGCCCCAAACATACTACTTTAAATCATATTAACATTATGATACGGTTATTAATTAAATAAAAAGTTCTAGAAAGAGCAATTTGCCAAGAAGCTACTTACTGTCTATAAATAACACTTAATGATCAAAAGTTCAAATTTCATTAATTCATTACTTAGAATAACAATAGTTATCAATTTATACCAATAGAACTCTAGCTTCATATCAGTCATGTTAACCTATGAAGCATTGACATAGACACCGGACACGACACCAGACATGACACAGACACTTTGACACTGATATTAATTTAAAAATTTGAAAAAGTGGGAATATTTAAATGTAACGACATGTGTCGATGCCATATACGCACACTGAATGCGAACATGCCTTCAATCTGAAGTGTCGGTGCTACATAGTCTACAACTGAGCAATACTTTTCCTAGGAGTGTAAACCCTACCAAAAAAAATGTTCTATTACGAAAAATTCAAGGCAAACCCAACTTGAGTGTAAAAATCAGATTCAAGTTAATTCTGAACCATCAATACTTTACAGTGGCGGAAGAGGAAGGGGTTCGACTGCAGTATCAGTCAAAGCTTGTTGTAATCATTTAAACAATTACTATAATTCTAGGTAGTTTTCCTCTTTCAACAAAGAAGCAGATGCCACACAAATGGAACCACATACATTGCACCAACTACAACTACAAAACCTACCAGCATATTCTCTACAACATGGATGAAATAGCAAAAACATAGATATATGATACAATTCACAAAGTACAACAACAACAATAAACAAGTCTTATCTCACTTAGCGAGGTTGGCTAAATGGATCAAACTACGCCATAAACCATATTTCAATACAACTCATTAATCTCTAGATCTTTCTTAATAGTTTCTCTTATAGTTTTTCCAAGTCTTTCTCTGCCTCTAGTGATTTGACTATCCTCCATCTCAACTACTCTCCTTCCTACATAATCTACAGTACATGTCTTCTTTCTAAATGCCTAAACCACCTAAGCCTATTTTCCACAATCTTTTCTACTATAGGTGCTGCCCCCACTCTCTATCTAATATTATGAATCAAATCAACATTGCTAATCAGCCAAGCTATAAGGCCAATCAGTCTCTTCTCCAATTAATCCACGAGTGTTTGTACTTCGGTTAAAACCTGTAAATCTAGCAATGCTACACTATGAAGTATGAACCAAACATGTAAATCTCAGCAATGCTACACTATGAACCAAACTGAAACTGAGCTACTTTAACTATAAATATCTAATAACTGATGGCAATAAACACAGCATTGAAAAAAGAACTAGGCAGGTAAGAACAACAACTCACCCATTGTAATCAAGAATTTCTCTGGTGATCTTCATCTTCTTAGTGGTCCCTTTATATATATCCTCAAGAGAGCATAGCAACTTGTTCTCAATAGGAGGCGCCTTACGAGGAGGACCTTGATGCACATTGACTCCACTTCCTCCAGCATCCCCATAGGATCCAAACATGCCATTGCTACCTCTTCCCATCCCTCCCATTCCACCAAAGGGATTTCGATCCCCAAAAAACTCAGCAAAAATATCATCAGGATTCCGATGATTGAACTGAAACGGAAAGTCATCGGGTGAAAAGTACGGGTTTCTACTACCACCACTACCAGAAGCATGAGAATCAGGTGGTGGTGGCATTTGACCCTTCAACCCATCTTCCCCATATTGATCATAAACAGCTCTTTTGTTAGAATCACTCAATACCTAATAACAAAAAACAAATTCCCAACACAAAATCAGCATGACCCAGATGCAAAAATTGAAACTTTAAACAATAATTTCATATAAGATCCACTAAAAATTGAAAATTTAAGATACCCTTTTAAAAAACTTACATCATAAGCTTCTGAGATTTGCTTAAATTTGGCTTCAGCTTCTTTTTTGTTATTAGGGTTTTTATCAGGATGCCACTTCATGGCGAGTTTTCTGTAAGCTTTCTTCAAGTCATCGTCTTTAGCGTTCCGATCAACCTGCAGAAGCTTGTAGTAGTCAACACCCATGGCAGGTTGTTGCCCTTCTCTCTTTCTCTTCGACAGTTTTACGGCACTTTCTGGTTCCGATTTTCTGCGTTTTTGCGGCGAATTTGTGAAGGTTTAGATCGTTTGAAGGGAGATAGTTCAAGAAATTTTTAACGTTAAGTTCTCTTTCAGCTTCACACGATTGTATTGTACTAAGCATAGGTATAGCTATCAATTGAATATCGAGGGTTTTGCTAACGTGTGTCTTCAATAGATGTTAACATTCGTTTAAGATGCAGAGTGGAGACCTATTATGGTCTTTTACAACTTTTTTTTGTGGTGTTTTAATCTCTAATAAAAGATAATATTAATTTAGTCTTTGATATTTTAATGTAAAGGATAAATTAATCTTTGACTCATTATTACGGAGAATTACTTTATCCTCAATTTGGAATTGACATATATTAGTTTTAAAATTATTTTTAGTCGAATATTAGATTGAGTTGCGAAAAAATTTTGATGGATTAAAATAGGCTTTCGCTTTAAGATTTGATATTATTGTACTTTTTAAAAAAAATGAGTATTACTGTCATATAACTTTACTTCTTGACTATTTTTTTAAAATGCACATTAATTAGGATTTTTGGTGGCGAGATATCTAATTTTGTATTTACTTTTTTTATTAAAGTTGGAGTATCTTTCAAATAGACGATTCTAAGAACCAAACTCAAATTCTTTCTGGAGAGAAAGTTGTGTTGTGAACTCTCCCAACAATATCTTGGTTATTTTTGACTAGTTCATTTCTTACCATACTTATTTGTTTATTTTTTGACCAAATTATATTTAATTTAATTATTATACATTTTTTTGACAAAATTTAATTATTATACATGTTTGGTTTGTATGTTTAATTCATCCTTATCTGCATGAAAAAAATCCAACCTTATCTATATATACTTTTTCTATATATATTATGCCCTATTTTCATTTAATATTATTTTTCTTTAAAGAAGTTGACTCATATTCTACGATGAGTATATTGTCAATATTATCTTAATCTAGATGTTTGTTATGACTCAGGTGAGTCTCCATGGTTAAATTTTCATATTTAAATAATTTAACGACATACATTTATTATTTCAAGTATATAATATCTATTTATTTATTTATTTTAAAATTTAATGACATAAATTTAGTATTCACTTTTTTGTATATCAAGCCGTATTTTTTAATAATTTAATAAAATCTCAATGACATACATTTATATTTCATTTTTTATATATATCATGCCATATTTTCTTTCAAAAATTTAATGATATCCTTTATTTTATTAATTTAATTACATACATTTATTATTCTTTTTTAATTATTGTAACATCCAGCTTCAGACTCAAATATTTATCAGTATTGAGACAATGTATCAGAGATATTTTTAAGGAATGACATTTTGATAAATTGAGGGTTTAGGCTATAAAAGTCATTTACCCCCAAAATTTCCTCATAATCTTAACCACTTCCTCTCTCTAACATTTCTTCTCCAACTTCTCTCTAGTTTTTCTCCCAATTTCCCTCATTCAAACCTCTCCAACTTTCAATTCTCTCCATCAATTTTCATCTCAATCTCTTGAAGTCACTTCTAAGCTCACCTTGTGGGAACTTAAGACAAGAGAAAGTTAAGGAAAAATCAAGAAAAGAGGAAGAACCAAGCTAGGGTTTTTGGAGTAGAGGCTTGGCAAGGATCAAAGCAATTGCTAGGTGAGTTCCTTTAGACTAGAACCCACCTTGGGTAAGTTTGGGTGTAAATCCCTTTATTATGAAAGTTTGATAATTTGTGCCCTAATCCCTAATGCATGCTATGTAATATCCCGCTTCAGACTCAAGTATTTATCAGTGGAGAGACGATGTATCAGAGATATTTAAGGAAGGGCAATTTGGTAATTGTCGTGTCAAGATTTTTATAAAAGGGGAAAGACCCCAAAATTTACTATTTCTTCATTCTTCCTTCTCTCTAGAAAACCAATTCTCTCCACTTCTCTCTCTACTCTCTCATCATCAACATCCTTAAATCTTCCCTTTCCACTTGTATTTCTCAACTATTGTTTGAGCCTAAGCCTCTATTTCACCTTACAAGATGATTCTTGGAGGAAAAGAAGCTGTGGGCAAGGATTTGGAGCTGATTTGGGGGAATTAGCAAAAACCCGTTTTTGGGGATAAGGCTCCACTAAAATAGTAAGAACTCTCTCCCTGTAACTCCGAATTAAGTGATTTTTGATGCTATGGAAAGCTAACAAAATTATCTACGTTTTGATACCAGTTTTGTGAATTTTAACTAAGTATTGAAGTCTGGGTACGAATTTGAAGTAAGGAGACAAAAGCTGAGTTTCTGCAAAATGGGAAAAGTGGATTTTTGGATTCTACACGTAATTCTCTTCAGTTTGGATATAGATTTTACGTTATTCTAATTAGGAATGAAGTCAGAAAATGCGTTTGAAGTTGGACGATTCTGCTGAAAAATCCCTTACGGATTTGACGAGGATTTTCCGGAAATAAGCTACTTTTGGACAAGCTGATGTGGGATAAGCTTAAGCTGTTTCGGAAGCCTCAAGGTGAGTTCCTTAGAGTAGCTTATCCTTTTGGGACTTAATTGTGTGAGAATTACAACTCAATTTCTAAGATTTTAGGAAAAATGATAGTTTTTCCCATTTTTGATACATATGCTTAATTCATGCTTAATCCTTGATTTCAGTATGTTATTATGGATTAAAATGAGTCCCTGGCATGTTTTAAAGATCACTGGACAGTTGGGTACCAAGATTTCAAATTAAACCACGTTTTTAGAATTTCTGAGTTCTGCTACGGTCGCAGAGCAACCAAGACTTTGCTCTGCGAAGTAGCAGAGTTTTGCTACTGCCTATCTTCGCCTAGCCATCGCCTAGAGTTCGCTTTGCGAAGTAACCAGGAGTTCGAAAAGCGAAGTGGCCCAAAATGTCTTTTATTAATTAACAGTTGTACCATGTCAATGATCTTTGAAATCGTTTGGAACATAGATACTCATGAGCCTTCAAGGATTAACATAGGATAAACATATGTATCATACAGAGTGATAGGTAATTTATCCACAGGTTTTCAGATTAGTTAAGGGTTAGTTTTTCAGGATACCCTTAACCAGGTAGATTATAGTGTACCGTAGTTAGAGGTACCAGGCTTTCCCCAGTTTCAGGTACATTCATATGTACATCAGGACGTGCCTCAGATGTTCACATCAGAGTGACACTGAGGGTACACGTTACAGTTCAAGATAGAATGTACCTTAGGTAGTGGTACAAGAATAATATCAGGTGTTATCAGGAATTATACAGATTATATGTATGTATATATGCTGACAAGTCGTGGCACAGGTACGCTTCAGATTTATTCTGGATAGGTCAGCCCGTTAGGGAACCTACATGACGACTCATATATATATATATATATATATATATATATATATATATATATATATATATATATATATATATATATATATATATGTTCAGATAAGATTATATACCAGAACGTGGCTCAGTTGTTCACGTCAAAGTGACATTGAGGATACGTATATCAGTTCAGGAAAATATCAGGATAATGTATAATATCAGGAATAAATATCTAATTAACTATCAGGTTAAACTTTGTGTCTTCTGTGTTCTCGCAGTTAAAGAGCACAGGGGGTTCCAGATACAACTGGAATGGGAGGAACTTTCCGCGAGGATAACCATACATAAGTTTTAATTAAAGATAATTGTGTCTTCTGTGTTCTCGCAGTTAGAGAGCATAGGGGGTTCCAGATACAGATGGAATGGGAGGAACTTTCCGCGAGGATAACCACACACAGGCAAGAGGAGTCCGGTGATTAGCCTCAGATATGAATTTTCACCGGTTATCAGGGGGATGTACTTCGGGGTTACTCCACTCGGGGGCATTCCGTAAAATCAACTCAGATAATAATGTTTGTTACACGCTAACATACTAGCATAATAATATCAGGAAAATACTTTATTATGTTAAGGCAGGTATCAGGTTATCAGTTATTAGGCAGTGATCCTAGGTTTCCCCTCGATCACTAGGTTATCAGGTATCAGGTATCAGTTATCAGGTAGTGATCCTAGGTTTCCCCTTGATCACTAAGTTAGTAGAACGTAGTCCAGTTTTACGACTACACAGTATAGCAGGCACAGGCAGGTATAAACCCTATATGGGAAGAGTTTAATGCTTGGCGATCGTAGGTTTCCCCGAGATTGCCAACAGTTAGTGCATGGCGACCCTAGGTTTCCCGAGGTTGCCAACAGTAGGTTGGGTGGAGCTCACTGAGACATTATGTCTCATCCCAATCCATCTAATGCAGGTATACAGGTAAGCAAGAGGTTCGTGATGAAGTTCATCAAGGAGACACTGAATGAAGTGCAGTTGCTCATCATGTACTAGCTCAGGAGTTTATCAGACAATTGTATAAGTATATTTAATGGTATTTGGTCATTTGTATAAACGAGCCAATTTGTACTCATTCAGTTGTATTATTATTATTATTATTGAAAACTTTAATGTATCAAGTATCAGTTTAATGCGCATGCTAATATTCTAGATAAAATTAGTATGAGTGTTACATGCTAATTCCTTGTTTATCCTTGATTTAAGTCATCAATTTGTAGTTAAAAATCATTTCTAATGCTGTTAGGAAGCTTGGGTAAGCTTGGATAAGTTAAAATGGTGGAAAAATCATGTTTTGAACATTTTCTATCCTGTCATGGTCGCTCAGCGAAGTTCAACTTTGCTCTGCGAAGTTGACAACATTTGGTTCTGGCCCACTTCGCCTAGACTTCGCTTGGACTTTGCTCTGCGAAGTTGACAACATTTGGTTTTGGACCACTTTGCCTAGATCGCTTGGACTTTGCTCTGCGAAGTTGACAACTTTTGTTTCTGACTCTTTTATAAATGTACCAACTGTCCAAGTGCCATTTATAGCACCTAAAAACCCTATTTTTCTCAAGGAACACTATTTTAACATATCCAAAAGGCTACCAATGAGTGAATATAAGGAAACAAGGATTAGGCAATGCAGTGGAGGTTCAAGAGCAAAAGTTAAAGGAGCAGGGTAGTTAATACAAATGAGATAATATATCCTTAAGTATCATATGACAACGATATGTCTAGAACCCATGATAGGTTAACCAAGATTAAGAATGTATTCAATTTAGCGTACGAAAGTACAAGGAATGTTTTAACATTCAAAGATCAGAAAGTTCAATTAAGACCAAGTTAAGACGTGCCTTTGTAGTTCCAGCTAGTTGGAACCTCAAAGCCACGTATAAGTTAATAATTAATTAAAGATAAGATGTGTCTCATGTTTTCTCGTTAGTTAGAACACAGGGGGTTCAAGATAAAGCTCGAACGGTGGAGTTACCATCCGCGAGGATAGCCGCACATAAGAGTTAATTAAAATGTTAAATTGTGTCTCCTGTTTTCTCGTTAGTTAGAACACATGGGGTTCCGGATAGAGTTGGAACGGTGGAGTTACCATCCGCGAGGATAGCCACACAAAAGTAAGAGGAGTCCGGTGTTAGCCTGATATGATAGGAATTTTCACCGGTAGCAGGGAGATGTACTCCGGGGTTACTCCACTCGGATGCACTCCATAAAATGAACCAAGATAATTATTGTTTGTTACACGCTAACATACTAACAGTTTAATATCAGGAAAATACTTTAATATTATCAGGCAGATATCAGTTATCAGAAAGTGATCATAGTTCCCCCTCGATCACTAAATAATGAGATGTGAATAATATGAATATGAAATTATAAATATGATAAGAATATGATAGAGACATATAATGATCCTAGTTTTCCCTTGATCGCTAAGATATGTAGAGACTGACGGCGATCCTAGGATCCCCGAGATCGCCTGCAGCTTAGGGTAGGTGGAACTCACTGAGACACCAGTCTCACCCCAATCCCTTTAATTTAGTTTCAGGTAAGCAGGTGGTTCGCAAGCAAGGATTCGTGTCGGAGATCAGCAGAAGGAAAGCCGGATGATTCACCTTTATGTACATGATTCGTACCAGCCTCGGATATTTCATACGTAGTCAGTGTTGTACCAGAGATGTATTTATCAGATGTTATATTTTATTGGACGTACAAACTTGTATTTTTATTGTAATCATTCGAGAAGGAAAAATTATGTTGTAATTTTAATGTATCTAGTATCAGATTTAATACGCATGCTAAATATTCTAGATAAATTTAGTATGGGTGTAATTATATAGGATATCCCATATTTTCTTTTTCAATTTTAATGACAAACATTTATTGTTTATTTTTAATATTAAAATAACAAGGTAAATGTGAGTGTGTCTTGCCAAGAAAAAAAAAAAGGTAAATGTGTGTTCGCACGGATGACTTATGTTTTTGTGTAAGTTTAAAATAAATTTGTTTACTTGGTCAAAAAAAATTTTGTTTACAGAATTAATTTTTTAATTGTTAATACATAATATATATTTAAAAAAAAATATATCTCATATAGACAATTCTAATAGATTTTAATAATAAGTGTCAAAAAATAAGCTAGAAAATATTATAATATATATTGAATTAAAATAACTAATTATTTTGTCTCTCCGAGTATAATAATAATAATTGAAATGAGTTCATCAAAACACAAAAGTAAAATAAAATTGGTTTTGTATATTGTTAACATACATATAGACGGCTCATTGCGATACTATTGGATTTGAGGGATTAGTCTTTACAGTTACGCGCAAAAGATATTTGATTTATACCAAAAAAAATATATACTATTTTCAGAGAAATTAAAATTTGGTAGTTTTCTAGTCAAAAACTATCCCTAGAGTTTTAGGAGTGTTGCATGCTTAAATTCATATTCAAACTCAATACATTGGTTAAAGTATAAGAAACTCGTGTCATCTTATATAATGTTCTTGGGTTAAAAAGTTATAATTTAAAAAAGTAAATTGACATGAGAGTAGTTATGCTACAACATTGTTCATATAATAATAGATAGAAAGTTCTAATAAACATTAAAAATATTTTGTCTTTTATTATATTGAAATAATTGAAGTTGTGTTATGTAGCCATTGAAATAATAATTGAAATTTTCCCAACAAATTAATCTCAAGATCTTTCTTAACAATATTTCTTATAGTTTTTAGAGGTATTCATCTCCCTTTAGTGATTTGACTATTCTTCATTTGATCTACTCTCTTTAATGTAGAATTTATAGGTATTCTCTCTAGATATCCAAACCACTTAAGTCTAGTTTCCACCACCTTTTTTATTATAGGTGTTGCCCCAAATTTCTCTCTAATCCTGTCATTTATAATCTTTCGTTTCTATGCATAGTCGGTCTCAAGCCTGGATGAAATGAGAGGATTGTGTTGGGTTTCGACAACCATCATAAAACTTTGTAGAATCTAAGCCTGGTTTCCATCATCTTTTTTACTATAGGTGTTGCCCCAAATTTCTCTCTAATATTGTCATTTATAATCTTTCGTTTCTATGCATAGTCGGTCTCAAGCCTGGATGAAATGAGAGGGTTGTGTTAGGCTTCGATGACCACCATAAAATCGTGAAGAATTTTTATGATATGGATCAAATATGTAATGAGGGAAACTAGATATGTTTTTTTTTTCTTGAATGTTGAATACCTTGAATTTAAATAGAATATGACTTTTGAAATTCTTTTCAGTTCTATTTTTATAATATTTTTTGAAAATTTGAAGATTCATGGAGAAGACGCCACGTAAGACCGTTATGTTGAGAGCCAGCCTTGTAAAATTTTGTACTATTAATCAGGTGGTTTTAGGAAAAGTACCAAATATTTATAATATAGATATAAATATATTTAAATTTTCCAAGTAAAATTTTTATATATTCAATTAAATTTGTTACATATTATGGATATGTTGGCCTCAAATTTTCTAGAAGTGATGAAAATAACCCTAATTCTTTTTGAAATTTTCAACCATCACACTTCTCTCACTCTCTCTTTTTTTTTTTTTTTTCATTCTGTGTCTTTGTCTTTCCCCAATTATGGAATTCAAACTCATTTTTCTTGTTAAGTGTTCTTTTTTTTATGAATATTGTGTTCCGTTTTCATCCAATGTATTAGAGGTATGCGTGAACTTAGGTCACATAAATCCACGTAAAATGAGTTCACGAAAAGAGAAATACTTGCTTAGTCACAAATCTAACTAAAAAGGACTTGGGCACACACATATTTGAGAAAAAGTAAAAGAAGAATAAATTAAATAATATGCATTTTTTTAAATAAGTAAATAGTAATATGTATTTTGATGTGTGTGCTCAAATCATTTTTATTTAGGATGATGCCCAAACAAGTGATGCTCTCTCATAAATCACCATGGAACAACTTCACATATACATCACCTTTTTCACAATTTTTCATGAGGTGTTTAGGACATTAAAATATGGTTTTCCACATAAAATTAAAATTTTCCGACAAAGAAAAGATTAATTATGACTTTTTAAAACGCAAAAAAAAAAAACTCAAAAAATAAAACAACAAAAACCTTGACCTAGAAATCGAATTTTTGGATGATTTTTTTGCAGAAACATCTATAACCATACATAAAAAGGATATGCATTATGAAGAAGCCTCTATTTTATTATATTTTTTTTGGCTAGAACGTGCAAAATTGCAACGTTGTTCCGAATAAGCATACACTTATGAGACAAATTTTATTTCCTAATTTTTCTAACTTGTTTATAACATCATAAAAACCTGCAACATGAAATTTTGGATTTTTTAAACGATAGAAGAATTAATTATGAATTGTTTAAGAAATCCATAACTATGGGGAACGAAAATTCTTAATTAATTTATTCCTCCTTTAAAAATTCTAAAATTTCATCGTTTGAGCTTCTTATGATGTTAGAAACAATCTAGAAAAATTAGGAAACGAAATTTGACATACTCAGAACAAATTTACAAATTTGGATGTTTTGGTCAAAAAATAAAATCATGTATTCTTCATAATGATAAGAAATTTTGCACATCCTTTCTATATTTTTCATAGATGTCTTTGTAAATAAACTAGTTTAGAATTCGATTTCTAGGTTGAGGTTTCAGTTGTTTTATTTTGTTTGAGTTTTTGGCGGTTTAAAAATTCTTATTTAATTTGTCCCTTTGTCAAAAAATTCTAATTTTAAGTGGAAATCCATATTTTAACGTCCTAAACATGTTTGTAAGAAAACATGAAAGGATAAGGCTCCGTTTGGTTTGAGCTTATGAAAAATAGCTTATGTAAATAAATAAGCTTTTATTTTAATTTATAAGCTCTAACTAACGAAAATTGTATCTTCATAAATTGTTTTTTCATAAACTACCTTAAAAACTTATAAATAATACATAAAAACTTATATATTTGCATAAGCTGTTTTATATAAGCTCTAAAATAAGCTAATCCAAACGGGCCCTAAATCTTTAGGTCATTTTTTTGTAAAGAATCTCTAGGTCACTTTTATTGAATTTATGTTTGCATGAAAAAATATAAGGTCAAAAATATGAAGGATCTCAATCTGTTTTTTTTTAACAAATTCACATTTTGCATGCATATATTACACAGTCAAATTGAACAATTAATTTCTTTTATGATATACGTAAACTAAATTCACTTATGTACATTAATTTAACGAAATACATTTTAGTTCAATTCACATTTTTTTTTTGTCAGGTAACCTAATGATTAAAAATTCACCCTAAGGTGAATAAGTAGCGAATCAAAAGTTCAAATTTTCACCCCTACATATAAAATGTGACGTCTCTTAGAATTGAGTTATGCGCATGGGTACATTCACATAGTTTTTTTTAATTGTAAAAAAAATTCATGTATACCTCCACTCAACGGACATACATACATCTGGTTCGCATACCATGTAATATAGGTGATGGTCATCAACTCACTTATAATCACTATTCTTATACGATTATGATGTATAAATTAATACTCCTTTCGTCCATTTTTATAAGACTATCTTACAGATATCATGGATATTAAGAAATATTGTTGAAGTAACAAATTTGTCGCAAATGTGTGTATGTTTTACCAAATTGTCATTTGTGTATAAATATATTAAGGGAAATGCTATTTAAAAGTTAAAAAATTGTAGTTCAATGCAAACTTACTATTTTTGGTTTTATTAGGGCACTTGCTAGCATAACCCATATACTCCATAAAGGTGACATTTCACATGGGAAAGGGTAAAACTTTCCCACCATGGGAAAGTTCAATTTAGCCCTTAGATGAATTGAAGAGCACAATTTTATCATACACTTCCAACACTGGATTATTTCTTTTACACCTCCCACCATCCTTCTTTCTCCTCCCCACCACCAACAACATCAAACACACCACCAACTCTCCTCCCACCACCATCAGTTTTGCAAGATCAGACCAACCATGGCTACCATTCCAATAGCTCGAATCACAAAGATCTTCACACATGAAAAAGTACAAAGCAACATAGCATCAATGGGATTGGTAGCAGAATAAAAGCAAACAAATAAAGAACAATAGAAAGCTTAATCATTACTATAACCCTTTTGAATCATCGTTACAACAATAGAAAGCTTATAATTAGATAATGACACCAATTCAAATTTTTAATCAAAATTTGAGATTAATTACTACAAATATTATTATGCTTCTTTACTGTGATGTACGTGAGGAATGACTTTTTGATTTGTTCAGAACGAACCAATCTATTTTCACCATTGGTTATAGCCAAAAAATATTAAGTGAAAATGAAATACCTCATAAGCAAATACTTATTGTTTTAAATAATTGAAGAGGTTTCAATTATTGGTGGTGTTTTTGTGAAGGTGGTTGTTAAAGTTGTTGTTGGTTGTGGGAGGTGGGGAGCCTGGAGGGAGACCGACCACAAAGGTGGGATGAAGATGAGAAAATGATAAGCTTTAATAGAAGTGCACAATCTAACCATTTATCTTGTGTGACCTATGGTGGGAAAGTTTTACCCTATCAAGCCCGGATACGTGATACTGATACGGGTGTGGGTATGCAGATACGCGGAATTTTTAAAATTTAGGATACGATACGGCTAAAATATGTTAACAAAATTTTTACACTAAAACTTATATGGATGTAAAATACTTGAATAAAACCAACATTGAATAAAACCAACTTATTATAAAAGTCACAATTTTTTAAAATAATACATGTGATCAAAATAAAAAGATGTTAAGTTTTCTTATAAAATTGAATCATATACACATTTTCACTGAATTTTCACAACATTGTCTCATTTTTTACTCTTCATCTTTTATAGGATACATATCTTTGAAGTATCTTATAAGTATCCTTGTGTATCTGTGTCTGTGGAGTATCCTATAAGTATACGATCAAATATTTTTTTAAATTAAAATAATTAATTATGATATTTCGTGGGTACATATCCGCGAGTATCCGTGAAGTATCGGTATCTGATACGTATCCGATACGGGTACGTCTCCATTTTGGAGTATCCAAGCTTCATAGGTTTTACCATTTCCCATGTGAAATGTCACCATATATTAAATGCTAACTTTTTCATATTTCAATATACTCCCTCCGTCCCTTTTTATAGGAGTAATTTACAAAAATCACGTGTATTAAGAAAGGTTGTTAAATTAATAAAGTTGTCTCAAATGTGTGTGACTATTACTAAATTACCCTTAATTAAATATATATTTAATGTTAACTTTTCATATACCAAGACAAATTGATAGTATTAATAAGGGGTATATTTGGAAAAAGAGTAATTAATGCATCTAGGAATTTGTATATGATCTTATATTTAGGGACAAAACTTTTTTGTAAACTACTCATATAAGGGATGGAGGGAGTATTTCGATAGTATTAATAAAGGGTATAATTGAAAAAGAGTAATAAATGCATCTAAAAATTCGTAGATGATCTTTTATTCAAGGACAATGTTTTTAAATAGTCTTGTAATTAGGGACTAGTTGGATATTTAAATAGTCTTGTAATTAGGGTATAATTGTTATTAATTGATATTAAAATATTTGAATGTTAGATGTTTTGGAAATTGTCACCACTCTCAAATTTGTGTAAGTGAACTCAATACACATGCACTTAACTGAATTGAGTTTACAAAGTTTAAATAACAAAAAAAAATCACTTATCTTTGCTATAGAATATCAATGGAAGACATTTTGATTAAAAGTGTTATTGGTGCATTGTTTAAGAAGACAAAAGAGGTAAATTTTGATGGAAAACTAAATTTACATGGGATCCACATGATGTGGGATCCATGTGAATTTTAACAAATCAAAGAGAGTGAGTTAGAAAAGTGTGTGTTAAAATGTGTGTTGCTAGCATTGCTCTTTGGTGTAATAACGTTGACATTACCGATTGAATTATGCCTTATCGAATATGGATCATCCAATTATATAATGCAATGTAATTTTTTTATATTTAATTCCTCAAAGGATTTTATTTTGTATCAGAAAAAAGAATCAAATATTCATCAAAAAAGGAATAAATAATCACTTAATCAAATTTATAGACAAACGGTTGCATATCATAATTAAACCGATTAATCATGGTACAAGTAGGCAAATTCAAAGGAAACAAGAAGGCTAAAACTTGTTACAAAACGAGTCAATGTCATAAACTATATATGAAGGAATCGTCATTTCTAACAAGGAATTTGTCGAGTGAACCACTTAAGAACACGAACTGGAAGCTTTACAAGACTCACAGCCAAATTTGCCAATCCAGCGCAGCAAATGCAACATGGGCACAAGCAACTCAATATAGATCTGCACAATAATAATATAACTCACAATCACAAACAAAAAACCAAAAAATAATAAAATAAAATAAAAAGACACACTGTGCTACATGTTGACTAAGCACCGATGCATCCGGCGAAAGTAGTTGGTGTGTAGGGTGTGTGAGTGTTGGAAACCCTAGATACGAGTTTTATTTTTACTTATATATAAAATGAAATTTGACTAAGCTAGATCTGTCTCTATATATATGATTTCATAAAATGAGAAAGGATCATCAAACTATATAATAAAATTGATGAAAAACGAAAAGAGATAGAAAAATTAAGAGAAATTACGTACCCAAAAAGCCAGATAACTGCACCAACAAGAGATAAAATCAAAGCCAAGAGAGCAAAAGGTAATCCAAGCAAAAAACCCAATGGCCTGCATTCACAACCTTCATCATCTGCCATATTTTATTTATTTATTTATTTATTTCTATATTCTTCAATGGATCTTTGTGAACGTGAACAAGGACGAGGGGAAGTGGAGAAGTTGGGGGGTTTATATATATAAGCGATTAATTAAACGTGTTGTGTTGATTATTTCAATTTATAAATTTGAAGACAACAATCATGACGCGGAATGAGTGTTTTTTTAACATTACTATTAAGATGAAATTAATGACAATAACGAGTAGCTTCCACTAACATTCCTTTGTAGACAAAAATACCCTTGAGATGAATGTCATTTTACGAATTTCTTTGTTGTTGTTGGGGCTAATTTTGGTACTTCATTATGCGGAAATTTCCTTCTATGTTTCATATTCATGAAGCATGTGGTTTAGTTGGCCGTCTTATATTACTTCATCCACAAAGTTGAAATTTGACTTCTTTCTTAATAAAAAAATATTTCTGAGTTTTTTTTTTTTAATTTCTTTCTTTCTAGTTTGCAAAATCCTATGTTATAATCCATCGCCATCAGTTAGATAAGTCACATTGCAAGTACATGTTGATTACCAGGTCAATTGTGCTTTGAACAATTTTTTATCTTTTATAAAGTTGTTTTTTGTCCCAAAATTGATTGTATTAGTGCAAATTATTAAGGGAGAAAGCGAGAAAACGAATGCAAGCGAAATTTAGGGATTTATATGCAATTATTATTACTATCTCAACCCACATGTCTTAGTGGTGGCATAGTGTCATGTTAGAGAGCTTAGAGTATGTTCTTCCGATGCCAATTTTGTGGGTTAATTTATACGTAGTTGTGCTCTGATTTTAATCGAGGCTTCTTCATTGGATATGGTGGGATTGTTTTCATGGATTAGTCGGTCATTATACAGATACCAAGTTTCAAAAAAAATGTTATTATTATATTTGTTCCTAAATTACTATAAGATTATCTTGATAATTCACGAGAATTATAAAAGTTAGTAACAATATTAAATTTGTCAATAAATAAAGGGTTTTGCTAACAAGTACTCTAAGAGCATTGTTTAAGGAACCCACAAAAAGAAATTTTGTCTTGAAAATATAAGTCAAAAACATGTAAAAGTCATAATTACACAATTTTCAATGCAAAAATTACTACTTTTTACTTGCTTAAACAATGCCCTAAGAACACTTGTTAGCATTTTCCATAAATAAATAGTTAATGTTTTTTTTTAAGGAAAATAGTTAATGTAGTTGAAAATAGTTTATAAGGCAGTGATGAAGGCAGAGCTGATGCTGGAATTCTCAGTCTGAAGGAGGGGGCAAGACATGATCCATCCACCCGCTCCCAAAACCATAAAGCTTTCCGTCCAAGGACTGTCAGTTTGTCACTCCTAATCTTCCTCCCGTTCGAGGAAGGGTTAATTCAACGATCCTCCCTAAACTGAAATACAAAAAATAAAACGAACAACAAAACGTTAAAACTTAAAAATATAAACATTTGAATTACTAAAAAAGACATAACAATTTAATCGTAAAAAAACAAAAGTTAAAATAAACATCAAACATTTTAACATAACAATTAAATCGTAAAATTAAAATAAACATATCAATTGACGCGTAAAAAAGACAAAAATTAAAATAAACATTAGACATTTTAACATAACAATTAAATCGTAAAATTAAAATAAACATATCAATTGACGCGTAAAAAAGACAAAAATCAAAATAAACATTAGACATTTTAACATAACAATTAAATCTCGTAAAATTAAAATAAACACTTTAATATGACAAATGAATCGTTAAAAAAACAATAATTAAAACAAACATATAAACATATCAATTTAAATAAACATATAAATTGACGCGTAATTAAATAGAATTAAACAATTAAACTTACTGCAAGGTCGCTTCAAATTGTTTGCATGCCACATGTCTACTGAAATTCGGTAGAAGCGACGTGTCAGTAGGCCCCCAGGAAAATCCTCCGGTCCGGCCTCTTCCTGAGCCTCCTATTGAGCCTCACCCTCCTGATGCTACTCATACTGAGCCTGAGGCTGCTCATAATGTTGTGTCGGTCTACTGTAACTGTCCGATTTCTAGAATTAGATTTATCTATTATTATTATTATTATTATTATTATTATTATTATTATTATTATTATTATTATTATTATTATTATTATTATTATTATTATTATTATTTATTGTATTTGTTAAATGTTTATTTGATGTGTGATTGGTGGGTTAGTGGAATTCTAAGTGATTGAGGGTATTTTAGTCATTTTAACATGAGTGTGAAGGTGAGAAAAACACACAAGAAGGGGGGGTTGAATTGTGTGTGGGCTGTTTTAAAATTCTTTTTCTTTCTCAAAACTTTGGTTAAGTTCAGAAGTTGATTCTGAACCTTTATCAGAGTGTTTATGCAGCGGATTAAATAGAGAAGAGAAAGGGAAAGAGAGACACACAATGTTTTTATACTAGTTCCTTCCACAAGTTGGAAGTAGTCTAGTCCCCCTGTCACTTACAGGAGATTTAACTATAATCAAACTGATTACAATTGCTCAGAACACAAAGTAATGAGACTTCAATGCTCAAACACCTAGTAAGAGACTTCTAATGCTCAGAACAAAAAGTAATGAGACTTCCCTGCTCAAGACACACAGTCAAGAGACTTCCAATTGCTCAGAACACAAAATAATGAGACTTTCCTGCTCAAGACACAAAGTCAAGAGACTTCTAATTGCTCAGAACACAGAGTAATGAGACTTCAGGATGCTCAGCACGCAGACTGAGACTTTGTTTCAAACTGGTTTACAAAGAAAGAAGTTTGAGTTGAACACTTGATCAAATATCTGAGGTGTTCACTTAATACAACTCAATTAAGACTCTAACACTTAAGAAATTCTAAGATAAACAATTGTAAGAATTCTTAAGTTATTTTGTGACAGAAAACGTAAAACAAAGTGCTTGCAGTTCTAATGTTGTAGGTTGTTTTTCTGTACAGAGTCTTGGCAATTCTTCTTCAAAACTTCACCCTTTTATAGAAAATAAAAGTGCTGTTGAGATTGCCCATAAAAGCAGCAAGGAGCCGTTGCAAAGAGAGGCTAGGTCAGCTGAGTTTGTGTGCTTAAAAACAGAGCACACAAAGTTTGAATACATTCCTTAAAACCTGGGGAATGTTTCTGAGAAGGAGACAACAATTCCATTTAGCTGTTCTGACATTGCAGGCTTTACAGTTGACAGAGACAGCTGCTTTTCCTTAAAGAACTCAGACTTCAGAAGCTTCTTCAGGAACAGTACTTCAGGAGCTCTCTTCAGACGCACACTTCAGGAGCACTGTTCATCAGAAGCTCACTTCAGAAGCAAGTCTTCAGACGCACCCTTCAGAAGCACTGTTCATCAGACGCACTTCTTCAGACGTTGACTTTTGTTGACCTTCAGACTCAGCCTTCAGACGTTGACTTCTGTTGACCTTCAGACTCAACCTTCAGACGTTGACTTCTGTTGACCTTCAGACTCAACCTTCAGAAGCACCCTTCAGACGCAGTCTTCAGACTCTGCCTTCAGAAGCACCCTTCAGACGCAGTCTTCAGACTCTGCCTTCAGAAGCTGCTTCAGACCCAGTTTTGCTTCAGTCTTGCAACAAAGGCTTCAATGCTCTTTTTCTTGCTCTTAGCTTGTTCTTCTAAAACCAATATTAATTACCAACATTAAGAACATGGTTCTGCACACTTAGAACAAAGCATTAGCAATTCCAATTTTCTTTTTAACACTTTGTTATCATCAAAACCCAAAAGAGATTTGTTCATACACATTTTGTTCCAACAGAGTGGCATTTTTGTAATTATGTTAGAACTAGAAATTTGAATTTTAGAGAATAGTGGTGTATAAGTAAGATGGGGGGGGGGGAGGGTTTAAGTGAAGTAAAAGTGTAGAGAAAATAATTGTGTGAGTTAGATGTGACTAAGCTCATTAGTGTGAGTGATCCTAACCCATATTATATAAAGAATAGTAGTGAGTGTTGGTGAATTAGGTCACAAAACATTTACAACTTTGGGAAAAGGCAAGAGGGAGAGAATAGAAGAGAAAGAAGAACTTGGAGATAAGGAAAAGGGGAAAGCACTAGAGATTAGACAAGCTAGGAAGCAACTTTTGGTGGAGAATTGAGGTAAGAGGGAAGATTATTTTCACCAATTGGGTTTTAATAAGCAAATGGATAGTTTGAGTGTTTTATCTTATGTTTAATTTCATGATGTTTATTGTTAATTATGTGAAATTTGTGCTCTATTTTGTTGGTTGAATTAAGTATGTTAAAACTTAGTAAATTCATGTTTTGTTTATGTCAAAATTCATGGTTTGATATAGTGAATTGATTAACTTGGTGAATTTTGATGAATATCAATTGAATGATGTTTGTTGTTTAATAAGTTGATTTTGAGTATGTGTATGTGTTTTGTTTGAGATTCCATGAAATTATGTTGAATAAGTTGTGGTTTAAGTGATTATTGTTATGTTCATGGTGAAATTGCTTAATTAAGTGAATTTGAATAAGTTGTTGTTTTTGAATAAAGTTGCTGCCATGATACATGATAAGAATGAATGAGATTATGTTGATTTTGTGGTTTGGTGGTGAATTGAGTAGTTGTTGTTGGATTAAATAAGTTGTTGATATAATGATTGAATTAAGTGATTGAGAACATGTGGAACATGAAAGAATTGCTACTATTGTTGTTAATCCATGTTTGTTGATGAGTTGTTGGTGAAAGTATTATTTTGAGACGAAGTTTGAAATTAAGTGAAAACATGGTGAATTTGATGAAAAGTGATTATTGATTAAGTTGTTTAAACTGAGTTTGAAGCATAATTGAGTAAGAAATGTTGAATAAATGTTTTTGATCGAATCCGGTGCGTTTGTGATCGAAATTTGTCGTTAAAACAAGATTTTCCGTACGAAAATGCGAAAAATCACTTTTGCTGTCTTGGGAGGGATGCACGACCGTGCGTGACTCTCGACATTAGTCAGCACAACCGTGCATGTTAGGAGCACGACCGTGTGCCCCCTGTTTTTGCCCGAAACCTCGTTTTCGTATTTTTAAAGGTTCCTAAGGCATGTGTTGGGCCCCAAACCCCTAAACTTGATCAATGAGTGTTTAATTATGATGTACAAGGTTGGTTAACATGATGCATGATTAAAGATAACTTAGGATTGGAAAGTTGTGAATTAAACTTGGAAATCTATCTTTAATTGAGCTGTGAAATGTATTGCAATCATGATAATTGGTTATGAAAGTGTGAATGATGTTGTGCCATGATTATAAAGTGAATTAATGATGGATTAATGTAACTTACTTGATTTAATCATGAAATGCGAACTATGTGAATGTTGAAGAATGTAAGCATGTTGTTTATGATATGACGATGATTAAACTTGTTGAATGCATTAATATGATGTGATGATGATAGTTGTGGCTTAATGCATAATAGTTGTGATTAAATGATGATGTGGTGACAACATGAATTGTGTGGATGTATTGATTTGATAATGCAAATGATAGTTGTGAAAGTTGCATGATTTAAGATCATGAGTTATAGTTGTGTGCATTGTCAAGTCCATACGTGAACATCCATGCATTAATGGTCAGTCGAAAGTTGCTTGATTTAAGGTCAAGATTTATAGTTGCTTGATTTAAGATCAAGATTTATAGTTGGGTGATTTAAGATCACTATTTATAGTTGGTGATTTAAGACCACTACTTATAGTTTGGTGATTTAAGATCAATATGGTACCACATGCATATAGAGTCGTGTGAGGCGCATTACATGCACATGAGTCGTGTTTGGCAATGTTTTGGTGTGAACTTGTGCATTTATGTGGTAAATGTCTAATTGTTGATGTGTGGAAATTATGAATGACTCATAATTGTGTTAATGACGATTTATAATTGAATTAATGATTAATTGTTGATGATGTATATTTAAGTTGGCAATTATGCATTGATGAGAAGATGCTATGATTTATGAATCATGTTTTGGAATGTTGATGTATTTAAGTTGTTAATAATGATGAATGAATTATGCATGTGTTGATAACCAGACTATTTATGTTGAATGCTTATATGTTGTTGATGTTTTGCCTGAAACTTACATGCGTTTATTAATCATTTTTGTTGAACGTATATCTTACTCTTCAGTGGCTTTGTTGTCACCTCACCTTCGTGGTGTAGACTTGCAGGTTGAGAAGTAGATTGTTTGGTGAGTTGTGCTGAGGACGGCGTTACGCCTACTCCTTTTATTGCTTCTGAGGATGTCTAGATTATGTGCTATGATTTAGGAGTTTTGGGGATTGTAATATCTTACTTATTGAATATTTCATCATGATGTATTTATTTGAGATTTTTATGATGAGACCCGAGATGATATTATGTTGAGATGATTATTTTCCATTGTGCTGTGATTATTGTTGATGAGATTTTTATTATGAGAAATTTGTATGAGTTAAATGATGATTTGTAATATCCCGATTATGTGGAATTGTATGATTTATCGTTTAATTAGTAGTCTCGGCGATCGGGGTCTTATACCTATTGTCATGTCTCCTTCTAACAGGAGGGCGCATAGACTGCCTATCAGCCCGTGCACTGCTGGTCATGGTCTCCCTGCCTCCTCTCAGCCTATCCGGTCTCTGAGACATATCTACACAACATAAAACAAAGCAAAAAATCAATATTTTTTCATAGGGACATTGTGTGATTTCTAACTAATCAACATCAACAATTCAATCTCTAAACTACCATATTGCATTCAAAGTCACTACAATCAACATTAACAATCCAGATTTATAACTAATTTCAGCATTAACAATGCAAAAATCAAACAAATTTTCATTTGAGACATTTAATCAAACACCTAGAGTTCAACATAAAATCTAACAATTTCTAAACCCTAAATTATCACATTGGAGTGAAACTTACTCTAAACAACATCTAAACTACAATTTCTAACATATTTGATATCAATCCAAAAATCTAACATGCAAATCAAATCCCAAAAAATTTAACATTTAAACCATAAAAAGCCAGTGCAATAGGATAATAAACACTTACTAGATTTTGGGGTAGAAGTTGACATTGATTGGCTCAAGATTGAAGAAAATCGCACAATTTGGAAGCAAAATTGTATTCATTGCTTTTGAATGTGAATGTTTTTGTTTCTGACTTTGTTGTTTTATAACAGAACGCAACGTGACTTAAGTCACGTTAACATATACAGAACGTGAGTTAACTCACGTTGGTTCAACGTGACTTAACTCGTGTTGATGGTGTCGAACGTGACTTAAGTCACGTTGGGGTTATTTTAGACAGTTTACGTGGAAGTGAACAATTTTGTTTGGGAGAAGAGCAATTTCCTAAAAACCCTCACACTAGACCAACTTACCCAGCCCAATCCCTCACTTTGGGGCTAAAATCTATCAACCCCTTCCATTTGAGAGCCTCCGCCAAGAAAATTACTTTTTAGCTTCTAATATTTCTCTCAGCCACTCTCAAATTGCTTTAATACCTACAACGGCAGTCAAATGTTGTTCAGAAAGATATTTTAAATTCGGTTGAACTGATCTAAAAAGTGCCGTTCGATGAAGGGAAAGAAGAAATTGCTGAAGCATCAAGAGTAACTCTCCATGCCAATATATAACCCAGGGAACTATTTCCACATCTTAAATTTGGGGTTGCTCTTGAAGTGTATAGGAAATTATGGGTTATTAGTATTGACGCCACATTTATCAATACTACACCGAGTCTTTTTCGAAGTTTAAACTTTTAATGGCAAATTTTTTATGGAAGTTTATCTTTAGACGGCAAAATGAGTTCAAACAAATATTTCTCTAAGCACAAGCTTTTGAAGAATTGGGTGTAGCAGTAAAAATTCAGGTGTCGTTATCGACAAAGTCATTTGTCTCAATCTTAAACCAACATAGTAAACAACATGAGTAATCTGACTTTAAAAAATTGACTTCTATTTATTGAGTTGTTTGTTGTGAGGCAATCTAACTTCAATATTGATTAGTTTTATATCGGAATCAAAATACCTACATCGTAAAGGATACGTCGAGAAGCCTACTTACGATCTGGTCTTCGAGCATAATGATTTTCGACTTAAATGCACTCAACAAATACTCTCACGAATCTTTGACAAAAAAAAACCTCCCACAACCATTAACCGCATACATATTTGTTATAAACCATGAGAATAAAATAAAATTATATACACCATTCGTTCTTTTTGGGCAAAATTACACAAATCGTCCCTTAACTTAATTTTAGGTAACACTTTTGTCCTTTATCTTATTTTTTTTCCCGATTTAATCTTTTATGTTATATTTAGGTAGCACTTTATTCTTTTATCTTTTTCTCTTCCCGATTTAATTCTTTATGTTATAAAATATCAACATTATTATCCTTTTTGTGGGGTTTTTTCAATGAAATTTGAGTTTCTATGTTTGTGTGTAGAAGATTGGGTTTGTTTATGAGTTTAATGAACTTTTTTTATGTTTTTTCTTTATAAATTTTTTGATTTTGTCTTGATAAAAAGGATAACAATGTTGACATTTTATAACATAAAAGACTATATCGGGAAAAAGAAAAAGATAAAGGACGAAAGTGATACCTAATTAAAACATAAAGGAATACATCGAGAAAAAAATAAGATAAATGACGAAAGTGTTACCTGAAATTAAGTTAATAGACGAATTGTGTAATTTTGCCTTCTTTTTAATAGTGGTCCCGAATATGTTTAAGGTGTGCTATCATACAAACTGCAACATTTTTAGGAACACCAACTTTTTTATAGTTGAATAAATAATATAGTTAAAAATTTATAGGTCAAATTTTATGGGGGGTTAAAATTTTCTCTCTCTAAAATTTAGGTTCAAAATAATATTGAGTTTTTTTCATTATAGACATTGTGTGTGTATTGAGTCCCTGCCAACTATATTATGCTCACTAGGACTAACTTGATGATAGATTTAAATAAGAAATAATTTTAAAATTTCAATTATTAAAATTATTGATTTTGGAAGATTCTGCAGTTAGCATGAAATCAAGGATTAATAAATTATGACAACTTGAGAATTTTAAATAAATTGAATATTTTTTATAATGACAAATTTTAATATATCAATTGCAAATTTGTGGAATCAAAATCACTAAATAAAATATCGAGCGCTAAAGTGGTACATAGGTCATACCATGTTAAAAGTATAATTATTCACCACTGGTTGACAATAACTAATCCATGCAAGTGGAGTTGTTACCCTCACAATTGAATTTTCTTCATATGCAACAATTATATATCAACAATCAATCACTTACTAAAGATGTTTCAATCATTTATCTCTCGAACTAACCATACGTTAGAATGTTAATTAACACATCCTCTAACATATTTTTCTTAACACACACCGTTTAGTAGGTTGAAATTAAAACGTGTTCTACAAAAGCATGTAGACCCAAAATAAATTTAAAAAAATAAGTGTGTTGCTATAGCTTAATTTTTCATCTAAACTACCGCTGAACTACAAGAAAACAATTTTATTCTTCATAACTTTGTTGAAAATCGGTGTGTCACTATATTAAGATTTATACGGATATTTGCTAAAAAAAAAAGATTTAGACGTATACAAACAAAATACTGATTCAAATCAAATATCCAAACAAAACACCTGTTGCCACAAAACTTACATAGAATACTTCCATGCATATTAGACAAAATGTTCATCTCCACATATATATCATGTCACCCCTTCTGGGCCAGCTCTTCAAATATCATTTCCAGATCACCAAAGTACAATCCAATATGTGCTACAGAGTTATGCCCCCTCTGTACATCTACACATCTCTCTCTGAATTTGAATATTGTGTATTGTGTGCTATAGTCCCTCTGTAGTTTATATATTTGTTATTAGCTTTAGAAAATTGTAAGTGGATTTCAACATAATTATAAATCTATTCTTTGCACCTATTATTGGGGGAAAAACTCAAGTATTTTGTAATAGAGCTTCATATATATAGAGAGAGGGGGAGAACTTTAGTTAATTATGCATGTGTTAAGTATAAATGGAATGAAAAGAATATGAAGTAGTGTCCGAAAGCAATTCAAAATTAGAATTGTTTAGATCCTAGGATTGTTGGGACTTCTAAGAGAGTCTAAAAGACTAAGTTCGATCATCGGGTTAAGTTAAAGCTATCACATTTTTATTCAAAATATTAAAACATTATATGTGTGTATATGTGTGTGTCTATATATATATATATATATATATATATATATATATATATAGTCATCTCAATTTAAGACTTCTGACTAAAAGACACCAGGGAACCACTTCAGCTCCCCACCAAGTCAAACTAGGTTATAATACCATCGTTGATACTTATGGGAAAACCTTTAAACATAGAATAGATCATCATATTGGACTAGCTAAGAGGAGTACAATTTGCTTGGTCACAACCCAAATAAAAATGATTTGGGCACATACCTGTTTTTTTTATATATCACTTTATATATATATTTGTGCAAAGACAACTCTAAAGTTAATCGCATCTTAACTACTTTTTTGAAACAAAGCCACCCATAACAATTCAATTATTTTTCAAAATTAAATATAAATCTATTTAAAAATTATAGAATATCCGAAAACTAATTATCTTTTAGATGAATATTTTTCAGTTATAAATTTTTCCTTAGTAATACGATTTTATTTTAAAATTTATATTTAAAAACACAAACTAAATTAAACTAAAACAAATATTTCATAATATATAAATACACACACAGCGAAAAATGCACCGGATCCCATCAAAATGCACCGAACACACACAACGAAAAATGCGGTAGACATGAAAGTTAGTGCTTGTGTTTTCGTTAGTTATGAAATAAAAGAAGTACTACTACAAAGCTTTATAAAAAAAATAAAAATAAAAGAAGTAAAAAAAGAAAAAAGCACTTACTTTGGTATATATATATTGAGGCAACAGTTTGAGTATAAAACATTACATAAAGTATATTTTTTTTATCTTTTAATTTTTTTTATAAGGTCAAAAAGCAAAATAGATTAAAACCTCCCTAATAAGCTAAAGGAGATCCTAGAAGGAATAAAAAAAGTATATACAAATAGAACATGCTAGAAAACTAGCCAAGCAAGTAGAAGCAAATCTTTATAAAAAATTATAGCCGAAACACTCCAACAGGTTGGGACACCAAGAATGAAATTTAAACGATGAGAGTGGTTTATGCGTCTTTATCCACCATCAAATATTAAGCTTGATACGATCAAGAAACTGCTCGAGTTAATAATTTACTACTGAAGATTCGAGCACTACACTCATTCCACACTATTCAGATAGTAGCTAACCAAACAACCTGAAGACCTAAAGAGATATCCTTCCTGAATGCGTGTGAACCATCAAATTGTGGTGCAAGCTCGTCAACATCAACTGAATTTGCCGTCGAAATTCCTGACCATAGATAAATAATATGCCAAATTTACCGAAAAAAAAAATCACATCAAAGAAAAAACAAGATGATTACGAGTTTTTTTATCTTTTAAGCTCGCAACTTGTAGAAAACGTACTCTAAAAAAACTTGTAGAAAATGTATCATTATTGGGGTGGCGGATGTCTTTTTTGTTATGTCATTTTTCAAATAAGGGGCTCATAAGATTTTATTAAGGCTTAATTGCAGTTTTAACCCACTGATTTCATAATTGAGCGAATTTAACCCCTCTAAATTTGAACGTGCGATTTTAGCCCCATACTTTACCCCCAACCAGATTTTGACCAAATGTTGACCATAAAATGCTGACATAACATTTTAAAAATGGAAAAGTTGGTTTAAATGGTTATTTAATTAAAAAAACTAAAGTATTAAAGAAAAAAGTTGCTCACGTGACTTACATAATTGATTAAAGACAAAAATATATATTTAATTCTAAAAACAAAAAGCTTATAAAAGAAACCTATTGTGGTAAACAAAGGGAGATGTGAGAAAATACCCTAATTCTGAAATCGGGGGAAACGATTCAATTGAGAAACAAGGTGTAAACTGAAGGTGAACACAAAATTACAGAAAAATTCAAACTCATTTCATCAAATGAATGATGTTTTCATTCATTATCAACACAATCCTATCACTTGTGTGATTGAAGGTGAAATTGATGAGAAAATAAGATAAATTTTGACGGTTAGAAGAGAAGAATATGGAATAGTGATGAAGAATTGAGAAATTATGAGCATGGAGTCTCACCCTAATTGAAGAAGGAGAGGAGAAGGATTGGTTGCTCATTGGGTGAAAGAAAGACATTTTTGGTTACTGTGTAGTTTCTATCACTCACGTGATCTTTATTTTATTTTATTTTAAAATCATTTTTGTTAAAATAAAATCCACATCAGCACATTATGGTCAATATTTAGTCAAAATTTGATTGGGGACTATGAAATAAGAAAGGGGATAAACTAGGGGACCAAAATTGCACATTTGAAACTAGGGGGTTAAAATTGCACAATTGAAAATTAAGGGGGTTAAAAATGCAATTAAGCCTTTTATTAAATGAGGGTGGTGACTTGTAATCGCATATACTTAGTACCATTCTTCGTCGATTCATATTTTTTTAATTTGATTGCTGGATTGTAAATTTATATCTTACATATCATCTATGTATATATTTATGTAAGTTTAAAATTATTTGATATGATATTGATACCCACCAAGATTAAGAGTTTGTGCGTTTTTATTGAGCATCATTAATCTTGGTGGAACTCAACAATTTCATATCAAATGATTTTAGATCTGTGTAAATATTTACATGGATGATATATATGATATAAAATTACAATTCAACAATCTAATTTGAAAAGTATACATCAAATAAAATAATATTGAGCGGTGTAACATTGATGTAATATTACATCAGTGTAGTTTGATTCATCCACATATACACACACCATTTCATTTTTAAAAGCTTAAATACACCTCATAATTGTTCTCACTACTCAAAATTTATAGGTTCGTCCATGTTCAACATCTATTTTTTATATATAATTTGAATCTTCTAACTCACATTTGACACACAAACAAGGATGTCTCAATTCCAGAGTTGATATGGAAGAGTAACATATTTATATACCATGTAGCCATTACAAAAAATTAGGGGTGTACATGGGTTGAGTCAACCTAGAAACTCCGGTCAAACCCACCCAAAAACCTAACAAAGTGTGTTGGGCTGGGTCATTGGGTGGGTATTGTTTTAAAAAATAAAAAATCCAAAAAAAAAAATAACGGGTTTCGAGTAAAACTAGACTCAGACCCAATAAACTCACTTACCCAATAATACCCACATTTTAATTTTATTTTCATAGGAACGAAGGAAAATACCAAAAATTTTGGTCATAAATCAAGTCTAACTTTCAAAAATGACACAAGGTATCAACTATATTGAAAATTAAAGCATGATAGTTACAGATTAGAATGTTGCACTTTTTGGTTATTTTAATGTTAATGCAATTTTATGTCATGTAACTTTAATTTGTTGCAAGTATTTTATGATGAAATTTATTATTTGATATTATCGTTTATTATTTTAGGACGCTAAAATATAATGAAAATATGTAACACAATTTTTTTTAAGGAAATAACAATTTTGAGTAAATTTTATGAAAAAAATATAAAGACTCATCATTTAGTCATTTAATATTAACAAAAAATAGAAAAGTAATTTGGGTAACCCAATACCCAATCCAAACCATAAATTGATGGGTTTGCCCAACCCAATTCAATAATGTAACGAGTGGTTATTTTAACTCACCTAAATCAGAGTATCCTATATGGTTCGGGTCTTGGGTTTGGTTAAACCCAACCTAAACCGATCCGCGTACACTCATAACAAAAATATCATAGGATCATAACTTAAAAGGGAATGTTGAGGATTATCATAAACAATGCCCTAGTAAATGCCCTAAATGAAGGGGGAATTGTTTTTGCCATGACTTAGGATATAATAAAAGTTCGATCCAGTTGCATTATTGTGTTGAGAGAGAGTCGATGTCAGTGCCTTGAGTTTGGATTGTCTTGATGGAGAGTAAAATATGGGGACCTCTTTGAGAAAGACTCACATAGATATATAGAAACTCAGATTCCTTATATAATTGTAATGACCGGCCAGCAGCTACAATTATTTCTATTTTGAGGACCCTTTTAGAAAAAACAATATCTATGTCCATGTTCATAACTCATAAGGACCATCAGTAAATTAAGACAGATATGTCTTTTTTCTAGTACTAACAAAGTATGTCAATTGACTGAGAGAAAAATGAATGATTCCCACCGCATTGGTCCCTCCATCCACGTGGTTTGAGCTTGAATTGAAAGATTCATCACCTAAATATATTTCCATGGCATTAAATGTAAAGCATAAAATGGATATATATGTATAACGAGATAGGAGACTTATTTAGAGATAAAAATGTTAAATTGACAACTAGAGTGACCACACTATTTTGGTAGGTGTGCTAATAATGCTATTTTTCTAATATTGTCTCTAAAACTCAATTTTTTTATTGTGAGTCATGCCACCACTTTATGTCAGGTATATCTTTAAATTATAAGACTTATATAAATTTCACTCAATAAAAGAATGAATGTTATAAATTGTTAAAAAGAGATTATTCATATCATTGTTGGCGACTACCATGGTTTTATGACTTTTTCAAAATTTGTTAAAAAAATCGATCGCGTCCTCTTTTAGAGACGCATTGCAAAATTCATCCCTATAAATGAAGGATTTTTAATGGTAACAGCTTTGATTTTTTTTAATCTATTTTTGATATGATTAAAATAAAGCATTTCTATGTTTTAATTGCATTATTTGGTGGGCAGGTTTAAATTTTTTAGATTGGCATTGTCCATTGCAATGTATAATGTATTCTTTTTTACTAATCAATGTATAATGTATTAAACACGGTTTGTTTTGAGTACTGCTTTTCTGAAAACGGATTGAATTGTATGTAATCTTTTTAATGCATTTTAATTTAGTTATAAATGAAGATCATGAAGATTTTTCCCATCAAATATACTATATATGGTAGAAATTAAGCAATAACATTTGTATTTAGATGAAGTGGGTTTTAAGCACAATAATAAGAGTTCCCGTGAAATTAGCTCAGTTGGTAGGAACAATGTATAATATATGCATGGACCGTAGTTCAAACATCGGACACCCCACTTCTCCACATTTAAAATGTGTGAGTTCCAGCGACTAGACTATTTGACAAAAAAAAAGGTAAACTAGAGGTGTGTAGAGATACTTGAATCGTGATAAGGATAGTTTGTCTCACTGGTTTGTGGCGCACACACACAGTGTAGACCCCTCTCTCTAGGGTGGCACTCACGGGTACGGCATAGACCGTAAATTTTACTTCAACGTGAGTCACATATTGTTGTTTTTTTGGGGTTACTTTCATCATTCAATTCAATTCAATATAGAAATTTCGAATGATCAAACCTGAGTAGAATGCATCAATCTTTTCTAATATATATGCTTAAACGGGTATCTTGAATTTGAACGTAAGTACAATGTCCTAAAAATATTTAATATGCTGAAGCACATATTCGAATTTGCAATTCAATTCGTTGTTTTCTAAAAATGATCTCTTGAATTTAAATGAAGCAACTAGATGAGACTCAAAACATGTGGTGGTCTATGTTTCGAAATTTATCATCATCATCATCATCATCATCATCATCATTATTATTATTATTATTATTATTATTATTATTATTATTATTATTATTATTATTATAGTCTTAACTACTATTAAAAGTTTTGTTTTTATCCCACATGTTTTAGTAACTGTTACACTACATTGGTCATTTTTGCCAAGTGATATAACCAAGTAATTTCTAAATTGGTCATAAACTTGTTCATAGAGTGATCAATTTATTAAATTTTGAATATTTTATAAGAGTCATTATCGTTAACAACTGTCAAATTGATCCTTATAATTAACCACACTATCGATTATGTCCTTATATTTTAACCATTTACTATCAATTTAATCCATATGTTTAATCACCTATTATCAATTTAGTCCCTAACATACTCCTATAAGAAAAAATATGAATAAAATTTAACAGAGTCAGAGACATTGTTGAAATAATCATAATCTCATGAATTTATTTGAAAGCGTCCTACAAATCGAATTTTGTAGTTTATGCATATCTTGCTTGTGTTTATGTGATAATCATATTATATATCTTACGTGGCTTGCAAACCACATGAAAAGACCTAATTATTTATGTTCGATTTCATTAATTTTGATCCATTATTTTTGTTTTAAATTTCATTTTGGTCACACAATCAAGTTAAGTATGGCTCATAATAAATACATAAGAGTGGCAAGGAGCGGGAGAGCTAAGCTAACAGAGCATTGTGAAGCTCCCTTCGCACATGTGTTTGTGTTTGGTCTAAACTTGTGTTAGACCCAACTGTTTGTTATAAACGACGACTGTGGGTGTTGGGGGGAACAAATAGTCATGTTCCATTTTTTTGCAATTTGTATTTTGTTTAATCTTTGGTTACTAGTTGTCGTTCTAAAAATTGGCATCAGTCAATCAGATGACGATTAACCCTGGGGCAAAATTCGAGGTGACAATGTTCGATGGGACAAGTATTTTTTTATTATGGCAAAGGCGGGTTAAGGATATATTGGCTCGACATAGTTTATAAAAGGCACCGCGTGAGATGAAACTGGTAGACATGGATGACAATGATTGGGTTGAGATGTAGGAGAAGGCTGCAAGATTTGATACGCCTATGTGTTTCAGACGAGATGATGTATCATATCATAGACTTAACAGAAAGAGGTTGGGATAATTTAGAGAGTTAATATATGTCCAAGACGTTAAAGGATCCGATTTGCAATAACATGTTAATGTCTTCAACAACATAATCACCGAACTGGTGAAACTTAGGGTGAAGATCGATGACGAAAACAAGACAATTATTTTGCTGTGTTCGTTACCAAATTCTAATGACTACTTGTTGACGGTGTATTCAATATGATTATATAACAGAAAAATAATACTAATGAAAACTAAGTAGGAGGGTCAAATGCCTCATCTCCATATAGACGAGATAATTTATTTATTTTTTGAATAAAAGACCACATAATTAATGATCAGTCATGCTTGTTTTCTACCAATTATTTGATAAATTATCACGGAAACAAGATATACATTATCTGTTAAGTGGAAGGGGAGAAAATACAGCAGTCAATTTGTCTACCAACAACATCATCCTTCCTCACATCACATCCCTTTCATTTCCATTGTTATAATTAAGTGACAAAAATAGCTTCAACTCACAAACAATATTTCTCTTTCCCTTCATACATATCCATTACACATATTAATCAACAACAAAAAAATATCCATTATACCTTTCAAATTTCATTAATCAATATTACAAAAAATTCACGAGCATTCTTGATTTCATTTTATTTTTATAAAAAAATAAAATCAAAATTCGAAAAACGTCATCCACAAGCCTAATATATTATATACTATTCTTATATAGAAGTACCTTCCAAAAATAATAATATTATATAGTAGATGCATAGTGAGAGTGCAAGCAAAACTCTGCAAGTAACACACTTACAAACAAAAATCATAAGTTGTGGCTGAAAGAGATCCAAACTAGTTTCTTCTTCCAAACACTCCCTTGCCGCTTCCTAAATAGGCAACATTACCATTTTCAAAGTCCATTAAGGAGAGCAATAGTTCCATCTCTTTCACAAGAAAACTAAACCTTAATTTGGTGCAAAAAATCAAAAACATTCCTACCCTAGCTACTAGCTAGCATGTAAGTACTCTTTTTATTATATAGTTTATAATAATTTATAACTATAGTTTTTTTATTAATAATTCATCACGTTATATTTTAATGTATTATAGTTATAATTATATTATAAGGTTGTTGATTTATTATTTTTTGTGTTTATAGTGTGTGGAAATTAATCAAGAAACTAGCCAAATAGGATTATCATGCTAGCAGTGGCACCATTGAGTAGCATAAGAGATGAAAGCCAAAGAGAAATGGAGGAGAATTTGTCATTCGAGACATGTGACTTTGCTGATCTTTCTGAAGGGAACTTATTGGAAAGCATCAATTTCGAATTTGACGATGATTTCTTCGTATGCTTCAAGGACGGAGATGTGTTACCGGATCTTGAGATGGACCCAGAAATGCTTGCTGAATTCTCCCTCAGCAGCGGTGAGGAATCGGATATAAATTCTTCGGGTGCAAATAGCAAATCCTGTAATGATGGAAATATGGTTAGTATTGAGAGAAAATTACAAGATGAAGATAAAGTAGTTTCTTCCGATTCAGGTTCGAGTCGTGTGGAAGAGATAATTAGCAAAAGAGATGATTCCGTTGTGCCGAGTCCATTGCCTAAGGAAGGTGAGAAAGGAAGAAAATCATCATCTCAATCAAAGAATAATCCTCATGGGAAGAGAAAAGTGAAGGTGAGTTGCTATATATATAAATGCTATTTAATTTGGTATATGTTTGTTAATTAGTTACAAACCCTTTACGTAATTTTTTTTTTCTTTTCAAAAGACTCTTTGTTCATTGTTTATTATAAGAAATTGAACTTCTTATCCGGAGTTTACAACGCTTAAACAATCTGCACACTAACCACTAGCACTAGGTAAGATGAAGTTCATGTGAAGCTGAGCTAACCTTGAATGATCTGTCGCTATCTTTATATTTAGTCTTACCAAGTTTTCGAATGCAAAAGAACTCACGGGTATACTGTAAGCAAGAGAGAGATATATCTCATAACTTTGTTGGAATAACTATTTTTGGTAGTTTTTTTTTTGTTGTAAATTAAGCTATTTTTAGAATAACTCCTTACGATATTAAGAATAATTTAGAGTTAATCACTCTCAACATATATCATACAATTTTAAAAATAGATTTCTTGTTGTAATTTGCGTGATGCAATACTCAATCATTCAATCTAAATTAACAGACGAGATCATTTAACTGTAAAATTGATAGTTTAATCTAGACACTATCTAAGGATTATCTCCTAGGAGTTGTTTTTTCTTGTTCTCTTTTGTGTTAGTTTGTTCCATGTATAATAGATTAGAGTACCAACCCCCCCCCCCCCCCCCCCCCCCCCCCATACTATTTTCTATCAATATATATTTGATTCACCATTCAAAAAATAATGACCAAGATCTATTACTGCATGAACCAACAATAGGAAATTCAAGTCCTAAAATTTTAAAGGAATTTTTGACAACATACTTAAAAAATCCTATTACATATCTAACTAATGTCCCAGTACAAAATATATTCACACAATATGACAGTTTGTTATTAAATTTACCGGATTTGTACTAATAGCATGATATAAATAATGATGTGCTTGTGTTTGTTGTTGGGTTGTGTGAATTAGGTGGATTGGACCCCAGAATTGCACAGAAGATTCGTACAAGCAGTAGAGCAGCTAGGTGTGGATAAGGCTGTACCTTCAAGAATTTTGGAAATTATGGGAATTGACTGCCTCACCCGCCATAACATCGCCAGCCACCTTCAAGTATATATTCATTTTCATCCTCTCATTAATTTCAAACCTAATATACTAAAAAGAAATGTTATTTTGAATCTATTTCTTTAGTAAATGATCGAGCATGTTTTAATTTTCTTTTGATATTATTATAGAAGTTCACGTAAATTTATGCATGTAATGGGAAAAAAAAATCTACGTAAATTAAATTGTTGGTTAGAGTTTAGATTTAAACAAATAGATAAATGAAAAAACCCTAAGTAAATTATAGTTGATTTATTTAGCCAGGGAAGATTAATTTCTAAATAAATATTGTATTTTGAACGTATATATGCAGAAATATAGATCGCATAGGAAACATTTGTTAGCACGTGAAGCTGAAGCAGCAAGCTGGAGTCAAAGGAGGCAATTTGGAACAAATAGAGGAGTTGGAGGAAAAAGAGATATTGTGAATCATTGGGTTGCACCAACCATGGGTTTCCCTCCCATGCCACCAGTACACCATTTTAGACCTTTACATGTATGGGGGCACCATCCCGTGGATCAGTCGTTTATGCATATGTGGCCTAAATATTCGCCGCACCAGCCACCGGCTAATTGGACACCTGCGCGGCCAGCTCCACCTCCTAACACTTCGTATTGGCACCAACGGGTAAGTAAATTATGTTTCAAATATGTAGCTCAAGTTGTTGAACTATAAAATTCAAAAGGCGATCCAAAATTCGATGATATATTTACAGTTAGCATCTGTATATCAAAAAGTTATTTAATTTGAGCTAACAAGCCCTAAGTTAATTGGATAGTAAACAAAAGATTAGTTTTTTCTTTGGACTCGAGAGATCAAATTAGTTAGTGGATACCTAATAATGGATTAAAATTATAATCAATTAATTAAGCTTACTATAAGGAGTTTGTACTCAAAATGTGGAACCACATTCAAATCTCTTCATTGTCAACAGCATAGAAGTTGTAGAGACGATAAAAAAAATCTAAGCTAGAAAAAAATATGTTACAAGGACTCTCAAACATGATTAACATACTTTATATGCTTAGACTTAGCTTCACCGAAAGCTTGGTTCATATTCACTCTCCTTTGTTGGCACTAATGATCCAAATATAGCATTTAGGGAAAAAAAATTAAACAGTTAGTTTGAGTTTTTTTTATTGAGATGTTATATTTCATCAGGAGAAAAAAAACAAATTATCTTAATAACTTTTATTTACAAAAAGTTATCTTAATAAGTTGAAATAAACAGCATAGAAAACGACCAATCTCCTAATTCCCTATTTTATTTTATTTGTCTAAATAGATAAGCACATTCTTTCTTTCTTTTTTATGCAGGCTCCAAATGCACCAACCGCAGGAACACCGTGCTTTCCTCAGCCTCTGACAACAACGGTAACTATTCACGTTACTCTTTTGTATTCACTAGAGTTGTCTTCTACTTCCAAATTTGGATTCTTATGTGAATTACTTACACTACAAACAATGTCATTTTTATTACTCACAAAAGTCATGCATTATTTAACTTACTCATATTATTGAGGAAATTAATTCATAAATACAATAAAATGCAGAGATTTGGCTCTCCAACTGTTCCGGGCATTCCACCACCCCATGCCATGTACCAAGTAGATCCCGGTGCTGTAGTCCCCGCCGGTCAACCATCTCCTCAGCCTCTCTTAGACTTCCATCCGGTAATTTTTCATTTCTTTTTTCTTGTAAATTTTTTAGAAAAACTATTCTTTATAATCTATGAGAAAACTATTAATTTTTTTTTTTGGGGTTCTTATTGCTTTGTAAAAAAATCACAATGACAATTTTTAAAAAGTTTTAATAAAATACTGTATTTATTCTCTATTCTCAAATTGGGTAGAATCACAATGACAATTTTTTTATTATGATTACGTCTAATTATTTTTTACATCCCGTCATTTTCTTGCTTGTCTCTCTTCCTCTCTCTTTCTCCAAAACACACACTATGCATTCACAACGCATTATTGTTCGTCCGTGTCTATAAATACAACCTTTTATTTTGTTGTTTTTCGTATCTTTCTTACCAGCAGTTTATTTCACGTTTTGATAGTAACTTAGTAAAATTTTATTAAGAGAATAATATCAAAATATTGCATGCTTAATGTGTACGTTGTATTTTTGTTTTAACAGTCAAAGGAGAGCATCGACGCAGCAATTAGTGATGTATTATCAAAACCATATTTACCGTTGCCTCTTGGCCTTAAAGCTCCAGTACTTGAAGGTGTGATGGGTGAATTACAGAAACAAGGAATTCCAAATATTCCACCATCTTGTGCTTGAACAGGAGAGGATGTTTTTGGTTCATTGCACAAGGTCACGAAACCCTAATTCGACGAATTTTCATATTCTCACTTCTTTTTGTTTGTTTGAGCAAAAAGATAGACAATAATATTAAAGAACTTTCTTTGTTCATATGCCATACTGTCTAGTAGACCAACATAAAAAGTTTAACTCGAGCTTTTGCTATATATTATTATTAACATAATGCGAAATATATGGGATTATAAGCCTGTGGTTTTTGTATTGGCCGAGGAAGATGATATTAATGAGACTAATAAAGTGAAGAATATCAGTAAATTACTTTTAGTGAAATGTTTTTAATTATTTCATTGATATTTTAGTAATTGATTTACATTTTAGTTGTATTTTTTGTTTTATAAGACTGTGTGTATACTTTAAAAATGCCTATTAACATTTCTTCAAACCCAAAATTTTCTTGGAAGTGTGCTTTCCGATTCTATTGATATTTTTCTGGAAATTAGTTTTTCAAACCCATAAAAATATTTTCAGAAAATTATTTATAGATTTATTTCCAAAGAATTTATATGTATACTATTTCTCCAAATCAATCGGCTTTCATCAAAAGTAGAGAAGTAGCTATTGAATGATGTTGTCATAAATGAAATCGTTGACCCAACAAGTATGGGAGTGAGTGACTTATTTTGAAAGTCTACTTCAAAAAGCTTACAATTTTGTCACTTGGGGATTTTTAGATTATACGATGAGGATGTTAGGTTTTGACGGTAAGTTTAGAGATCTTGGATTTGGGCATGCACGTGTTTTCTCATATGGATATCCTGTTAGTGTTGGTTAATGAGAACTCTACAATGATGGTAAATATTCAAAGAGGGTTCAAGTAAGGTAACCATCTCACGCTCTTTCATGGTTTTACTACTGGTGGATGGTTGAGTATAGCTTTATATAAGGCAGGTCGACGCCCTAAATAGTTTACATGGATTTTCGTTGGGTAACTCGAGCCTGATGGTCGTCCATTTACAATATGGAGATGATAATATACTTAATGGGAAGCCAAGTGTGGAGAATATGGGATCTTTGATGAAAATCATCTGGTGTTTCGAGCTCACTTTAGGCCTAAGAGTTAATTTCTCCAAGAACAAGTTAATTGGCTCATGTGCGTGTTTTCTTGTATGGATATCCGGTCATTATTGGTGAACGAGAACTCTAAGGAGGATGTAAATATTCATAGAGGGCTCAAATAAGGTGACTCTCTCGCTTCTTTTATATTTTTACTAGTGATGGGAGGTTGAGTCGCTTGAAAAGGAAGGTTGAGGCCCTAAATAAATTAAAGGGATTTTTGTTGGGTAACTCAAACATGATGATTGCCCATTTACAATATGCAAATGATATTATTCTTATTGAGATCCCAAGTGTGGACAAATTAAGGTCTTTGATGACAATCCTCTGGCGTTTCGAGCTCACTTTCGCCCTGAGAGTTAATTTCTCCAAGAATAGTTTAATTGGGGGTAAATGTCGAGGACTAATTAATGTCAACGACGGTTCATTTCTTAAATTGTAAGGTTACGGTAGTGCACTTTGGTTATTTGGGCATCCTTGTTAGGGCAAACCCACACATGGCGAGTACTTGGGATCCTCATATTAAAACCCTCTGCAAGAGGTTTATGGGTCTTGGAGGAAGAAGTATGTTAGCCATGGGGGAAAACGATTATTTTAACATAATATCATTGTTTTCTATCTTTTGTACCTTAATATGCAACATATAAAGGTTTGGAAACTCAACTCTTAGATGTACAGAGGATTCATCTAGAATATGATGAAAGGTGGAAAGAAAATTCCTCGGGTCTATTGATCTAATGTGTGTAATTCTAGGAAGGTTAGTTTGCTAAATGTTAAGGATCTACATGTTCTAAATTTGAGTTTGTTAGGAAAATGTAGATGACAAACCCTTATATAGTGGTTTTGCACTTTGGTGAGAGGTGTTGGTTGTGAGGTATGGTTCTCTTCTTATTCACCGCAAAGAAGTCTCCCTTAGGCCTTCCATAAGTATTTACCTTGGTGGAAGAATATCTCTTTGATGGGATTTGGGTTGGACTTAGATTTTGACTGGTTCCTGATGGGATTTATCTTGACACTAGATAAGGCACTAATTCGTTGGAACCTTCTTCGATGTTGGTTCCTCTGAGGCATAGTTGAATATTTTTGTGTGTTTTGTTGTTCCTCTCAATATATAGTCGGCAAA
Source organism: Medicago ruthenica (assembly GCA_018208015.1). NCBI lineage: Eukaryota > Viridiplantae > Streptophyta > Magnoliopsida > Fabales > Fabaceae > Medicago > Medicago ruthenica. Next base: position 92,697,532 of record CM031372.1, on the reverse strand, counting down.
TCATTTGTTTGTGACTTGTGATTTCTACTAGCATGTGTGGTATAGTGTTTTCATGTGGCTTGGGTGGTAGTTGGTAATACCACTAGAGTTATTTGGTTTTTCTTACCTTTTTGCTCCATTAATAGGAGTCCGAAAGAATAACAAAGATAAACATTGGTATGAATTTATGGTTGGCGCGTGGTTAGATAATCTTCTAATCTCCTAGCGGGCGTGGGTTCGATCCTCCCGTACCCTTTTTGTTATATTTCTATTGCATTAATAATATTTTATTAAAAAAATGTTCCTATGGGAACTTGAACTTACATCCCCCACGTTGTAATCAAGCAAATGAACCACTACACATGTTCATAATTTTGCTAATTTCTTGAAACTGTTTACTATATATTCTACAAATATTTGGCACCCCCAACAAAAAACTCAAGATCTGCCACTGATGGTGTGGTCTACTTGGAGTTATAAAACGATGGAATTTTCTTCAACAAGGTTTTGTGTTTTTAGCAAGTAGTGGAGTAGAGTATGTTCTCATTTTTCGATAATGATTTTTGAGCAAGACTTACATATCCTCGTGTACTTTTTGTTGAATGTATGTTATTTCACACATATTGTTGTAGTATCTTGCAAGTGTCGCATCCATAGGGTGTGTGGCTGCAGGTGGAGAGAGGGATCAGCGTAGGCGAGGAAGAACCGAAGGCGAAGGGATGCAGGTGGCAGGGGACACAAAAATGTGAGGGTATGAGAGGCTAAAAGAAATAGGGTGGGGAGTTCGATGGATCTGAAAAAATGAAGGTTGTACTATATAGCAATTGGCAACATGTAATGGAGCACAAACTTCGATGGTATTACAATTAGCAAATGGATGATAGTTGAACAATAAATTTAAAACGGAAATGATATACTCCCGAGAGTTAAACCAATATGAATATCATGTGGAGGCTACTTTCTCACCTCCAGTATAAGTTAGATGTATACACTTGGAAAAATTATTAAACTTCTACGTTTTGAATGTACTGTCATATATACTTTTTCTTTTTTCAATAATCAGATTGTTTGTGCAATTCAAATACGTAATTTCCAAACATGGAGAATATTTTAATAGCAATGGTGGAGGAAAGCAGCGCGTAGATCCCATGCTCCCCTTTTTAAAAACTTAATTTAGGAAAGGATGAAAACTTCTATGACCCATTTGGTGCTTATGATAGGAAGACAGGATATATCATATCCTGTTTCAATTTGTTGTTTGGTACGTCAATAGAAAATTGGAAAACTTAAACTCATTTCTAATCTTATCATACTCACCCTTTGTTATTTTTATCTTTAGTTTTTGGTGGGTTAGAATTATCCTATCATGATTAGCACTAAAATGCTTATTTTTTTTCTCTCTCTCAATTCATCACTATGTTCTCTTTGCTCTCCATCCATCGACCTCTACATCTTCCTCCATAACTCTTCAACTTCATCTCTTATATTTGTTACAGATCTGACCTCAATTCCACTCTAGCTACAATCACTTTTTCCTCAATCTGATTAATTGTTTGTTTGTTTCTTTCTTGATTGTCTATTTTGTATTCAAGTCAAATTTGAAAAGAGATGAAACAGAGAGTTTTGGAATTTCGTATTATTTTCAATAGAGACAACAATTAGTTTGATTAAGAGTTTGGATTGTAATTGTAAATTTTTTATACGTTGTTGTTGGTGTATAAAATTTTTTACAGGTTGAAGTTACACAAAGGGGTTTTGATAGAACTTTGTAATTGAAGAAAGAAGAAGACAAGTAAACAATTTTTTAATTGAAGAAGTCATAATTTTTTTTTAATTGAACTTTAAGAATGAAGATTATGACACCCCTAAAAAAAGGAAGAAGATGATGGATAATAATAGCTTTGTATTTAATTAATAATAGCTTAATTATATTTAATTATAATTAATTACAAAGTTAATCATATCATTTAATTGTGATATATATATATATATATATATATATATATATAATATTATGTTTTTATCATGTGTGCAACAAACATATGATAGGATAAATGTTTATCATGTCCATATCATTTCCTATCCTTATCCAGTTTTATATCATATCATATCTCTATCATATTAAATGCACCAAACGGGCTCCTAAGTATTTAACCAAGCAATTGAGCTCAAGTGGTTAATAAGCTTCATCAAAGACAAATTTTTTAGATGAACCTGAGTTTGATTCCTGGATCAAACAAATTTTGACCAAACTTGACTTGCCGAACTCCGGATTATCAGGATCTATTTCCATGAGAACCAACCAAAAAGTTAACATAAAAAACATCTATTTTGTTTTGTGTAAATCGAGTATCTTCTACGCACAACTGCAGAGACTAATATTGATTTTACGATGTAAATATTGGCCTCTTATTATTTGTAAAGGTAACCTATATATTGTCAAAAAAAATTGTAAAGATAACGGGTAAAAGGCTTACGTTTATAAATTTGTAGGCCGAAGACAAAGAGAATTGTTCTTTAGGAACCTAACAATTGTTCACAAAAACCTAAGAAAACACCCATGTACGGAAGTTAACTATCATTCGCTCTGAAACGGTAGTTAATTGTCGTTCGACACTTTTTAAATCGGTTAAATCAGTTTTAAATTGATTTAACTGATTCAAAAAGGGTCTAAATGACAATTAATTGTCGTTCGATGAGAAGTTTTAGCTAGGTGTTATGAACAATTGTTAGATATCTAAAGAGCAACCCTCGAGGACAAATCAATATGACACTTTGACAAAGAAACATAAAAATCGATTACGATGTAGCTCATTCAGGGCACTATATTATCTCATGAATATACTTATACTAGTACAACATAATAATTGTTAGTATTATGTTGAGAGTCAGATACACAATAATAATAATAATTATAATAATAATAATAATAATAATAGTAGTAGTAGTAGTAATTACTAGTGAAAAGACGGACACATGTGCTCGTCTTTCCACTCTTTTTAATTGCGCTAACATTTGAAAATTATGAACGGTGTTTTTTTATGAAATTTTGATTTTGATTAAAACTAAAAATATAAATGTTTGTTGTTTTCAAATTATAACAAACCAAACTAACCATGATTGTTTATTTCAATGACAGCAATAATATAGCAAAAAAATCTAATTTAAATTCTTTTTTTTAATGACACCTACGACAATCTTTATTATATAAAAAATTGTGTAAGGATATAATTGGGATAATGAAAAAGTAAGTATAGAGTTTAAGGGATAAAGGAAAAAAAAACTGGACATATATATATTCATGTCCTGTTTGTAATTACACTTTTATTTTAATATTTAAATTTACTATTATCTATTTGTTATATCTATTTGTTATATGTGTTATTTGTATTAAAAGTTAAGGGTAAATTTGAAAAGAGAAAAGGTCGGTCCAAAAGAGTCGAAACATGCTATTTTCTTTATATATAGTATATAATAGATTATTTCCCTAAAAAAATTATTATTATTATTATTATTATTATTATTATTATTATTATTATTATTATTTACTATATTTAAAAAATGTATTCTTTTTCGAATTGGACATGTCATTTTGTATTAAATTTAATTATTTTAAATTTAATTATTTTATATCTTTGTAATGTATTTATTTTATTGTATAACATATTTTACATGTTAAATTATATGCTCAACTGTAGTTTTGGTCATATTATTTTATAGTGTGATATGCAATCTGATGATATAAATAACGTAACATACAATCCAACATTTAATTAAAATTAAATATTCACAATTTAATTTAGTGACTCATGAAATTGGCCCTTCTTTTTGAAAACAACTAGTTTTGGTCACTCTCTTCGTTTTTTGGACTAAAAAATTATGATGTGTTATATTTTAAATAACGTTACATACAATCCGATGATGTGGAATGAACATCAATAAAATTATAAGAAAATCCTCTAAAAACTTCATTTTCCAACATAAAAAAATATTCAAATAATTATTTTATATCATCATATTGTATATCACGTTATCTAAAACATATCACATTATTATTTTTTTAGTTTAGAAATTTGACGAAGAGATCAAATCAAAACTTATAAATTTTAAAATGGGGAACTATTCCATGGGTAAGTAACAAGAGAGGCTAAAATTGTAATTAAGTCTAAATTATATCCCTCTCTCCATTCAAACAATTATCGTAGTTTTAAAGACCGGCTCGGACCGGCCGATTGGACTAGAAACCGGACACATGACCGGTTCGAGCCAGCTATTGGATCGGGAATGTTATTAACCCGGCTGTGACGTCATCAATCCAGTCATTAATTATTACCATTGACCTGGTCCAAAAAACCGGCTGCCACATCTAGGAATCGAACCATGGTCATTTGGGGAAGAAAAAAAATGTTAGATTGCTGGGACCGCTAGGCTGCTGAAGAGTTCAAGTGTAATAATGCTTCTTTATAATATATAAGTATCTATTATTTGTTGGCACTACAATTTATCAAAAGAAAATCACTCGAATGAAAGAAATGTAACTACCAACTAAATAACTAAATTTTTCTTATCAAAAAACTAAATAACTAAATTTTTGTAAACAATATTAAAATACCGTTTCAGGGAAAATAGAAAAACTAAATTTTAACCAATATAAATTTTGTTTTTTAGAGGAACGAATATAAACTTTGTATGATATTATTTTAAAAAACGTAATATATCATATTTTTCATATTACATATTTACATAATACCATAACTCTTTAATATTAAATGGATAAGAGTATTTTAGGAATTTTTTTGCACCGAGTCATCTGATTTTATTAATGAAAGTTGTATATTAAACCGAGTCATAGAACTGAGTCATCCGGTTAAATCTGATTCAGTCATGTGGTTCAACCAGTGATCCAGTTGTTCGACCATTGACTCAGTGACCCAATACCCTCTCTGAGTCGATGTTCTGGTTGGTTTTTAAAACTATGGTTTGAATTGATGATTATACACAGGAGTTTATTGTTTTACATTTTTAAGATTGAAAAAAAAACAATCAAAGCATAACCAAATGAAATCTTGAGTGTGTATTTGACGGAAAAACTAAATCAAATATTTTTTTTGTGGAAACTTAACCGAATGCTTATTTATAAATTATATTTGAAATTTTATTGAAAATGAAATAAGGCGAAAATATTTCAAAGATGCCATAAATGGTAAATTAGCTCTATCGGATGAACGTCATTCAATAGTTGAAAGAAATTATATTTATACAATCAATCTATGATAACTTTTGGTACAAGTTTTTCTCTAATACTTTCATTTATTATTATTCTCAGTTGTTTTGGTTTACATGTCAATAACTACGATGTTTTGTGTTTTTTTTTTTTGTCTTCAAATAACATGCTTAATAGTTAAATGACTTAAATCAAAGTCAAAATGTGCACCCACTCACCCCAAAAGGTATGTTCTTTAGGTACTTCTAAATGTCCCCATTCTGCCTTTGTTTTTCAACTGTTCTCCCGCTAATCATGCCACAGTATCCAAAGCAAAAAAACTATTCCTTCAACATCACTCCAAAACAAATCAAATATCAAAATTCAAAAGTGCTTTTAACTAATCATGCCGTTCTTTGAGCTAACTTATTATTTTCTTTATAAAAACATAGACAGCATTTTCTGTATGCAACTTTAATTGTTAATCGAAAAGCTAAGAAGACAATGTCATTGATTATATTTTAAGCAAAATGTCTTAATCCCCCTCACAGCAATTAAATACCATTAAGCATTGGTGGTTACTTACAAGCCCACATTGGTTAGTGAGTGTAACTAATTTGGCTCAAATAGACCACTCAATAAATAATTAACCTTACTAGAAATGACCGCACCGTTTGCTTTTGGTTCCTGTATATTAATTATTAACCTTGTAGGGCATTGCATGAACATTTATCATCATCAAAATAGACATGTGTGTTGCACAATACACAAACTCTAATTCACACTTGAACAAAATAAGTGCTAGAGTGACCACATAGAGGGACTCAGATTTTATGTTATAAGAGAATTATGTATTTGAGAAAATTATCTAACTTGGATCAGATTAAAATTGAGTATTCTATTTAATTTTAATAAAATAATGAATTCAAAATACAATATATTCTTATGAGCAAATGTTAATAATTAGTTTGTTAGGGGGAGGGAAAATGTTGGTGCTAGTAGCCGATATTAAATTTTGAACCTCTTGCATATATCTTTCGGTGTCTCAACTCAAACCACTAGACTACTCCTTTTGAGTCATAATACAAAATTGAAAAGTGAACTGTTCAATTTTAATCTGACAGTTCAGAGATTGGCCATTGCATGATTGTGTAATTGTACAAATCTGATAGTTCACACCCCCACTTACAATTGTCTTCCATCTTTCCCTCCATTTTTTGCCAACAAGCATTTGCATTATAGTTACCTAACAAACTATAAAGACAAAGAATTGTGGTAGGCCCTCCAAACAATTTTGAATTCAGATAACAAAAGAGTAACAAGTTAAAAGAAAAAGCATAAACTGTCATTTTTTGACTAAGACTGTGTTTGCCCCTACACTACCTATCTTTATGTCTCCCATGCTGACCTTCCAAAACCTTGCACATGCATCATGACCTTATAAGTCATTAATTTTCTTATACTATACCCCACATTCACTTACCCTTCCACAATCCTCGCATAATTAACTGGCCTTTTGATCTATAAAATGACCCAAACAATTTGATTCTCTCAACAGTCATTACTCATTGTCTGTTCTATTCTTTTCCGTTCCATTTCACACACACTATGGCTTCTCTTGCAAACCAAGTCTCTTTCTTTTTCTTGTTGGTACTTTTCCTCTCACCCCAAATTCAAGCTAGACAAAACAAGTTCTTTAGCTTCTTCACTCATTTCAAAACCACCCACAATGTTGAAGATCCTCAATTACCTCAATCTCCAGCACCGGCACCAGCACCGGCATCAGCACCGGCACAAGAACCTGCAGCAGCACCAGAGATTGAATCAACTACTACACCATCAGGACCAGCACCAGAACCTCAATTTTTAGTCGAAACTGGAAACGGCTACGGTCTCTATGGCATTGATTCTAGCCAATATTCTCCAACAAAGGAAACTCCAAAAACCACATTAACAGATTTTGAAAATGAGCTTCTCAATGAAGACTTCAATGATAATAAGCTTCTCAATGAAGATTTCAATGATAATAAAGGCTACAAAAAAGGATATCCTCAAACAAACTTCCACAACAACAATGAAGTGTACACAAAAAACTACAACAATGAAGAGAACAAGAACAATTACAACAGCTACAATGGAAAGGAGTTTTACAACAACAATAACAACAATTATGAGAGGAAAGGAGAAGGAATGAGTGACACAAGGTTTATGGAGAATGGAAAGTACTATTACAATGTAAATAGTGAAAATGAGAATTATAACAACGTTAATGGATATGAATCAGGGAGAGGAAGCACTGAAAATGAAGGTAACTATGAAAAAAATCAGTATCCAAATGAGTTTGAGACTATGGAAGAGTATGAGAAGCAGCAAGAAGCACAAGGTTACACATACACACCATGATGAGGGTTCTTTTTCATATATATAATATATTTGGTTAAACAATTAGAGTGAGAGACACACGTTGCACACATCGGAAAGAAAATACCAAGTACTGAGATAATTGTGATGCTTTATTTTTAAGTTGTATGCATCCATGATCTTGCACAGTTTCATGTTTTGCAGTGTGAGGTTCTATCTTCTTCCAAAACTATTTAACATTGTGTTATTAATGTAACAATCAGAAAGCACAAACATTATTATTATATGTCATCAAATTTTTGTTTAGGAGTTTTTGTTCTTCTTATCAATAGCTTTAAGTGGAATTTATATATCAAACAAAAACATCAGGGTGTTAGAAGGGGACTTTTTGTATCTCTCTGTCCCCAAAATATTTACTTTTAGTACAGAAAATTAAACTACCTAAAAAAAAACTGAGTTAGCAAAAGCTGCTAAGGGGAGCCTAAAGTACCCGGATTGGACATCATTTGGGTATGCTCTCCCTCGTACGGAAGTTTATTGGTCCACATACACTTGTACAAATGTTAGGTCATATATATTATCGAGGCACATCGTTTGACCACCATTGTCAAGAAAAACTTTTGATACAAGAACTAGGTCACCTTTTACAAAACCAAGTTATAATACCACTATTGGGTTAGAAGGGAGTATAAACACCGAAGATCATAACATTAAGTTAAGAGCAACCACGCAGATGACTTGAACACGACATACTTATATAAAACCTAAGATATTAGGTTTTTCTCACTTATATAGTATTGAACCTCTATTTTTTCATTCAATGTGTCTCGTTTTGTGAGCGAGATAAAAAATTTAAATACCCTTAAAAAATTGTGGATGTAGGAAAACATGATTATGTGTTTCCGGTAATTCCGTAAAAAAAAAAGTGTTTCCTGTAATTATTAGCAACAAGAACAATCCATTCTTGAACGCTTGTAAGTTACATTTGCGCAAAAGGCATAGAACTACTTCACTCGTTACTCGAACAATTTGATGCAACCAAGCCAAGGTGGTCCCAAGTGCAATGTTTAACATAGTTTGTGGAATTTTTGGTAAAAAAAAAATAGCTTTGTTGAATATACAAATGTTATTAAATTGAAAATGCAATCTTACTACATTCTTTTTGAAAAAAAGACAACAATTCAAACTAGTGTGAGATCACCATATGGTGGGCATTCCCCAACCATGTTTTGAACCACCAGATTTAGCTAATCCTAACCAATCTATGGCAAAATTAAGGCAAGATGTTATTTTTCATGTACCCCTTTACTTTTCATGTACCAAACTAGTAAACTACCCATTTACTCCATCTCTCATTGAACATTCAGTCATTCACCTTGTTTTTCTAGTGGGATGTTCATGAAATTTATAGATCTTGGAGCTGCTAGGAAATTTCTTCATGAATTGAAATTATTCACTGCTATATGTCATTCAATTTTGTCAGAAACCACCATTTTGTATAGTTAATTAAGGAAGTTTTTGGTGCTTTTATCTAAGTGCTTATTGTAGGAACCAAAATCAATCATCTTATCTTAATCATCATAAAAACTATGTGGGAGCAACTTTAGACGACTAAATCGATCAAGTCAATCTGTAATTAATTTAATTGTATACATTAGTGTCGATGTCCTCTATTTTTAAAATTAATAGTGTCAATATGTCAGTGTCGTGTTTTATAGCTAATAACAGAAGTGTTGTAGTAACATCATGGTTGTGTATAGATTTTTTATCAGAAAAGCTTACGTGATCCAACATAACATACTCGATAGCCACCTAATGTCTCGATTACTTCTTTGCTAATAACCAAGTTTGCCATCAATGAGAACAATACTCATTTACATCCTAGTGGGGCGTCAAACATGGCGCGTTCTACAGTGCGCGACCTTAACATGTCGCTTACCGTCAATTAGGAATTTTTGGCAAGTGTATGGTAAGGGTGCCTCCACTATATCCTTCCTCTATTTTTTTTTTCAAACTTTTTGATCCAACTCAACAAAAACCACTTGGTCCTGCTGTGACTCACTCGTCGGCAGGCGAATCACCAACGCTATTCATTCGTCGTCCCACTTGATCTAGCGGTGCCTCCGCTCCTCGCTGTTGTGGATCCACCGCCATTGTCGACTCGCCGTCACACTCTTCCCAGCAGTGCATCCACTCGTCGCCGTCGTCGATCCATCGCCACCGTCTACTCGCCAAAGGCTCTCAATCCCTCTTCTCACTCAATATCGACCCTTTCTCGTCGTCTGTTGTACATCTATATTACAATTTTCATGGTTGATCTCATTCAAAGTTGTCCTCCCTCTTCTAATCTATAACCACAATGTAACCTCGTTTTTCTGCAGTTTTTTTTAATTCTTTCAACACAGAATCAAGTTATTGCACAATAATTCTCATTGAGATGGAAAATTCACTTGAATTGAAATTATCTGTTGCTTAGTAGTTTGACCAATCGCTAGAGTGATGTTCAATGGAAATTCACAATCCAAAATATGAGAATCCTAGATTTTGTCATGTTAATTAATCTTTGGGTTGATTTATCTTATTTATGTTTACACTGGGTTCCATTTTGAAAAACAAAAAAGAATGATATTTTAAATTAGATAACACCGATGAATTTTGGAAAGATACTGGATTGGTTTTTATGAGAGAAATAAATCAGATAGAAATAGTTTAGTTTATAGAAGGAAGAAAAGAAATACAGATCCAATGAAAGAGGGGAAGAAGAAGAAGCATCTAGACCCAAAAAATTAACGAGGTGTTGTTAGTATATGATAAGCATCCATGGGACACTGCCTCTCCTTGAAGGATTTGTTGAAGGAGATTTAAATTTACTGGGTTTGTTGTAAGAGGTTGTTTTCTTGAAAATGGATGAGTTTTTTTCCATTTTTTTTCCTGGTGTGAATGTATTTGGTGATGTGTCTCTTGATGAAGGTGAGAAAGAGGAAGAGAATGAGAGAGTTTAGAAGAAAACAAATTATTCATGTTATTAAATTATTTTAAAAAAATGCTATGGTGTAGAAAATACACAATAACATCATAAGCCCATTCCACACTTGATAACCGATTGATTGAAGTAACTTAAATCGTTCGGTCCATATTGTTTTGAAATCTAATTCAGGCCATTGATGTACCGTAGGAGACATGATTCACTTGCCCACCGTAGCCTTGGCCGACATATAACATATAGTATAACATACTTAGGAATAATATATAATAAAGCTCTTAATAGGGGGAATGTCCCCAATGTGAATGTTAACATATATAGATCCATCCTTGTTTGGCGGTCCATTTTTCTCTATTTTTGTGGTGAGGGTAATGGTGGAGGATCCTTACCATTCTTGTTGATTTAAAGTGCAATAAATTCATCATAGTCCTTCAGCATAAAGTGCGAACTTTAGGGTTCTTAACCAATATCTAAACTGAATGATATCAAGGGTATTCATACGCACAAATAACCTTATTTCTCCTATCAGACGAATGGGCCTTTTGGGTGGGGTAGGGGTGGAAGTATGCATAGGAACATAAATAGATAGATAGTTTCATTAAAATTGCATTTTAAGTAATTTTAACATTGTGAAGGCCAGCAAGCTATATATCACGCACAAACACTGCCTGATTAATCAAACAGGATCAATGCCACATCATTTACCTAATAAGCTGATGCCTTGTGCATATAGATCCGGAAAGTTAACTAATTCTAATTATGAGAAGAAAAAAAAACAAGGCATAAGAAAACTATTGCTACAAGACACAACTTAGCACTGCCATATGCAGCAGATGTAGCCAAGAATATCATAAGGTTAAGCTAATAGTAACTTTTTTGCAATTTGCGATGATGTACAACAATTTTCCACTTATCATCATGCCAGAAGAAAAACTTTCAATGCATATCAGCTTGATTGAGTATGACATTCTGGTTAACCCCGTCTTTTACGATCATCTTCCTCCTCATCATCAGAATCGCCACTCTCCCGAAACCGTGGATTTTTTTCCTGGCAACCAAATCAAATCAAGACAAATAATACTTGAATCAGCAAGGAGGAAAAATGACATTTTTGTAACAAGAATATGGACTAATTTAAGCAGTGATGGAAATTTTAGGCATGACGAATACAAATAGAAGCATAAGCTTTCGGTTAACGAAACAAGTTCCACACCACATGCTATGTCACACTTTTTGGTATGGCAACTGGAACTATTATATATAATCGAACAATTAGACAAAAGCATCATCATGATTTGTAGAGCTTACCGGTCTAGATTCATGGTCAGAGTTCTTATGGTCAGAGTTCCTTCGAGATTCATGATCTGATGTTCTTTTTGAGGGCTCGTGTGTGTAGCGGTCATCGTCTCTGTATCTCTTCCTTTGATAATCTATAATGCCAAAGAGACAAATTTAATTAAATCATTTGTAATTTCGAAGGCAAATAATAACAGTAATCCAAAGTGCTTCTTAAAAAGTTGATGGACAAAAGAAATTGCTTTGAGATGAAACTACCTCCTCTACCATGCCTATAGGAACCACTGTGACCATGGCCACCACCATGTCTACCATCTGCAAGATTAAAATTGCTGAACCGTTAAATTTGCAGAGAATAAATGATAGAGAACTACCACAAATTATAAAAAGTAACAGGATGTTAGATAGTTGAAAAAAGGCAAACAAAAAAAAAACAATGAGAGGCTGGTTGCGTGGTTCATAAGACCAACACATGTGGATACTTCAGCCTAGCATACAGTATGGAGATTATAATAAAGTCTAAGAGAATATTTAAGTGAATATTGATCAGAAAAATGGATAAGAATTCAGAATAATATGAGAAGCACTAAAACTTGCTAAAATCATTACAATGTTTTTACTGCATAAAAGATGCTTAGATTCCACAGGTAAGTCAATATATTGCTTCCTGTATAGAAACTGTTATTTCAAGCTACAACTTAGTTATCCACAATGACATTCATATTCAAATTATACTAAAACTTACAAAACTGTATCTATCAGACCAACAATCTAACATAGAAACTGTCTTTGAATTTTAACCATTAGGAAAAGATTTAAACCCTAAACGCTAAGGCGATATTTGCTATTGAAGGCATCACACTGAAAGAGTGCACGTCGTTGGAGGCTGCCTCGTGTATTGCATATTTACACAGAGACAGTGCTATGCTCAACTAACAATGTAAACATAGGTATGGGCTAATGAAGCAATGAGAGTAGTCCATAATTTGATGTCCTTTCAAGTCAGTGTTGTTACTTATCATTCAATAAAAATCAAGTAGGTAAATAAGTACATAATTTGCAAATCTGAAAACTAAAAAAAGTATTAAAATAAAAATACATTGATCAAATTTTGTTATTAAAAACAAGTAAAATGTTGAGCCAGGGTTGCTACGAGCAGCTGAAGATCCATATAAAATAAAACAGTAACTTACAAGAAGATGGAATAACTGGCGGAAAAGATCCCAAAGAACCAGTGCCGTAGTCTACAAGATGCCTTTGTACTTCTAACTCTTTCTGAACCAACTTTCCATATCCACCCCTACGTATGTAGAATTAAGGAAACAAAAAGAGACTGGTAGAAATACAGATACTAGTACGAGTATTTTCTGAAGTAATTTTGCTGTAAAATCATTATTCAATTTCAACTAGACCAAGAAAAATCGTAGTGGATCTAATAAATTTATTTGTTTGAACATGTAGGGATGTCCTTGATAAAATGTAAAGTTCATTCTAAAATATTAAGAATCACAAATGAAGGCAATAACAGATAAATTTACGAAAAACAGTAAAAAGGATATCTGGATCATAATCAGTGCGATATTCATCACGCACCTGCAAAAATTAACAGCATCGGTCAATATCAGCCAAGAACTAAAGCAACCTTACAAAACAAAGCCATAAGAACTGGAAAACACATAATACAATACAACATTGGGATATGGCAGCTGATAAATCTCATAAACTATGGGATACTACACGGTTATCATAGAATATATAAAATTCGTATATTGAAAAGAAAATGAAAAACAACTCTTCAATCAAGACAATTGATATTTTAAAAATTAGGACGAGTCATTGTGATAAGAAGAAAACAACATTGTTTATGTAAAGTACTGAAATGTGACAGAACATTACGTCAGAAAACAATGAGTTGAAATAGAATATATAACATCATGGCGTCATTTGATCCATGTAGCCAACCCTACTTAATGGGATAAGGTTTGGTTGTTTGTTGTAACCATTGTGTTATTCTCTTTTCTAATGGTGTAAATGCTGAAAACAGAAATTTGTAAAATACAACTAAAAATAACCAAATTGTCTAGGTAAACTATAGACTCGACAACTAGTTTAAAATATTCACGCTAAGTCGCAAGAAAGTTGTGAAGCATTATGTTATTCTCTTTTCTGATGGTGTAAATGCTGAAAACAAAAATTTGTAAAATGCAACAAAAAATAATCAAATTGTCTAGGTAAACATGGGCTTCGACTACTAATTTAAAATATACACACTTAGATGCACTAAAGTTGTTCACCTGGCCTCCACTACGACCACGACCCCATTGTCTTCCATCCTGGAATCCCCAGTCAAAATCAACACGAATAGGGCGATCATCCAGTATAGTCCCACTTATATATTTGCAAGCATCCTCAGTATCTTCACGAGAGTAATATCTAGTAATAATAACAATTAAATACATACCCAAAATCATCAATCAGTACTAAGTTAAATACATACCCAAAATCATCAATCAGTACTAAGTTATTTTTTCAATAGCCAATAAATCACTGCAATTAACAATGCATTATCACCAACTATACTATTCAAATTCAAATAGATACAATCTATAGTTCCTTCCTTCTCACACGTTTTTCTATAACTAAACAAAATCACTCTACCACTCTCCATTTCACTCACATTCTATGCAAGGTATGATACTATCATTTTTGTACAAAAAAATGACTAAGGGTCTGTTTGGATTTGTTTATTTGAGCTTTATCTACTAGCATAATCACTTGTGAAAATGTTTGGGAGAACTTATTAAACCAGCTTATGACATGTTCATAATCTGTTTTCAACTTATTTCCATAAGCTCTCCAGGATAATTTATAAAAGAAACTTATAGCTTATACGAAAACACCCTGACTTATTTTAGCTTTTTTATGGAAATAGCTTAGAATAAGGCTCTGTTTGCCAATGCCAAATTTTGAGCTTACAGCTTATAAGCTCATATGATTAAAAAAGAACCATTTGCTAACATTTTTTCTCATGAGCTTATAGCTTAAAGCTTATCATTTTCTCTCAATTTTACCCGCCATTTACTTGAAAGAAAATAAATATTAATTAAACATACTTTTTAAGTCATTTCATAATTAGGGACTAATTGGTAAGACAAAATTTTGAGCTTATAGCTTATGTCTTATAAACTTTTTTGGATGAAAAGACCCGTTTGGTAATTGTCACTTTCTCACGAGCTTATAGCTTAATTTTACTAGCTTATAGCGTTTTATGATAAGCTAATCCAAGTAGCTTATAGCTTTTCACTATTTATCTCGATTTCATCCTTGTAATCTTAATTGAAAATATTTAAATATTCATTAAATATATCACTTTTATGACATTTCATATTTATAAGTTAGTTCAAACACTAATTTTACCAAACACTACAAATTCAACCAGGTAGCATATCCGCTATCAGCTATCCATAATAAGCTAGATTACCAGCTATTTGCTAATTTTTACCAAACAGAGCCTTATAAGCTAGTTCAACGGTTAAATTTACCAAACACTACAAGTTCAATCAGATAACTTATCCCTATAAGTTCATCCGCAGTAAGCTAATTTATCAGCTATTTGTTATTTTTTCGCCAAACAGGGCCGAAGTGCTTATGCTATAAACTGGTAAATTAAGCTGTTTATCCAAAAAGGGCCCTAAGCTAATACCTAGAAATCAAAACAACGACATTAATATAACTAGGATTTGTAAAGTTTAAATAGAAATTGTGACTTACAAAACGAAGCAAAAGCCACAAGGAGTTTTGGTGTTCTTGTCCAAACCCATGATAATCTTCTTAATTTCACCAGCTCGTGAAAAAAGTTCATAAATTTGCTCTTCCGTAGTGTAAAACGACATGTTCCCAACGTAAACCGTGGTTGAAGTTTTAAGCGCATGCTCAAATTCTTCTTGATTTCCAGGGAATCTTCTATCTCTATATGCCGAGATCTTCGCCGGATCCTAAAACATTCATAGAGAAGAACAAAATTGAAATCAAAATCAAAATCAAAATCAAATAATTGAATCAAATAGCAAAAACCTAATAGAATTGAACAGTGTACCTTGAATAACAACGCCATTGTTACTGTGCGAAAATGTTATGAGGGAAAACTCATGAAATTGTTACGATTTTCGGAGACACGATTAGGGCAGTGAAGTTCGAGAAGATGAACTCTCACCTCACGTGGATCGTTTTGACCCGAAATGTTGGTTTTGTGAAAAAAGTTCTACATTATACCCCTCCACTATGCTTCCTACACCCACAAAAACAATGAAATGTCTAAAATACCCTTATCTCTCTTTTATGTGGCCCTTGAACTATTGAAACACACTGAATAATTTTTAAATTGTATTATAAATTCATCAATTTAATCCTTCAATTGCTTCCAAACAAGAGAGTGATAGACTTTAGAGAATGAATTGATTGACTAAAAACATTGATAGATTGAAAATAGTTTAAAAACTAATTATTGTATTTCTATAGTTTAGAGTTCAAATAAAAAAATATATGATAGTTTAAAGGCCAAATACCTCTTTTGGTCCTTTAAGTTTGACAAAAATACCAGATTAGTCATTTAAGTTCTTAAGTTTCAAACAGGTACTTTAAGTTGTTAATTTATTACACCGTTACCCTTTTAAGGATCTATTTGAAACTTAAAAAACTTCAAATAGGTGCATTAAATTAACAACTTAAAGGACATATTTGAAACTTAAAAAACTTAAATGACTAATCTGGTATTCTTGTCAAACTTAAAGGACCAAAATTGGTATTTGGCCTAGTTTAAACATCAAACTGAAGTTTTTTTGTTTGCTACATGGAGAAAGAAAAAGAAGAAAAAACTAGGCTACAATCTTAAGAACTGGATCCGAAAAACATCAGCAGGAAGAAAGTCTTCCAAGTTCAGGAGGAGGTTCTCTAACAAACACCAAAACATCTTGATTGGCATCATGCTTAGCAATAAAATCCATATTAGAATATTATTATAATATCTTTATATATTATCAGAATAAATAATATTATAATAATCCGCGTGTATGTTTGCCTCACAAAAGTTGTGGGTCAGCAATCCTTGACTATTCTAATGATAGTCGCGTACACATGTCAATCAAACTGAAGATTTGTTCTTATAGCAAACGAGTTTTTGTAAAAAAGAAAAAACATTTCATTCTACAATGTCGTTTTTTAGTTTATCTGAAAAGAAATATACTCCAACAAAGTCAAATCAAAATTTGAGTCTTCTCAAGGACATGTTACAAAAAAACTCAAATTTAAGTATTTCAAAATAAAATTTTGAGATTAAAAGCTTAGCCGCCTAATTTAAAAAATAAATAAAAATAATTCATGTATGAACGAGTTGGAAAACTAGTTTTTCAAGATAAAAAAAACTGACTTTTCTTTATTTCAAAACAAAAGTTTAAGAAACAGTTAAAATGTTGTTTAGCCACAATACAACTATGGCTGAATTTAAAAAATAAAAATAAAAAATCAAGTTCAAACAATTGTGTTTATAAGAATTTCAGAAAAAGTAAAATTTTAGTTTTTTTATAATTTTTTTAAAAAATGTCAGACTAACAAATGCATTAACGACATTACTTAAGAAAGCAAAAAAATAGAATTTTGAGTTGGAAATGACAATTTTTAAACTTTAAAAAAGTTGAACACGTCAATTTTCAACGTTTTTAACTCACAATTTCTGTCTTTAAAAAATATCGTAAGGATACTCTTTAACATTTCTATCTTCAACTGAGTTTTAGCCTGTAATCTAAAAATTATGGTGTGTAGATTAGGTGGGTTATAAAAGATTATATTGCTAGAAAACAAAAATATTTTGAAGAAGGTTGACTAAAATTTATAGTAGTTAGTTTTTTGTTCCTTGAATTATGGTGATATTAAAGTAATTAAGTTGTTAAAAGTAAATTTGTCGAAAGAAAAAAAATTCTTTGAGAATTGCCATATGACACTCTCAATTTTGTTTAAAAGTCTTTCAATTTATTGGATCGTAACATCTAATGACACATAATCTTTTGAGAGATACACTCTTATCAGATTAGTTTTCGTCAGACACTATCTCTCAATTGACTTATTTCAATGGTGAACAATCAAGAAAATTGTTTTTCTCACATCAAAATTTTCTTAAAAACACATGAAAATGACTGTTTTACCCCCAACAATAGTTAACTACCGTTCACATATACAACTTAAAAAAAAACTCCAGCGGTAGTTAACTATCTTGGAGCATGATTTTCAAAATGGAATTATTCTGACAGAATGTGTGGCTATAAGGCAAATGAGCTTGTGCTGCAAAATGGTGACTCATCAAAACTAGAGCTTGGCTTGGTTGTGTTGAGTATTACCATAATTCAAGCTCAAACATAAGAATTAGACGTGACATCGAAATCACACATAGCAGAGTTGAATAAAAAATGATAGCATAAATTCAATTGTCTTAATGCTGCATAACACATTTAAAATATGGTGACTACTAGAAAAAACCTTAAATTAAAATATTATGTTGAAATTCATGAACAAGAGAATAAAGAAGCCATCAACTCATCCAATCCTAATCCAATATTTAACGTCAACATAATTAATATTTTACAGGTACAACTTACTAATTGTGGTAGCATATCCACATTTGAATATAACAGCAGATGAGTGTGTGGGTGTGTATTAGCTTTTGAGGAATCAAATAATGGTTATTGTAGTTGGTGAGAATGTTGTGCATACTTTTGAGTGAAACTTGGTCTATTTTTTGAGGAAGCAAAGCCTTCAATGCCAGGTACAATGAAAATTATCTGCAAGGAATAAAAGCATTTTGAAAATCATGCTCCACGGTAATTAACTACCGCTAAAGTTTTTTTATAAGTTGTATATGTGAACGGTAGTTAACTACCGTTAGAGATAAAATAGTCATTTCCATATGTTTTTTTTAAAAAAATTGATGTGAGAAAAGCAATTTTCAACGATCAAAGGATAGAGCAACTGTCATTTTCTTTTGTGGAGACCAAAGTTTGGGGCCTAAGCCCCAAACTATATTCGGCCCGTTCTTTCACTTTCCAGTCCATCAACTGAAGCAGGGTTTTACGTAGTTTGGTAGAATCCTAAACCGTTGCGTGTGAAGAACCTACGCAAACCCTAAAACCTTTCCGATAACGAAAATGGCATCCGTCGCCGGAACCGCCGCGAGATCGATTTTCCGATCATCCTCCATCTCCCGCACCGCATTCCGTCTAGCTTCAGAAGCTAAATCAGCTCGCACTCCTTTCCGAATCGCCTCCAATAAACCTTTATCGCAATCAGCATTCAGGTGTAATTCACCACTATTGCTCCTTTTGTAGCATTTTTACGAATCAATCGTTGTTTTTTACATGCTTACAGTGCTGAATTCAGTGTTAATTCAATTGCAATGTGGTTAATTTAAGGAGCTGAAAATGAGTGATTTTGATATTATTATTTTTTTGTGGAATTGATTGTGTGTGAAGGTGTCCTGTTGAATTGAGCTTCTGTATGGAATCTATGTTGCCGTTTCATACGGCAACTGCTTCGGCGCTGATGACTTCGAAGTTAGTAGTTTCTCAACGCAGCTCCGCTTGGCTCCCTGAAGGTATTGTCTGACACTACCACTTTAACTCAATTATCATTGAGTAAACCGCCAAATTAGTTCCTGACTTTGTAGGGAGCACTCAAATAGATCCATGAGATTATGACTATTTTAAAACTGTTTCCAACTCTATTAAAAAGTCAAGTTGGTCCCTATGTTTAATGACCCACTATCAATTGGGTCCGTATATTTTCACAACTTACTGTCAATGTCCATATATTTTCACAACTTACCATCAATTTTGTCCCTATATTTAACTACTCACTATCAATTTGATTCTTAGCATGTTGTCACGAGGACTAGTAATATGAGTAAAATTTGATAGAGTCTGGGAGCTTTTTGAAATAGTTACAATGTCAGAGACCTATTTAAGAGCGCCCTACAAAGTCGGGAGCTAATTTGGTAGTTTACTCAATTATCATTTGATCTTTAACTGAAATTTTCAACTTTATTTTAGCATTTTAAAGGGTTTTGTTTTACTGGCATTATCTTCTGTGAAGGTTTTTGTCTGCACACGTATTTATAATGGTAAATTCTTAGGTACCTTGGTGTTTGGTTGGGTATTGGTATCACGTTGGCAAAATTTGTGAATTTATTTTAATATAAATTAATATAAAATGTGATATGGAATTCAATGATTGGATATAGGGTACATACCCAACCAAACTACATGGGTACCATTGTGTTCATCTTAGCATATTTAGTTTTTGTCTGCATATTGGAAAGTCAATGTTATCATTGTTATTATATTTAATTTAATATTTAATATCTTGGAATTGGCATGTGAAAACATCTGCCTTGTCTTCATCCCCTGTTTGCTGGTTGGGGCTTTGGAGTTTACTAAAGAGTTGTTTGAAGAAAAGAGGGTTTTCGGAAGATATTTTACAGCTTATTAGGACTTAAAATTTGTAGTCCCACTCTATGGGTCACCCATGATCATTTTTATTACCTGACGAATGGGTTTTACTTTTGAATTAGGTAGCTAAACATCTCTAGGATTCCTTGTGTTCTTTCTTCAATTTAATTTTCGGGTAAGTTGGTGTCTTTTTTGAATTCTCGGGTTAAACTTAATGAAGTCTTGCTATTGTTAATAGGCAACATGTTCAAAATATATACATGAAATATCCTTGGGAAAAAGGTGGTTCATATGGTTGATGTTGAGCGTACACTGTATCTTTCTATATAATTATTAATCTTGTAGCAAAGATTAATGGATTAAGTTATTCCCTGAGTCTTCTGCTTTCCCTGCTCTCAAGCAACTAAATCTTTTAGTGAAGCCATTTATGCTCCTTTTGTTTGTAGGCAAAGAGACTATTTGAAGATCAAGAAGCAAGGTTGGGATGACGTGAACCTCTTATGATGTTGGAGTTTAAATAAAAACAAAATCTGATAAAGAAAAAATGCTAGATAATATCTATCACTATTTATTGTATACATTTAGAGCAAATTTATCTGCTCTTGGATTAGTGAGAATATCATCAAGCTGGATTCTCAGTTTACTATGTGTTTTAGGAAATAATTATTTCTGTTTTTATCAATCATATTGTTCAAAATTTTATACATCTTGGGTCCAATTGTCCGAACTTTGGATATGATAGTAGGATTTTTTTGTCATATTCAAAGTCCTAATTCTATTTCTTATTCTTCTCCTTCTTTATCTTAAAACTATAACTTCAACAAATACCCGGCATTCTCGTTGAGTTTCTCTTGAATTCATTTTATTTCCCGTGTCTTGTGTCTGTTATGTTGGATTATTTGAAATAGTATATGCATCTATTTTGTGTGACTTAACTGCTGAAATTCTGTCTTTAAATCCATAACTGATTCAATTTGTAGGATAAGTTGATAATAAAGGTACATACTGATCTCTTTTGTTTAATCAGATTGCAATGATGATGTGTGATAAGTGTTCTGAAGATCGAAGCAATCTTTTATGTACTATCTACTTCATGAGAGTGTCTTGACTGAGCCATTGGTGGGTTAAATTGAGTCCCAAAGGCTGAAAGGAACTTTTGAAAAGCTAGACCACTTGTAACTCTGTTGTTTCTTTTCTAGATTCATAAAAGCCTACTTTCCACCATAATTTTAGGGTCTAAAGTCAATAAGCTGAAATTGTTTCGCAGAGTCTTGGACAAGTTGTCTTTTTTGTCCATGTTCTTATGAAATTTCTTATTTAATCGGCTACGGATGTTTAATGAATGTAAAGTTGGAATATTTAGCAAATTCTTGCGATAATTTTGATAAGTCCCTTTCATTTATGTCTGGTTCAAATTTACTCTTTCTTCTTATCAATTAATATGTTTAATGAATTTTGGTTGTGCTCTTGGCTTGATAAACTACTATCCCACTTGGTCATCCTAGTATTTTTAGACTAAAATATTATCATTACCGTGATAAAATTTCTGTCTTTGGGCATGGTAGTTTTTCAATTTTCTCATTTGCCTCGCTTTTTAACTTTCAGAAGGAGAGGAGGGTTCATGATGTGATAACTACAAAATGCTATTCAGATTATGCTCTCAAAATTTACTTCGCGGCTATCAAAGTTGGATTGGTAATGTAGTGCACTTAATAAAATACGAGCTTTGAATAATTGGATATTTGAACTATTATATGTTTTGCCCTGCCTCCCTTCTTTTTAAAGTTATTACAGTTTTGTTTTTTCACTTAAAATTCCAAACCTTTGTTTGATACTAGAGGTCTATTTTCAATCCGCCATCTTTATATTTATTGAAAATGATTTCCTTGGCATCTCAATCTTCCCAACAAAATAAGTATTGAACTAGTTGAAGTTCCTCAAACAAATAATATAAAATGACTACAACAATGACTTAAATTAGTAATCACGGTTCAAGATATTTCGTGATTTTTTTTTATTTTAAAAACACAATAATCTGTCTGTAAATTAGTTCTGCATCAACTAGTTTCATCCATCCGTTTATTTCAAATGTTATGTTTGATGACGCGCGGAGTTAAACGATAGTGTGGTAATCTAGTGTAGTGCAATTCTAAAGTTGACGGAGGGAAGAAACTTATTGACACATAACTAATTCACGGACTATTTTTCTATTTTAAAATTTAGAGAACAAAATGAATGATGGTTACAAATTCTTTGACCAAGTTGCCTGCCTATTCTCTTGAATCTATTATGGTTTCAATAATAAATTAAACCATAATATATATCAATGAGTTTAAATATAACTACGACAACGATCGCGTCAAATTAGTCTAGTTCTATTATATGTTTTCAATTTTAAATTGAACTGCATCAAAATTCCAACTCAATGATTCAAACAAGGTAAACGACTTTTTCAAGTCAACCAGTCTAACATCATTCAGGTAGACAAGTCAGTTCATCATACTTCTGACTGTACCATATCCCTGTGACTGACATTCCACCGTATAGGCGTCCACCTTTTCGGCTCTGCTCTGATCGCCGCTTCTCTTCGTCGCTCTACACTCACATCAAAGAAAACCCATAATCAAAGCAATGCATGGATCCTTCCCAAATATCCTATTCTCAACCAATATCAAAATTTTGCATCAGCTTTGTTTTTTTAGAATCTTTTGGTGGTGGTTTAATTGACCAAATTTAGATTCAGAGGATGCAGATGAAGCTTCATCAGATGATGCATGCATTTGGCACCCTGAATTTTTTTCACCCTTTCTCTTAAGAGTCCCCCTGTTGTACATGGTTAGCAAAGATTGAAGGGGTTTTCGTCCTCTCATGTCTCCCCCTTTCACCATGGTCCCTCTGCTCCATCAAGATCCATATTCAAAATAGGTTCTTTGAGCTTCAAACAAACCCACAATCCAAATCAATTTATCAAAATATTGGGTTCTATATTCTTCCCCAACATCCAATCCTTGAGTGACAACTCCGTTTTTATCCAATCCTTGAGTAACAGATCCGTTTTTATCAATTAATCAAGTTTGAAATTTCTTTAATTTCTCTAATAATCCATTTTGTTTTCATCAATTTCTGTAATTTCTGTTCTTTGATTGGAAGAAATCTAAGATATGAAAAAGTTATGATTGGGAGAAAGCTCAATGAAGTCCGTGACTGAATAAATACATATTCAAAGAGAGAAAAGGGGAATTAGAACAAAAGAACAAAGACAAGGGTTTACAAATTGGTTGGGTAAGAAAAAAATGGAGAATTTGTTCTGTAAATTGCACCAAAAAAAATTGAGAATTTTATTTCCATCTTAGTTGAGTAAAAAGAATTTTGTTCTGTAAATTGCAAGGAATAACCAAGAATGTTAAGAGAGGAAGGAGAAGGGTTTAGACTAGAGTGAGAGAAAAAGAATTGGTGTGTGTGGATGTGGGTCGGTGTATGATGATCATTATAATCCAACGGTAAATTAATGCTCATGCACGGTGCGCGACATACTTTCCTTGCGCACCGTAGCCTCCGCCCATTAAGTCCCCTTGGGTGATTTTGAACAATAAACATGAAAACATCACCCTCATTGACATCGATCTTGCAAAATGAAGACTTTGTTTAGAAATGTAGACACAAAACTTCGCACCACTTATTTCTCCAAAACTTGATAAAAAGCTCATCATACCTCACAACAAAACACTGCAAAAATCATTGAAACCAACCACAAACCATCATGAGCATCCACACGAAATTCCCCGGACTGTGCAAGACATGAGAAAACTAAACACTGCTAAAAACTTCCTCTGCTCGTGTAACAAGCAGGCCATCAAAACAGTTGTGCATTCAAGCTCGCAACTCCTCCGGCTGATGTAGTGGCAAACTGATATTTCTTTTGTCCCTGCAACACAGTAGATATACAAAATAGGCATAACAGGTGCACTGCTACAGATGCAGACCAAAAACGCCCGAGAATAAGGCAGAATCAAATATGCATAATACAAAAATCTGCAAACACAACACAATTTCACAACCACCGTAGCAGAATTTAATAGCCAAACATACCAAACCGAAGCAGAGGCAGTACAAAAACAAAAAATTTATTCACCAGACACCCTTAAGTTAATAAAATCCACTTTTCCACCAAACAGTCATAAAAAACAGACCATGCCACCACTGCAGAATTTAATAGCCAAATATACCAAGCCAAAGCAAAGGCAGTACAAAAACAATAATTCAATTTGTCAGACTCTTAAGATTTCAATCAATTTGCAAACAATGCTCATTCATATTGGTATAACATTAGTATTTGAGCTTTTCCAGCCATGAAATTGAATTAGGCCCTTAGAGCTTCATGGTTTGAGACAATGCAAATGACTTAGTCACCATCAGTTTGATTAAAAACGACAGCTAAAGCTGCTGTGGTAGAGCCTGCTGAAGTACCACATGCCATAACCATCTGTTTTTTTTTTTTTTGCTTACACCAGCTAGTGCTATATAAACTCGGCTACATTTGGCTCTTTGATCATTTTACCAGAGAGAAGAGAGAGGACCTTCAGATCTGGCTTCCACCACACAACATAACCTTACGTCGATGACGGTCTCCACCGCATCTCTCTCGTCGGCCGCCGCAAAATGCATCTTTCTGTCAAAATCTGTTTACTATGTTATTTTCTAACAAAGAAAGAATAAATTGATGGAAAAAACCAACATTTTCTTTGGGTATTTGAAGATATCGAGTGGCAGAACCAAATACAAAATTGTCGACGCAAACAAAATTAGGACTTGCAAAATCCAAAATAACACCATCCTCTTTGGAGATACCAATGTAACCAATGAAAGGAATGAACCAGGAGACTACATGAAGTGGTGACCAAACAATGGAGCACGGAAAGCAAGACCTTATAGGATCAGTTTGCATAGTGGGAGTTGGTGAAAAACCATTTTCCATCATAATTTGTTGTTGTTTTGGATCCAAATCTAACTTGCTTCCATTGCATAAATTTGAAGAACAATCACTTTGCCTATACATAATAAGAAATCACCATATAGATCTTAGCTAAAGCACAACCTTTTCCTACCTAATTACTCTACTTAATAATTGAAAAGGATAATGCCTCTGTCGATATGCATATGCCACTTGACCATGCACATCCCTCAATTCCTTCAATTCCTTGCGAGTGTATGTAAACATTAATTGAGTGTTGAAACATTGTAATTGTTCCAACACTTATTCTAGGTTTTGAATTATGTTGTGTAACCTGCCTCATACTCGTAATGTATAACTTTTGTGGATTACATGTATAATTTGGCATTAACTATCAAAGTTATTTTGATTAGGATTTCAATCAAGCTTGAAATTTGTTGGAGTTGATTGGAAAGTTTGGGGGTGGCGAAGAGATGGATATGTGGGGATGGAGGGGATTTTACTGTGAAGTCTTCATATAAGTTGTCAGAGGGATTGTTACTTTTAAACAAGGACTTTAGTATTGTGGAGGAGAAGTTTTTTTGGAGGTTCTTGGATTCTTCTCATTGAACGCAATCCAACTCGGTCAAATATAGCGATTTGAAATGTGTCAGGGTCTGATGGGTTGACATCTTGTGTTTTATGTTTTGTGTAAAAGAATTTGAAGAGAGGAATTGTGTAATGTAATTGATAATTTCTCATTAGTTACAATCATGTATATATACAGAAAATTAAACCTAGAATGGAGTAAGTCAGGTTAACAACTTTCCTACAGACTCTCCTCTAATTAGGTGAGTAAATAATGGGTCAACAACAGATTTACAAATCATAATAATTAAGGAGAATTAAATTCTAATTATTATTACTGATATCCTATCATAATAATTAAGGAGAATTGAATTCTAATTATTATTATTGATATCCTCCCGCAAGTTGTATGGTCTAAAAGAGAGATGCAACTTGAATAGTAAGTAATCGAACCGAGGACGAAGCAGGGGTTTCGTTAGGATATCAGCAAGTTGATCATCGGTGGAAACAAAGGAGACTCGAAACTTGCCATGTTGGACATTTTCTCGAACAAAATGATAGGCTAAGGCTATATGTTTCATCCAAGAGTGAAATACAGGATTAGCACTGAGATGGGTAGCACCAAGATTGTCACAATAGATGACTGGATTGGTTGTTGGAGTGTGACCAAGTTCAGTGAATAGAGAAAGGACCCAAAGTAGTTCACTCGCCGTGTCAGCCAGGGCTTTATATTCTGCTTCTATGGAGGATCGAGCAACAGACTGTTGTTTTCGAGAACTCCAAGAGATGGGCGTGCTGCCAAGATATAACAAGTAACCAATGGTGGAAATATAATCATCCTTATCGCCCGCCCAATCTGCATCCGAGTAGGCGTGAAGATTGAGTGGGGCGGTCGCCGAGATGAAGACACCTTTGTCACATGAACCCGCCAAGTATCTGAGCACTCTTTTGAGTGCAGTCCAATGCGTCATTCTGGGGTTCTGCATGAATTGGGCAAGTTTGTTGGTGCTGAAGGCAATGTCTGGGCGAGTTAGGCTCAGGTATTGGAGGATTCCTACGAGCGCTCGATACTCGGTTGGGGAGGGCAGGAGATCGCCGAAATCCTTGAGTAACTTATCCGTGGCAGAGAGTGGAGTGGTTGCCGATTTCGTATCTGCCATGCCTGATTTATGTAGCAGGTCAGTGATATATTTCCTTTGTGAAAGGAATATACCTGCAGTAGAGGGAATAACTTCGACCCCCAAGAAATAGTTAAGACATCCAAGATCTTTCAGAGAAAAGCGAGCGGCGAGTGTGGCGATGAGTGCGGAGACCTCTGCAGGAGAACTCCCGGTGACAATGATATCATCAACATAAACCAATAAGTACAGTGTAACACCTGGTTTGTGGTGGATGAATAAAGAGGCATCAGCAGTGGAGTTGACGAAGCCAAGGGATAGAAGGAATACCCGAAGCTCCGTATACCAGACACGAGGTGCTTGCTTTAGCCCATAGAGTGCCTTTTTGAGGCGACATATGTGATCAGGGAGATCTTTGTTGACAAATCCAGGTGGCTGTAACATGAAGACTTCCTCTTTGAACGTACCTTGGAGGAATGCATTGTTAACATCAAGCTGACGTAGGGACCATCCTTGACGAACTGCATGGGTAAGGACAATGCGAATAGTCACCGGTTTGACAACTGGACTGAACGTTTTTGTTTGGTCACAACCAGGGCGTTGATGAAATCCTTTGGCAACAAGTCGTGCCTTGTAACGATCAATGGAGCCATACGGATCCCGTTTGATACAAAAAACCCATTTACATCCAACTAAATTCTGAGCTGAGGACCGGCTAACAAGATCCCATGTGTTATTGTTGTGTAAGGCATCAAATTCAGCTTGCATAGCCGAGCGCCAATCAGGATCACGAAGGGCTTGAGTGATATTGCTGGGTTCGATGGGACATTGGGGACGAACATGAAGATTAAGCTTTTGGATGGGATTAACAATGTTGTTTTGAGAACGGGTGATGATCCCACCGCCGTTGGTGGACTGGTTATTGTGTGGGCGAGCAGTGGGTGGGGGCGGTGGTAGAGGCGTTGGCGATGTAGTGATGTGGTCCAGTTGATGGGATGTTAGGGACGGGGGCGAGGACATGTGAATGTTTTGGGCGAGCTCATTGGAGTTTGGTGAAGAAGGCGGAGATGTTTGAGTGGGTTGGGCGAGCTCACTGGAAGTTTGTGAGGAGGGCGACTGCTGTTGAGTGGTGTGGGCGAGGTCATTGGGGATTGGTGACGAGGGCGCAAGCGAGTGAGTAATGTGGGCGAGGTCATTTGTGATTGAAGTGGCGGGATTATGAATGATTTGTGTGAGCTTGTTGTGATTGGGCAAAGCGAGCGTCAAATCTGGGGCAAGTGCCTGTGTTTGAGTGGCAAGGGAGCTAAACGAAAATTCGGATTCGACAAACTTTACATGGCGAGAGGTTGTCTTCAAAACAGAATCTAACTGAACTCGGTTTAACGTGGAGAAGGTGGGGCTTGGTTTTTCTTTGATATACGGGTGTTTTGCTTCGGTTGAAAATCCCGGCCATAATATAACACATTGCGCATTTGACACATATACAATCGTTGAATTGAGATTAGATAATTTAAATTTTAATATAGAATTTAATTTTTTATTTTTTTAAATAAAAGTGCAGAGCTTAATATTTAAACTGTCTCATCTCGATTTGACGATCATGAGTTCCTTGGATTGGTGTGTTGGATATATGTGTCCAATGCATGTGTGGAGTGAAGAATATATTATTAATATGGCAAATACTTTAATTATGTATAGTCCGTGGCCTTGACTAACAAGAAACTCCCAATTTTTTTCTAGTGTTTTGACCGTTGAATATTGACGCTTAACTATATGATAAAAATTAATGAGAACTGAGAAAGGTATTGGAGGAAACTGTTATTTGTTTGATAGTTAGAACTATTGCTTGGAAATTGAGAAGACGAATAAAGGGAAAAAATAGTTGCGAGGGAAAGGTATTATACGGAGTAATATGCTACTTTTCTAGAAAATTTATCCTTCATTGACCGCTCATGTGGTGTATGCATTTTCCCGGTTATAAAATTTATTTTTGAGAATATAAGAATGAAAATGCACTTTCTCATGTTTTGTTGAAGGTAAAAAAAATATACTTGAAAATAAATTATATCTAGGAAAATTTTTAACCCATGATCTCCCCATTTTTATTTCCATGAAAGAGGAGTTGGAATGTTTTATTCCTAGAAATGACATTTGTCTAGACACGTGAAAACCCCACTATGTCCCCTATACCATGTTTTTTCAACCGCCAATTACTTTCTATATTACGTGAAAACCCCACTATGTCCCCTATACCATGTTTTTTCAACCGCCAATTACTTTCTCTATTTACCGAACGTGTTGAATTTTTTCACATACTCTACATCAATGCATTATCATGGTGTATATTACTATACCTAATATTTCTTTATGTCTATTCAACTTTTCAACAATATTTTTCTATTCTATCAATCAACTATATGAAAAAATCATATTATTTTATGGTGTATCTCGAAATGCTTTAAGTTATAATGAAAAAAAATATAATAACATAAATTCAAATTAATTTAGAAACAAGGTAGGGGTATTTTTGTAACGGTAACATGTTTTTCTAGGAAATATATTTCAAACCAAACACCAATAGCTATTTCCGTCAACTTTTATGAAAAAATTCCCGGGATTTTAGAATACTAATCAAACACTTTTTTTCAAAATACTCAGGAATAAATTTCCCACTACTTTATTCCCGGATAAGTTATTCTTAGGATTAATTTATGAATCCGTGAAACAAACGCCCCCTAAAAGCCTACTTTTTTATCCTTCAATAGTTAAATGCCTCACCAGGATAACTCATATAGGTGAGGGGATTGCCTGTAATTTTACTAACAACTAATATTGAAACAAAATTTTGGTCCCTCGCTTAATTCCATGTTTTACTTTAGTCCCAAAAAAAAATTTTGTACACTCTTCGAATTCTTTTTGGTAAAAAAGAACGAGGAACTTCTATTGAAAACTAGCTGAAGTGATTCTTCATTGCTTGGGTTTTTTTTTCAGAGAAAACAAGCGAAGCAAATTTTAAGTTGCCCTAAAAAGTTAAAACAATTCGCAAATATATTTCATTTTTTTCAACCAAATCGTTTTTATATTCCATATATTAGCATCCACAAATTGTTGCAGAAGTTAGTACGAGCTTTCAAGGTGGGGTTGCTTTTGACTTCTTTTTCTCAAGAAAAAACAAACAAAATAAATCTCATTGAATCATTATCTCATGGTTAAATTATTGAATCGTGGTGCTGGAGTAGCACCTATCTCCAGAAATCAACAATAAATGACCAATGTACTTAAAATTCCAAACGTAGAAGTAAATTCTGGATACACCTATTTGTGTAAAATTGTAGAATGTTGACGATTAGAACATTTTTTGAAAAGCCGTTGAACTTCGTAAAAAGTGATCAATACACAAGACGAATGTGATCCAATAAAAAAACAAAATTAAGAGTTGAACCAACAATAAAAAGTTGTAAAAGTTGGTTTCAAAATTAAAAAAGCATCTCTCACATATCTTGCTGTTCCATACCCAATTCTCGGAAACTAAACACATTGTGAGAATTGAGTCGTGAGATTTGCAAGTAAATTAGATTTAGATGAGTAAGTAAGAAAAGCTTTCTTTCAAAGAAACAAAATCTCTGGAACCTTTTTTTATCACATCAAATACTACAAGCCTAAGCCTCATTACAGCTGGCATTCAAAAAAGCTCTTCCAGGTTGACGGTTAGCCAATGGTCCATGGCATCCAAGAAGCTGCAAAATCGCAAAAAGAACTTATAAGTTGAAAGGTCAATTACTTCAACACTAACTGAAGGAAAGTATCAATAAGAAAAGTACTTATAAGTTGAAAGGTCAATTACTTCCACAAAACTAACTAAGAGTATCAATTGAGTGTTCTAAGAGATTATTCAAGTTAGCAAAAAGTACATGTCCTTAGCAAGAAGTAAATATGAAACATGCAGTACAATGAATTCACATGCAGCTTCACATTTACCTTAGCATTAACACCATCAGGCATAATTCGGTTCTCTGACTTCAACTTCAGATACGCAGTTCGATCAATCTTAGTGAAACCCCTGTAGAAGCATTTTAAACAACAATAATTAAAGTTCAAACATGGATTGAAGTAAAAGGCCAAAGTAATGACTGATATTTCATTTTTCAAATACGTACCACTTCCTGCTAACAATGATCTTTTGACGGCCAGGGAACTTAAACTTAGCACGACGGAGGCTATTGTTGTCCTTGCAACGGACAGAAAGAAGCACCTGCCCAATAGCCACTCTAGCACAAACACCCTGTGGCTTTCCAAAAGCACCTCTCATACCAGTCTGAAGCCTATCAGCACCAGCACATGAAAGCATCTTGTTGATCCTGAGTACATGGAATGGATGAACCCTGACTCTCAAGTGGAATGCATCCTTTCCTGCAAACTTTGACATGTACTTGTTGCAGGCAATCCTAGCAGCTTCTAGTGCCTCACTTGAAACATTCTCTTTCTCCCAACTGACCAGGTGAACACAGAAAGGAAATTCATCAACGCCCTTCTTCTTCATGCCAACATCGTAAATTCTGATCTTGGGATCAGGAACACCACGACAGAAACGTGATTTTGGATATGGCTTGTTCTTAATTTGACGGTAAGAGTTCTTTAGTGGGAAATAATACCCAATTTCTTCGGAACATTCTGTTTTTCCATTCTTATGATCATTTTAGCTTATTTGTTTTTTTGAAAAATTGTTTTGTTTTGGAGTTATAGTTTTTACAATGATCTTGTTTTGAATGAGATGAGAAACATCTGTGTTGTAATGTAAGTAATTTTTGAATTGATGGTTCAAATAATATTACAAATAGGTTAAGAAGGGTAAAAATGAAAGAAAAAATTCATCCCAAAAAGATGTATTTTCTTTATATATTATTAGCAAAAAGCCGGGATCGTCTTTCTTTGTATTGTGCTAGTATTGCATTTTTTAAAGGAGTGACATATATTTGTTAATTATAAACAATGTTTTTTCATGAAATTTTGATTTTGATTAAAAACATAGTGATTAGATGTTTTTTTAAAGGTAGCGATTACATGTTTGTTACTTTCAAATTATATTAAACTCAATAAACTATGTTTATCTTTTTCAATGACACTAACAATATAAAATTATTATAAAAAAATTTGTTTAAGAGTATACATGGAATAATAAAAAAGGCAGCTCAAAATCTCATATTTATTTATAAAATCTCATATTTCATTTATATATATATATATATATATAGCTAGTATAGATTATAGATTATTATTACTAGCGTTCAGACGTGTACATGTCTGTTTGTCCGCTCTTTTAACTGCGCTAATGCGTATAAAGTATGAAAAATAGTTTTTATGAAATTTTAATTGTGTTTTTTAGGGATGAAAATTAATATTGATTAAAATTATTAGTATAGATATTTTGCACTTTCATATTGTAACAAATATACTTATATTTTTCAATGACACCAATAATGTAACAAATATAATATAAATTCTTATCTTTTTTAATAACACTAACAATATATCATTCTTATAAACAAATCTGTTTAAAGAAATGTATTATTAGAAGTGAAAAAATAAGTCCAAAACAATATATTCTCTTTATATACATAGTATAAATTATGCAACTTTATATGATGTTTTGAGCTTTTTGACTGTGAAAAAGCTTAAAAAGATCATACGAAGTCAGAGAATTATTACTATCGTCAGTTTCGTTATTAATTAAACATGAACATATAATACGGAAAGAAAAGCAATAGTAACAAGTAGCGAGTAGTAGCATGAATGAGAACTTCATCTCAAAAATAAAAAAAACATGAATGAAAACTCATGAGCTATATATCTGTTCTTATGTAGTTCAATATGAACAAACAAGCATGAATACAAAGTCATGAAAAAAGTAAAATACATAAACAAACTAATTAAAAACACTTTCCAACATGAAAATTGAATGATTAAATGAAATAGTTCGAACAACTTATACGTCATGTAATTTTCGGGTATAAATACATTTTCAATGATCAAAAGGTATGAAAAAAACAAATATGCATGTATGCTTTTCTTTCAATAAAATTTGCATGAACGTAATCAAATCTTTAGTAAATTAGGAAAAGAAAGAAGATGGGAAAGGAATTTGAACATGACAAAAATAAAGTTAGTTGTTGATAATTTTATGAGAGTGTTGGTGATTAATTACTGGGTAATCATGCTACCAAAATATTAGGTTCATTAAAAAAATGTCACATCAATTTTAAATATTTAATAAGCATGTATTTTATTAACTCAACATAACATCTACTCTTCCATCGGCTTATAACTTTTCCACTAAAATCTTTAGGCACGTATATATAGGTCATATCACTTATATGTTATTCAACATTCATTCTTCCATCTATTGTAGAACTTTGACTCATATTTGACACATTAACATTTTTTCCTTAAATGCGGGACTCTCTGCATTCGTAATTATGTGACATAGCCAAATAATGTCAAAAGGAGGCACAACGTGGTAAAAAAAGGTGGTTGGTTGTAGTTTAATAGAGGGAGGTTTATGTTCCTTTATTCCATGAGAATGGAGAAAAGAAAATATAAAGAAAAAAAAAGATCAAAAAGAAATTTGAGTTTGACAGAAATGATACTGGTAAAAAAAGATAAGAATTGTGTTCTTTCACGAGGTTATAAAGAATGGACTCAGATGCCGGTAATTTTATGGGTTTGTTTAAGGAGGTAGAGATTTTTGAATAATTAATTTAACAAAATATTAGACTCAACTAAAAAAACACACAACATTTAAAAATGTCTAATAGGCACATATTTTGTCAACTCAACATAACACATCAACATTTTTCTGTGGTTAAATCTCACCAAAGACCAAAAGTGAAGGAATTCAAAATAATATAGATTGATTATGAAAGTGAACGGCATCCAAAAACGTTTTTATATAAAAATTAAGCAAATTACATCCAAAAACCAAAACAATCATGATAAAGCTCAGACTTCTTAGAGCGTCTAAAATGGGTTGAATCATCACATTAGGCTAAGAGCAACCATACAAATGATGTTGACACCACATTTTCTTTCAAAATCTTAAGGCATTAGGCATATTAGTCATTTCACTTATATGTTTCTCAACATATACTCTTCCATCCAATATGAAATTTTAAGTCACAATTGACACATTAGCATGTCTACTTAAGTGTGAGACTCTATGCGTCTGTGATCTGGTGACATAGCCAAATAAGATCAAACAGAGGTCACATATGGTAAAAAAAACGTGGGTTAGTGGTGCTTTGATGGAGGTAGGTTTATGTTCCTATGTTTCATGAAAAGAGCGAAAGGAAGTATAAAAAATAGAGCTAGTTACTAGTAATTTTGCGGGTTAGTCAAAGGAGTTGGAGATTTATGAATAATTATTTTATCAAAAAATAGACTTAATTAAAAAATGCCACATTATTTTAAAATGTCTAATTAGCATGTACTTTATGAACTCAGCATAACACATATGCATTTTTCCATTGTTAGATCCCACCAAAGACCAAAAGTGAAGATATTTAAAACATTAGAGGTTGGATAAAAAAATTGCATGAAAGCGAACGCCATCCAAAAACTTATATTTAATATAAAAAAAATAAGCAAATGACATCCAAAATTTAAGTAAATGGATCATCACACTTGACTAAGAGAAACCCCACAAGTGGAATTGACACCACATCTTCATCCAAAATATTAAGACCTTAAGTGTATTGGTAATCTCACTTATATGTTGTTCAATATCTACTATTGCATCAAATGTAGAAGTTTAACCCACACATGACACACTAACATATTTCTCTTAATTGTGAGACTCTTTGTGTTTGTGATCTGACAAGATAGTCAAATAAGGCCAGAGACACAACATAATAAAAATTCTGGGTTGGTGACAGTTTCATATAGGGATATTTTTGTTCCATTCATTCATGCAAAGAGAGAAAAGTAAATTAGAAAAGGAAAGAAAATGAAAAAGTAATTTGAACATGATATCAATGATAAGGGAAGAATGTATGGAGTGTGTATTTTACCTATGAGTGTATATGGAATAATGAGTTGCGATTGATTTTATGAATTTGTTGAAGGAGTTGGAGATTATTGGGTAATTATGCTACCAAAATGTTAGACTCATTTAGAAAATGCTACATCAATTTAAAATGTCTAATAAGTATGTATTTTTTAAGGATAATAAACATATATTTTGTCAACTCAGCAGAACACATTTATATTTTTTCATTGTTTGATCCCACCAAAGATCAACAGTGAAAGAATTCAAAATAATAGAGTTTGAATAAAATAAAATTGCATGAAAATAAATGATATCCAAAAACTAAAATTTAAGATAAAAAATTAAACTAATGATACCTAAAAACTAACCAAATAAATCATCATAATATTGGGACTTATGTGGGAGCGTATATTGGATTATATCATCATATTAGGCTAAGAGTAACAACACAAATGAGATTGACATCACATCATTATTCAAAGTCTTAAAACATTAGGTATATGGGTCATCTCACTTATATCTTGCTCAACATCTACTCTTGCATCCAATTTGAAATTTTAACTCACACGTGACACATTAACATCTCTCCGTTAAGTGTTGGACTCTCTGTGTGCGTGATCCACCACCAAGAACCACTCCCGCTCCCCCACAATGTTGAACCAGGATACGATACAATCGATGGGCCTTCTGGAGGAGTCACACAAGTGAGAATGATACACCATCTTCTTCCAAAATTTTAAGACATAAGGATGTGAGTTTTTTTCACTTAATTTTGGTTCCACTTCTGCTCTTTTATCAAATGTTGAGCTTTAAGTGACACTTGATAAATCACAGTATTCTCTACCTTGAGTATGATGAAATTCTAGCTCGTACTTGGCACGAATCCACATACTAGTATTATAATTTTAAACCAAAAAAAAATATTAAATGTAATAATAAAAAAACTATTGTGTGTATAGATTATTGCTAACATGTACAAGAGAGACATGTAGCGTATAAAGTATGATAGGCCGCAAGCCCATAATTCTATCATGTAGTGAAATCGATTCCATAAAGACTTTGTTGAGTACCCATTCTTTTTTCTATGATGATTTGTTAAAAAGGATCACTACTTTGGACATACGACATACGGTTTTGATAGAAAATATGCAATAATATAAAAAGCACTTTAGGATTATAGTTTCATCACAATGATCGACAATACATTCTAAACCTTTTTTATTTGTTATGAAAATCAAATTTTTAAAGATGATGTAAGCTAATGTAACTAATGTCTCGTCTTACAGATGCAAAAGAGTATTTTGAACCAACAAGACATCATATTTTTATGGTGGAATTGTTGACAAAATCAATTAAGATTGATTACACTATATCATCTCAAGAAAATCTAGACTATTTTCATGTTTTGAAATTATTTTCCAATCATATATGTCTAACACCAACCTGCACCTTTCAGCCCATCAGTTGATGTCTAAGAACACATAACTATAATCATATGTTATCTAATCCTATTTTCCAATATTAAGTTATACTTATACAATCATACACCAGAAGAATGATAAGATTGAGTTAGAACGTTTTGAAATCCATAACAAAAATAGAGAATTGAGATTATGGAAAATCGATCATTGGATTTCATTCCACAATCCCTAGACTAAAGAAGTTTACTCATTCATGATCATGGTAGACATGACAAAATAAAATGAAAACATAAAGTAAGAATAACATAGATGAAAACTTGTATTATATTAAAATTGCAAAGTACATGAACAAGGAACAAGCTCCCAATTATATGAGAAATGTAAAGTTACAAGGCTATAGAAGTGATGGCATTCTGACCAATTATGTGCCTTATGTAGCCTCTACATCAATCACGGGCTGATTAATTACAAGAAACCACTAGAATCACAAAGTGTTACATCTAAAAACTCAACTGGTTTTTGTAGCCTCCACTGGTTTGCTATTGCGAGCTGCTTGCCTGAGAGTTTCTTCCATTCTCTCAATAGGGCAAGCACCCAATACCTCGTCGAGTCCAAAGCTCCTGCTCAAGCAGTTCAATCCAATTGAATTGAGTACCTACGACTGTGGAATGCTTCTTATATGTTCGTAAAATAGGAACTCAAAGTAAAAACTAGACTTTGTCTTGCACACTGACTTCAATCGTATAGAGATTTCCCACTGTCTGTGTCGATACCAGAAACTACGACTGAAACCTACACCGCTAACGAAGTTAAAGTGATTGCCTACTTTCTATGTCCGGAGACGCTTACTGCTTCTTCTGTCAAGACAGGCAGGCGGTTATCAGGATGTAGTCAAGGAGGTAGGCTTAGAGCCAGCAATAAAGCTAGCAAAGTATACCGCGAGCGAGTAGCCTTTGCCAAAGAAGCGCTAATTACTTGTTGCATTGCCTGCGTTAGGAGATGAGTGCACTCGAGAAGAATGAGACATGGGAAAAGAAGTTAAAACAAACAAAAAGGGGGCCAGAACATAAGAAGGTGGTAGACAATTTAGAGAGCTTGGAGGAAAAGATCAAGACCATAAAGGGTATAGAGAGGCACCAAGTTCGCAGAGATCTGCTTCTTCTCAGACAGCTCCCCCACAAACCAACCCCAGATTTGTATTAGTATAATGGAAGAGGGTGAAGTCTTACTCATCTCCGCGCGTCTACTGTGGGGAAATGTGTTCTTACGGAGATAAAAGCTACTAATCCAACAGTTCCAGAAGAGTCTCACCGGCCCGAAAGAGATGTACCGAAGCTCTCAAGCGGCCCGGCCTATGCCGAGAGGGTTACAGCGGGCAATCATTAATATGCCTTGGGGAAAGTCATGCACCTGGCCTAGACGGATAAAGGAAAGATTCTCTCACCGAAAACAAGTAAACGAAATAATTACTAGTGCCCGATCGAAATGTCACTTCCTTGCCTTAGGGCAGGGTTTGACACTATATAAGGACCGGGTAATTTCTTAAAGAATGCCTTTACCTCCTTTACTTACTTTCTTGGCCCCGCTCCGCACCTGTCTTGCTTGTCTTTCTTCCTCCTCCCCATCCTTTGAAAGCTAGAACATTCGCATAGAGGAGTATCCTTATCACGCATGCTTTTCCACTGATGACAAAATTACCTTCTATCCTCTTCTAGGGATTCCTACCCCTATATGGAGAGGGGAAATTTTTATTTGAGTATTATGCATGAATATGCTTCTGCGCCGGGAATATCTCATAGCGGGAAGGCCCAGAGATCATAAAGAGATGGGAATGGAGGCATTCCAGCCCAACATACTCCGGTGAATGGGTCGAGAGAGATAGAGAGGGGAGTGGGATACAGGAAGTATAGTGAAGAGTTGAGTGGCCATCCAATCGGCTATGGAGGGTGGTTTCAGCAAGCGGGTAAACCGATGATGACTAGTCAAAACGTAGGCCGATCGTCGCTCATCCCTCGTGTTCTCTCCCGTGAAGTGATTAATCCCTAAAATGGGCATGCAATCAAAAATACGGGGTTTTAGCGAGTTGATCGATTTGAATGTCAGTTTATGGGCAGAAATGGACTTGCAACTCATTTTACCGCAAAACTTGCTCTCAAAGAATGTCAGGTTATGGGCAGAAATCTATTTGCAACTCATTTTACCGAGAAAACAAAACTCATAATTTATCTCTACTCGGTGAGGAGCATGGCAACCTCTCACTCCTAGCCCCTGAGAGTCAGAAGTTCGATCAATTACTGCCTTCAAGTCAAGCAGGGAAACTTGCACGTGTGGTTCTGGCCCTGAGGTTAAAGGCGATAGGATTCCCTCGTGAGCGCGATAAGGAAAGAGAAGCATAAGCAAGATACTATACCTTCCCTGGCTTTCTTTACTTGAAGGCATCATCCTTGACACTCCCATCCGGTGCCTGCTCTTTCTCATTTGAAAGCCGGGAAAACGTTCAATATTGGTAGCAAAACGTAACTCTACTCTCCATAAGCCCCGACTTCACTCCTTTCTCCTGTCCCTACTCTCATTCTCGATACGGAAACTCGGTCCCTAATCTCAATCCCTATCTTCTCTCGCGGCGGAAAGGCAGGAAGCTCGGAGCCATCAACTCAATGGATCGGAGGCGAAGTCTCGAGTTCCGGAGGAATGGAACGATAAAGATAGGTGCTTCCTATACCGAGCATTCATGAGTGCATATTGAGAGAGATGCTGGCATTGAATGAAGGCCCGTATTGGACAGAAAGAACCTTCTATAATTAAGAGTAGGATGTGAGGGAAAGCCCTCTAGTCGAGTAAGAGAACTGAAAGTTTCAAGCCAGTAAAGTCCGTTAGTGGGGGAGTTAACCCGTCAATCTTCTGGAAACGACTAAAAAGAGCAGGAGCAGGGCTTGCTTGTAATGGTGGGCAAGGGATGCAGATATGTCATAAAGATGAAGCTTTCAAGCGGGGCTGTTAAACTCAATCTCCATCATCAAAGACAAGGAAATCAACTTCACTAGATGGTGAGCTACCTGATTCTTCGATTACATACCTTTCAGCAGTAGCAGATCCTGTTCCCACTCGTGAGCTTGTAGTTGTGGATCCTCCAGATCTCTAAGATAGAGTTGATCCCACGGACGCAGAGCCTAAGAAAATGACCCAGTTAAAGAACCGCCCCATAAGTTGAAACTATTTATCCAGTCGATGAAGATACCGAAACGGAGTCCCTAGTTCACAAGCCTGTTCCATAGCGGTTGGCGAGAAACCCTTGGATTACCACACAAATCCCTTAACCTATGAGCTTATCAGTTCTCTAGGAGGTGAGAAATAAATTACCTATAACCTACTAAATGAGATTCATTTAATAGAACCCAGAGCTCTCCCATCCAATCTCGTCCTCGTGTATCGTCCGCTTGTTTCATTCCTTTCTTTATTCTTCGCTTCTGCCTCTAAAGTAAAGCGGGATAAAATCAGCTCTGAGGGGGCCCGCCTCCCACTCCCCATCCCTTGGAAAATCAACTCACTTTGATTGACCAGGGCCTTACGATGATTGAATTTGACCACCCACACGCAAGACTCCAAGGGGTAACTTTATTATTATTATCTAATTAATTTAATGAGCATTTTCGGTAACATTTGCCTACGGACCTGGGCTTTTAGCTACGGGAAGACAATGATATCCATTGACTTTTCACCTCTTTTGCATTGACTTGATTATCAAGTTTCAATTTTTGATCCATTATCTTTAAAGCTTTATCAAATGCATTTTTCTCATCATTTTTTGTCATATTTTCTTGTTCTTCTAAAAATAGAAATTAAACAAAAGGTAGTAAAAAGGAACTAAAATCACATAAAAATACTAAGTTATCAAATAAAATAGCATCATTAAAATAGATAAAAAAACTAAGCTTAAGTACAAAAGTAATTTCCACTTTTAAATTTATTTATCCTCACTACCATTTCCACTCTCCTTCCTCTCATTCGGGGTTCCGTCGTCAAGACATTGCTGTCATTGAAACTCTTCCACACAAAATAGCCCCTTCAATAGCGTTTGTTTTGGCTTTTAATAGCGTTTGAGAAGTGCTATCAAAGCCCCCGCTATTAAAGGCTTGAACCTTATAATAGCATTTAATAAGCGCTATTGAATAATAATGTTTCAATAGCGCTTTCTGAAAAGCGCTATTGTAGCCTGTTTTTTGTGTTATTAAAGTCGTTTTCTAACAAGCGTTTCTTAGCGCTTTCTGAAAAGCGCTAACGTAGCATATTTTTTTTGTGTTATTAAAGACGTTTTCTAACATGCGTTTCTTAGCATTTAACAGAAAGCGCTATCATATGTACCCACCCTTTAATAGCACCCACACATAAGCGCTAATAAAAGTTTCGTTTTTTATTTTTTTTATAATTAAATCTACAACCAAAAACGCTATAATTAAATCTACAATAAAAAATGCTATAATAAGATACTGAAATATGAATATAGCACCCCGAAACTTAAAATAGATTACAAGTTACTAATAAATCTCATTGCATTAATAATAATCCATTGATCATAAACTTCATTACAAATGTCATAATATTAATCAATCCAAAAGAACATCTAACGTACACTTGCTTAAAAATGCAAAGTTGGTGCATAGCAGCCACAATTATTACAACCTAAAAAACACCTAAAAGCAGCCACAATTACCACAAAAAATACACCTAAATTTGAGAGGACTCATGACAAGCTATCCAATGTCTAGTTGATAAATCTACCTGCAACATTTTCTCCTGTGTCGTATAATATGAAACGAAAAATTAATTAACATTGAATTTCCAGCACAACCAACAGTTTAAAATAACTCAAAATTAAAAAACGGAAATGAAAATAGTTGAAAAAGAAAACGAAACTCACTAATATACTCGACCATAAAGGTTGCCCAATCCTCCTCGACCTCAACTAGCTTATCTTTAGAGTAGGTTTTACATTTGTAAGCTTCAAAGTACTTCAAATATAAAAGTAGCGAAAAATTGAGTTAGAAAATGAATGTCTATATATATGATTACAAATTAATGGTATATTTAAAATCACATACATACATTTGTAGGGATCATATCTTGATTTTCTGATATTATCTCTTTCATAAATCGCATGAGAAAATAGCCACAGTCAATGCCATTAGTTTGCATGGGACACTGAAAAATAAAATTTACATCGATAAATTTAATCCACATAATTAATCAAAAATACCATTAATTAGAAAATACCTTTATGTCTATCCATCTGATTTTACTTGACTTTGACTTTGACTTCGAATTTTTGGCACGGCAAATACACATGGCGCTACCAAAATTAAAACAACTTCAAATGAGTAATACGCTCAATAATCATACTTATGTCAATGTTAAATCAAAAGAATCAATACTCACTTCATGAACTTGCTTTTTACATATTCACGGTCTTGATGTCCCCCTGGCAACGAATCCATATAATATATGATCTCAGCTCCAGGATTAATGACAAGCAACACCCAATGATTTCGCCTGCACCCATCATAATTTACATATTGCATGGAAATTCTGTCAGCTGCACATGCACAAACTACAAATTCAAATAATTATTTTGTGAAAAGGACAAACATGCTGCAACAACGTACCATACTATCATATAGCACTGAATTCCATTTTCCTCCAATACTTAAAAAATAAGGTTTATAATGCTTTTAATTTATTATGAATTATCACTATACAAAGTCTAGGATCAATAATAAAATCAATTGCAAACGGGGTTACAACTACAGAATAATAGAAAACATGAATATATTACATATTCTCTAAAAAAAATATTACATATAAAACAAAGGCTTAAATGCACTTTTGATCCCCCTACTTTATAGGCCTATAAGTATAACTTATCTGTGTTTTTTATAATGGGAAGGACCACTAAGAAGATAGTGAGAGGTCAGAGCTTCCTGTAGCATGTTTAAGTAGCTAGGTTTGAGGGAATTTGATTACAAAGTAGGGTACTCTGTACTCTAAAGAGAAAAAGAACAAAAAAATATTAATATATAAAATAAATAATTGTAATTGTAAATATATATTTACTTGATTTGTGAATGATTGAATATATTGTTGAGTTATGGCCTTTATTTGAAATTCAATTATATATGTTGGCGATTAGGTTCTCAAAAATTATAGTGAATCGTGAAATATGTTGTAAGTGCGTGTTTGAATTTTTGGTGTGTTTGACAGAAGCACGATGAGCCACCGTGACTTATAGATTGTTTGGTTGTGCCGTGGAATTGTGTTTGTTGCGTCTCAAGACAATTCAACGTTACAAAGTGCAGTTTTTATAAAATTATTGGTGATTCACCGTGATTATGACAAACACACCGTGATACTAAACATGCGCAAATCGTATTAAGGGGTTTACTTTGAAATGGTTTATGGCACAAATATAACATCCGATTTTTTGTTTTGTGAATGGTGTGTAAACCATATGTCATGTGTATTTGGATTGAAATACTTCTTTTATATATCTACTTTAGAAATATTAACTCTGATTACCATTTGGACTATTGAGTGAATTTCAAGTTAAGAAACCTAAATGCAGCAACTGAATCATCACCCACGGGCTTGCAGGTCCTGAATATAATTATATCTTTACCTTCATAAGGATGATTTTCTAAATTTTTAGATTAAGTATTTTTGGAGATGCAAAGCATTTGGATATTCTTGCTCAAAATTTAAGTTCAAATAATAAGGTTTTGTCGGACCTCTCTAATTTCTAGAAGACTTTCTTAAAAGACACTATCATCATAAGTAAACTCATTGTAAATTCCTTGACTCTCTGACTATATAACTGATCTTGTTTTTGAATGAAAATCTAAATGATGCTTTCTAACATCCACTGATTGATGCAGATATGAACTTCCAGATTCACACCCTCTGTTGGAAAAGGTTGGTTATTCTTTTCTTTGTACTGAAACGCACACTTATCAGTTTTGGAGACTTTTTTATATTTGTTTGTTTACTAAAATTTACAGATGGATAAACGGGAGCCTGATGACCCAAGCCCATACCTTCTTGCAATATGGTCACCAGGTTAGCAGATGATACTTAATCTCAATTAACATATGCAAACAATAGTCCCCAAAAGCTACACATATACTAAAATCAACGCACAAGTACATCTAAAACAGACAGATTGAAAAGCAAAACTGAAGCATAGGCTCAGGCTGTTGTCAGAAAATAGTATTAAGCATAGGCAAGATCATTACTACGTGTATGCTAGGTAAAAGTCAGATAATATGTTCACAACAATATTTATGAATTATGACATTTGAATACTAGGTGAGACTGCAAATTCCATTGAACCACCACAAAGGAAGTGTGGAGACTCAACCAACCTGTGCAATGACAAGACATGTTTTTCATGCAACAGCATTAGAGAAGCTAATTCACAGATTGTTAGAGGAACACTTCTGGTAATGATTAATTTGTGAATACAGAGT
Organism: Medicago ruthenica; assembly: GCA_018208015.1. Lineage (NCBI taxonomy): Eukaryota > Viridiplantae > Streptophyta > Magnoliopsida > Fabales > Fabaceae > Medicago > Medicago ruthenica. Next base: position 92,653,603 of record CM031372.1, on the reverse strand, counting down.
ACAGACAGGATGATGAAAGAGACTATTTTTCTAATAACTTTCACAAATGTTATCTCATATACAGATACCGTGTCGAACAGCAACAAGGGGAAGTTTTCCACTGAATGGAACTTACTTTCAAGTTAATGAGGTTAGTGTAATCTAGGTTTTGTTACTGTGATAGTGTATTAGTGTGGCGTGGCAGTAGAGTTCTGAAAGGGGAGTGAAGAGTGAGAGTGAGAGTGAAATGGTGAGCAATGCTTCCTCCATATACTTCACTTTTGGGAAGCAACAAAGTTTTTGTGTTTAATGCTGAGACCGTATACTAGCTAGGGAAGACAGCAAGGACAAGGCGTGAAAAAGGGGAAGGCTTATGTCAGTTTGGCCCCCCAAATAACCTTCAAAGGGGACCATATTTGATCATACTCCTATGAATTCCACTCCTTTTGTTTTCCTTTTTTGTTTAAGCTACAATCCTACATAGTAAAACTTATTTGGGTTCAAAAGAGAGTGTGTAACTAGACCATTACACAAAACCTGCTACCACTGGTGTCTTCACATGAGACAAATAAAGTAAGGTAAATTAACTTGGGGATCATCTCTCTGTTGTTTTAACCTCTCCTATCCCTTTCACTGTAATTATAACTTGACAGTGTTACAGCCAAGGACAGGGGAAGAACACAAGGGCGTAACAGAATCAAAAGCACAACTTATCCTATGAGGAAATATACAAACAGCATAGGGTCTGTTTGGCTTTGTAATTTATTTAAGCTTATCTACTAGCATAAGCATGTGTGACACTTATGGTAATAACTTATGAAAACAGCTAATGACATGTACATAACTTATGAAAAAAGCTTTCGAACTAGTTTAACTTTAATCTGTCAATATTCCTAATCATAGCAATCAATATAGAATTAGAAGGACATACAATGAAAGCTGGAAAGGTTAATCCCAATTACTTTTGTACTTTCTAAGATTTAGACACAACCTTTACAGACTCTAACCCAAACATAAAAGGAACTTATGGACCCATGTCCAGCTTGTTTATGAGAGACAACACACCCAACCGACAAAGATTCAATCTGATTCTTTACCACATAAACACGAGTGAATAGTGTAAATCCAAATCAAAATATATTGAGAGAAAAAACATAAAAGGGTCACCAAATCAAAATTTGTTGAGAGAAGATACGAAAAGTATAACGAGTGAACAGTAAAAGAACATTACATACCGGAGAATCGGTGATGAAGAGAAGAAACGGCACTCGATTAAGAGAAGAAACGGCACTCGATTAAGAAGAAGACGGCGACGGGATTGAGAGGTTGATTAAGGAGTTCGGTGATGGAGAATCGGTGATGGAGAAGCAGTTCAGTGATGGAGAATCAGTGATGGAGAATCGGTTCACTGATGGAGAAGCGGTTAAGTGAGCTAGTGAAAGCACGATGGAAAGATTTTGTGAGGTGGGCAAGTACGCGTTTTTCATATTCTGGGTTTAAGACTGTGCGCGAAAATAAATAAAAACCGCCTTTTTTTTTTATTTTCTTAAAGCCCAGACAATAGCGTTTGTGTAAAAATGTTATCTATACCCCACTCCAACAATAGCGTTTTCTGAAAAGCGCTATTAGTATGAACTAAAATAATAGCGTTTTCAAAAAAGTGCTATCTAATCCAATTTTTAACAAGTTTTTCTTAGCGCTTTCTGAAAAGTGCTATAACAGGTCTATGGTTTGCGTTTTTAATAGCATTTATCCAGAAGTGCTATTAAAATTGTGCTATTAAAAGCCAAAATTGTAGTACCAAACACATAAAATTAGAAAATCACAAATTTATAACCTATTCCCACTTTCCAATTAAGGACAACTTTCATTTTACTTTTATTTATTTGAACGAACACTCATTATGGTCCCGCACATAAAATACCAAGTCTAAATTAGCCTATATATGAGAACATAATGCAACAATAACAAGATAGAAATAAATATTTAAGTCCATGTTTGGTTACCCGTGAGAAATCAATTGATAGCTTCATTCTAAAACCACTTGTTACCAAATCAATTTCACTTAAAATCAAGTTGTCTAACAAGGCACCCAAGTACACACTTGGTGCGTTTGATTTCATGATGATGGAAATATATAACAAATGATATCACCTAATATCAACACTATTCTAGTGAAAATACAAGTGACTTCTATAACACAATTGTTTATGTCTTAAACATTCAATTGACTAAAATTAATACACGTATAATTTATACTACTTTTAACAAACTTGCTTACAAAGGAAAAACATCCTAACAAAACACACTTTACTTCAAGCTTGATTAGAACCAAACAATTTTGAAAATCTATTCTATTGAAAATCATGTTTGTCATTTGCAAGAACAGTAACACACTAACACATGCTACCTTCACAAATGCATTTACAGAGAAAGCTTAGTGATTTTCTCAGAGAACTGTATGCACTTTAATATGCGTAATATTTAACAATACTTAGGGTTGCAACATAAGCACAAGCATTATCAACTTTCAAAAATGACCTGAAATGTAAATCTTAGCATTAACCACAGCAATCTTAAGACTAAATAAGCAAGACTGTACCATATAAGAACATGCACAACAGCCAATTGTTCAATGGTCCAACTAAAAATTGGAACCCCGCGAAATTCGAAAGATTCACTTCAGAAGCTAAAAGTAAATGGGTTATTCATCATTATAACACACACCGATATGATATCCTCTTCAAAAACAAGCAAGACACAAGAGCATTTAAACAAAGAACAAAAATATGTGCTAAGGAATGGATTGGGAGATAAAATGTAGCAGCCATGGCCACTTACGATACACTAGCTTTTAAGTGGTGTGCAAATACACTCATATTTTGTTCCGCAGTTAGCGAAAAAAGGGGTCGCCAACGTTGTAACAAGAGATAACGATCAGCCACCGTCCAAGTTCCGTCGTAGAGGGCATGATTGTAATCTTCTTCAGCTGTGAATTTCACCGAGAAGAACCCATTTTCAATATCTGTTATTGTTATGGTTCCACCATTTTTGGTCCAAGAACGTTGAAGCTTGTGTTGTAGTGCTTGAAAGGTGAGATTTTGTTCAGCAAGGATTTGAACAATGAGAGTGTACTTCCATGGGTTTGACCAATCCAATGTGACATTTCTTCATCGGTGAACGGAATATCTGGCCCCGCAACGTCACAGTCTTCCATCTCGCCGCCGTTGACACAGCCCTCAAGTGGTGGTTTGCCGTAATTGCTTGCGCCGGAGCCGGCACGGTTGATTTGGTTTTCCAGTGTGACAAACCCTAACAGAGTTTTTTAAGCCGTTAGTCATTTTGTTTTCTCAATCCCTCTATTTTGAATTCAAATTTCGGGGATTATTGCATTTAATTCTTTTGAGAAAAATTAAAATTCAACGGTAAGTATAAAATTAGTCATTTTTTTATGGGTTAAATAAGTAAATGGTCCCTCTAAATATACCAACATTTGATTTTAGTCCCCCTAAAATATTTTTTAGGCTTTTGGTCCCTTCAAAATTTTCTATCCATGAAATTAGTCCCTATTTGTTGGTCAACTCATGCCTAACATTCATATTTTTTAATGAAGTTTTCCAGAAATTGATAGAATATTATGATAATCTCTCCCCAAAAAAATTGGAATTTTTTAACAAAACATGAATTAAATATGAATTTTTATGTTTTTGGTGCTAAGAAATTCATATTAAACATGTTTTGTTAAAAAATTCTAATTTTTTTTGGAAAATATTGTCATAATTTTCTACCCATATATGGAAAATTTCATTAAAAAACATGAAGGTTAGACATGAGTTGACTAAAAAGTAGGGACTAATTTCATTGATGGAAAATTTTGAAGGGACCAAAAGCCTAAGAAATATTTTAGGGGGACTAAAATCAAATGTTGGTATATTTAGGGGGACCATTTACTTATTTAACCCTTTTTTTATTTTACATTAACATAAGTTTCATTCATTGAAAATTGAAATGTTAAAAAATATTTAAAATATTAAAAAAAAAACTCCTTCAAAAAAAATTAAAAATTAAGATAATATTAGTCCCTTGAAATTAAAGGCAAATGATACGAGTGCTATCGCTAACTAGACATATTGAGAGTGTGTTTGTTTCAAATTAGCACTGTATATTCTTAAAAACAAAATGATAGATATATGCATTTCAATGTTTATTACAAGTTTAATAAATGTTATTCCTTGGTCTTTAAAAAAAATGTTATTCTTTGACATAAAAGATTCTTGGTAAAGAAAAACATTATCATAGAAAATAGTATAACTTTTGTTAGAGACAACCAAAAAATATTTCAACAGATTATACAAATTTATCCAATTATAAAATATAAAATATTAAACAATTTTATTCATCATTATCAACCTTTTCATTAGATTGGTTTTGAAATTGATGCAGTGACTTATTTGTAAAAAAATATAAATTATTATTGTTTAAATGAAATGATACGTGGTTATTTGTGGAAAGTTTTTAGAAATGCTACATTCATTATCAACCTTTTCATTAGATTGGTTTTGAAATTGATGTAGTGACTTATTTGTAAAAAAATATAAATTATTATTGTTTAAATGAAATGATACGTGGTTATTTGTGGAAAGTTTTTAGAAATGCTACATTGAAAGGATGCGGTCTATGAAGTCTGGATACTCCAAAACGGAGACGTACATGTATCGGATACCGATACTCCACGGATACTCACGGATACGTACCCACAAAGTATCGAAATTAATTAGGCTTAAATGCAGTTTTACCCCCCCTATTTTGACTCAAACTGGATTTTACCCCCCCTATTTTAAAACTCGGATTTTTAGCCCCCCCTATTTTATATTTTTCAGGATTTTACCCCCTACCACATTTAAATACATTTTTGCTGATGTGGCACTGTTGATGTGGATTAAAAATATTCTAGTTGGTCAGTCGACAAGCACTCAGTTGCAGCTGTCCAGTGCAATGCATCAAGAGGCACTCTCTTTTTCCAGTTTGAAGAGTCAACATAATTCACATACAAAACAAAAAACATTATTTCCCTTAAAGAGGGGTGGGTGGGTGGGTAGTAAGAAGTCACTAATTAAGCTACTGTGATATCACGGTCAACACAAATTGGAAATGCCAACTTCATCATAATTCCATATCAAGTGACTTACGGCTTGCCAATGACATTAAGTTGCAAGAGCACTTTTAAAGTTTGGGAAAACAAATCCTCATTTTTTTTTTTCCAAGCAAATCCACCAAGAGTAGGTTCCATAAAAAATTCTGAAATGACTTGAACCAACACATCCATTTTTGTTTACAATGAAGGAAATGCGAACAGCTAATCGTCCGTTCTACATAATCCCCTTGCACATGCCGGAAGTTGAATTTATCTTCAGGGAGGATTCAGGGATATAGGCAACACCTGTAACAGCAGGATATAAATATGCGAGGACCCAAGCTAATTTGCATTTTGCATCAAGATTTGCAGTTGACCATTTACAGAAAAGAAAAACTCTTTTCAATGATGACAAATGAACCAGAATGCACAACATAATGTTCTCAATTATATGCTTCTCATTTATTGGTGGGACACATAACACATGCTGGAAGGAACCTATGCTCGCCATGTGTATATATCTAAAGGGATGAGAGTGGAAACAAAAGACCAGATCCAGGCAGCGCTATGACCTAAATTGGCACTTGTTGGAGTGGCCTCAGAACTAGGGAAAGCAAACAGAAGACCTTATCAATGAATTGACTTAAAGCCTGTTTGTTATAAATCATTTGACAAAATATTTAACTAATTTTTTTTTTTAATGATTTAGACTGTGTTGGTTAAACTTTAGTAAAACAATAAGAATCTAAAATCATGAATTTTTTTTATGTTAAATTGAGAACCTGTTTTTAGTTGAAGAAACAATTTAATTTTAAGAGTACAATAGATGGGAGAAATGATTAAAAAAAAAGTCCTATACTTCAGCACACTTTATTGTTCTGCCGACAGCTTGATAATTCAAAATAACTATGCAATTGCTGAAGAAACAGACCTTTAGGCAAAAGATCATCTATTTATTTGGCGAGATGCTCAAACATGCAGTTAAGAAGAAAAACTTGGCAAAAACGAACAGTGATCATTACCCTTTTCCTTGACATCGATTTGCAGAGAGTCCAATGTAATTATGCCATCAGTCAATGGAAGTAGTTCAAGCTTGACAGTGATTACAGATTTGGATGGAATACATCTGATTTGAGAAACAAATGGTTTTAAATTAATCAGATCAGTTAAACAGTTCACAGAAATAAAAAATGGGGGGGTAAAATCCTGAAAAATATAAAATAGGGGGGCTAAAAATCCGAGTTTTAAAATAGGGGGGGTAAAATCCAGTTTGAGTCAAAATAGGGGGGGTAAAACTGCATTTAAGCCAATTAATTATTTTAATTTTTAAAAAATATTTTATCTGATACTTATAGGATACTCCATAAATACATAATGATACTTATAAGATATTTCGCACGTACGTATCCTAGAAAAGATTAAGGGTAAAAAAGTGAGAAAATGTTGTAAAAATTCAGTAGAGATGTATATGATTCAATTTTAGATATACATCAGTAGAATTGTTTCTCGATGAACCACTTAAAATTATATATAATATGGTTTTTAAGAAAATTTTACATACATATAATAATAAAGGGTAATCAATGCTTATTTTCTTCAAGTATTTTACACACATAAAAGTTTTAATATAAAAATTTTGTTAACATATTTTAGCCGTATCGTATCCTAAATTTAAAAAAATTTGTGTATCTGCATACTCGTATCATATTGTACTCGTATCTGGGATTCATAGGATGTGGTTTATTCGGTATTAACATTAAACAAAATATAGAAGTGATGTGAGTCATGAAGACCATAATAAATTGTTTTATTTGAAGTCTAAAAACGCATCTCTGCAGTATGTGTAGGGTCGGTATAAAGCTTGAAACTGTTGGACTGGAATTGGTTTTGATTCCAAGCATCAGATTACTTGTAGTACAAAAAAATTGCATGAAATTGAAAATTTTACACTAAACTCTACAAACTTAAATGTTTAAAAAACATTGAAATATAAAACACTTCATTCTAAAATAACTGTTAGCAAATCCATTTCATTTAGAATCAAGTCGTCTAACAAGGCATCCAAACACAAACTTTCTGCCTTTGACTTCATAATAGAATGCATAACAAATGATTTACCTAATATCAACATTATTATAGCGAAAACACAAGTGACTTCTATAACACAAATGTGTATGCCTTGGATGATTAGAATTAATGCAAGTAGAATTTATATTACTTTTAAATCAAACTTGCTTACAAAGGAAAACATCCGACAATACACACTTTACTTCAAGCTCAATTAGAACCAAATCAACTTCGACGATAATTCTATTTAAAACTATGTTTGTCAAAAGCTCCTCCTCCAAACTTACACTTGGCTTATTTTATGCGACAACTAAAAATGGTATCATTTAGAACAGTAACACGTGCTACCTTCACAAACACATTTGCAGGGAAAGCCTAGTGATTTGCTCAAAGAGAATTAACTGTACACTCATTAAATTGGAAAATATTTAACAATATTTACGGTTGAATATAAGCACAAGCATTATCGATTTTCAAAAATGATCTGATATTTAAATCTTATCATTTACCACAGCAATCTGAAGACTAAATAAGCAAGACTGTACCATATATGAACCTGCACAGCAGTCATTTGTTCAATGGTCAAACTAAAAAATGGAACCCCTCCAAATTCAAATGATTCGCTTCAGAAGCTAAAATTACTCTTCAACGACATTGACCAATTCATATTCAACTAATGAAAGATTGTTATCTTCCCTAACTTCAAAATTGGCAGGTTCTGTGACCTCTATACGCCCCCACCTATCAACTGCCAGCCTCATAGATCCCTTGAACATGTCAATCTTAGCATTACGCAGAATTAAAGTTGCACCAGGGTTCATGAGGTCCACTGCATAAAAGTAAATGAATTTAATCATCGTTATAAAACAACTGAGCCAAACTGATATCATCTTCCAAAACAAGCAAGAAACAAAAGCATTTAGACAAAGCAGATGTGCTAAGGGTTAGAACCGGGGATATGATATAACACCCAGGGCAACTTACTCTACATTAGATTCAGAGTGGTGTGCGAATACACTTTCAATCGAAACTGCCGTATAGGAATTTACTGATACCATCCAATAAATCCAACCTAAAGTTTTTTTTATTAGTTTGAAAAGGTAAAATATACACACGGTGTGCAAAGAATGGAGCAAAAGATTATAGTATTAATACAAATATAACACATGAGAATGGACAAAATCAGATAATACCAAACAAAAACACATCACGAGATTCACAGGTACCACCTCAACAGGACAGGAAAAAAAACCAAAAATTCACCCGCTGACCCTGATTTATGCAACATTACTACTCATTTGACACCAAAAAATAGCCACACCACCCATTCTTTTGCAATAGCAACCCCACACCGATTTCTATAAATGACAGTAACATCACATGCAAGAAACTCAAGGCAAGCTTATTTGTCTAGACATTTTGTTCCTCCTCTAATCATAACCAAGCACATCATGCACAAATCAGACAACAAAGATCATTCATAACCTTTCACCACTTCTTTTAACGCTTTCCCCACATGTCAAACAAATACTGTAACACAATAGGTTTAACTGTTCAATAGGAACTTATCCATACCATCCAACGAATTTGGGTAACACTACAGAAAAATCATTGCAACACTCTAGCTCGGATGCATATGGGCTTCAAAAGTTATGATGTTTCTACAAAGACAGACAGTCATCCCATTACATAAAGCTTATTCGGGAAAGCGTCAGTTAGGTCACCGAGTGCCAATATTGGTAGAAACCATAAACAATATCACTTTAACCCAATTCCCCACATCTTGTAAAAAGACTAGAATGCATTAATATGGCCCTGTATGGATAAACAACTTATTTTACAGCTTATAGGATAAGTCGTTTTCTATAAGCTGAAAACAGCTTGTAAACATGTCATAGGCTGTTCTAAGTTCTCCCAAATAGTCTCACAAATACTTATGTCAGTAGATAAGCACACATAAACCAATCCAAACAAACCCTCCAACTGTTTTCGTATAATCAATAAACTTTTTTCATAAGCTATCATGACGTACTTATTAAAAAAAGCTGAAAACTGCTTATGAACATGCCATAAGCAATTTTCATAAGTTCTCCCAAACAATCTCACAATGCGCCAATCAAAAATATGCATAATAAAATCATATAAAATCAACGATTTTTAAATCAAAATACTCTTTTTTTCCACATTAACACAATCAATGAGCAACAAAACGTAAACACAGAAGCAAGATAGATTTTTTCACATGCCTTAAGAGTTAAGAACTCTTTCAAGTCCAAAATGCTTAGAAATGGAACACAAACACAAAAAATCGTACCTTGTTCATTGCGAGCAGTGAAGATAATGCTAGCAGTTTCATCACCAACAAGACATTCAGCGATGCGGGAAGGACGAGAAGCAATCACCGCCGATCGACCACCGCGGTTAGGAACCGTCTTCACCGGCGAAGAGTTAACCACCTTCACCGTCAGAGTGTGTCCATTGGTTCCAGGTTTCAGCTGATCGACCTTCACGAACACTGGTTTTCGCTTTGCTGTTTGTGTCGCCATGGATTCAAAGCTTCGTGTTCAAGAGAATCGATCAATTGAAAATGTGATCAAAGAATCAATGTTGGAGAAAACCCTAACCCTAGTTTCTCTCTGGTTTTCGATTTTGGATTTGAGGTTTTGTAAACATTGGGCTTATTATTTTCTGTTGGATGAGCCCATACTATATCGAAATTGCTCTATCAGCCCCTCTATTTGCTCAGAAGGCGTGTGATTTTGTGGAATGTAACTCCTCATGGCACAAATCTATCGGAAGATACGTCTTGATCGTGTAAAGAGGTGAGAACTCGCACTTGAGAGAATGAGCGATAGATTTCAAGTGTGAGTGGTTAAGTCTCACATCCTTTATGATGGGTAAAATATTGGACATTTAAGATGGATGACTCGTATACTCAATGTCTTAAGGTTTTAGATGGAGATGTGATGTCTCCATCTTGCGTGACCTTAGAGTATTGGGTCGTTGTTAATAACTTGAAATATATAGATTTATGTAAAATAAGTGGTTAATAACTTGAAATTTTAATGTTAATGTTAATGAGATACCTTAAGGAGTTAATTTATTTTAAACGGATACTCTAAGGATGTGTTTGATCTGTCAAACAGTAAGTACTAAATAAAACAACATAGAACAGTAAGTACTACGATTTTGTATGGACAAAAGTCTATTTTGATATTTAGACAACTTGAGACAAAACGTTGTGTTTTGGTTTAGTGAGAGACAAAATTTCAATGTTTATGTGGTCCATTGTCTCAAGTTTATCAGTCCTTAAGACAGTTTTACAAATCAAATATTATACAACTGAAGTTGTCATTTCTTTCATTCTTAACACATAAAACACACTAAGGAGTTAATAACTTGTCCTAAATCTTTTTTTCCAAAATAAAGTCAATTTTATTTTCTTATATTTAGGAAATAAAAACAACTTAATCTTAAGAAAAGAAAAAGAAATGTGTACCAGACACTCACCATGTTTTACTATTATGGGTAATTTCCATATGGTGGCCAAGAAAAACACCTTGAATTTCTTTGACTCTCCTATTCTTTCGGACAACTAAGAATCTCCTTCAATGTAACCAATTATAGGTTGTTTTCTTTACACATTTAGACCCTATGTTTAATTTGTATAGTTGCTAAAATTTCACAAATGCCTAATTATAGAGTGAAAAAAACTATTATTTAAATGCATGCATCCTCCCGAAGAAAATTAAGTTGTGATTGATAAATTAAATCATCACCAACTTCATATTTATTGACTATTATGGCAATGACAAAGACAACATTGGTTGTGTTCCTTAGTGCTCTTTTGATCTGCACACTTTTAACTCAAGACGTTGAGGCTGTCAAATTTATCGGTAATCCTGCAATGCAAAGAGACACTATCCCATGCAGCAAAAGAAATCCTGGCAGCTGCAACTCGATTCCGGCAAACACATATCAGAGAGGCTGTGAGACAGAAACAAGGTGTCGTGGACAGACGACGGGGGCAAAGTAGACGACGACGGGATTTGTTGTTGTTACAGAAAAACTATATGTACTTTCTCATGCCTAACTAAGATTAGGCTCCTCTATAATGTGAACATTCATCTATATAACCATTCTTTTATTATATTTTGAGAGAAATGTTAAAGAATGCGCACAGACTAACATGACTTTTTCAATTGTATTTTTTCGAATGCCTTATAACAAGTCACATCTGGTTGGAAATGAAGCCTTCAAAAGCACTCTACATATATAACACTAATTCAAATTCTTACTCAACTATTCTTGATCTACTCTAGAACACTATACATACATATATAAAACATTGTAATAAGTTCACACAAAAAATGAGGACATGTGTCATATGTGTGTGCGGGGTCAAAGAGGCATGTATCTGATATCTAAAACTTTAGTTCATTACTCACTTAATATTTCATCTATCTTCTTCGTCTAGTGATAAAAATTAGACTCACACCCATTGAATATCTGCAAAAAAGTATTCATACAACAGGTAGGATGAAAATATGCATTATAATTACAACGTGTACATCAAACTAAGGAAATTAACAGAAGAGAAACTATCTTAGTTTGAAATCTGTGGTTACTTATGTTACTTTTAGGGACAGAGTTACACGAAGGACTATTGAAAGTCATGGTCCTTTTTCATATTATGCCCTAACGAAGTGTGACATTTAGGATGCAAAGTGTAAAACTTGTGCACCATGAGAAAATTTATTTATACCATCATATTAAACAGGTGCATTGATTTTACTAAAGTCTATCCACACAAAATCTTTTTTTCACTTTATTTTAAACCTTAGTATCATCAACCTCCATGAGAGACCCACCACCTCCATTTCCAAATGTCACTTTCATGTTTATTCCCAATATTTTTATTATTTAAAATTGATTTTTTATTTCGCAAACATATCTCAACAAACTTCGTATATAACTTTGATCTTATCCACTACATTTTTTTATTTAAGTTTTAGTTAATTTATAATATCTTATGTAGCATAAATATCTCAACAAACTACTCATTATATTTTAAAAAAATAATTTAATTTTAACATTAATTATTTCTATCTTATATATAAAAGTTCTTATGTTTTCTTAAACAACTTTTTGGACCCAAAAAAGTTGTTGCAAATATCCTTCCTAATTTTTTGGTCTTTTTTTTTGTTTTTTAGAAAATGATCTCATATCTTATCTTATTTATAAAAGTTCTTAAGTTTTCTTAAACAACTTTTTGGAGCCAAAAACGTTGTTGCAAATTTCCTTCCTAATTTTTTGCTCTTTATTTTTGTAGAAAATGATCGCATATCTTATGTATAAAAGTTCTTACGTCTCTTAGACAACTTTTTACAGCTAAAAAATTTGTTGCAAATTTCCTTCCTAATTTTTTGCTCTTTTTTTTAATTTTTAAAATGATCTCATATCTTATTTATAAAAGTTCTTAAGTTTTCTTAAGCAACTTTTTTGAGCCAAAAAAGTTGTTGCAAATATCTTTCCTAATTTTTTGCGTTTTTTTTGTTTTATAGAAAATGATCTCATATCTTGTTTTATATATAAAAGTTATTAAGTCTCTTAACCAATTTTTTGGAGTCATAAAGGGTTAATATTGTAATTCTATATCTATTTTAACTTATTGAACCTATATTTTCTATTTCTCACGTAAATTTCGTATTATTTTTCCACTATCTTATATATCTTATACATAAAAGTTGTTAAGTTCCATAAACAACTTTTGAAGCCAAAAATAACATTAGTATTGTAATTTTATATCTATTTTAACTAATTGAACCTAAATTTATTATCTTATCGTTGTATAAAAGTTGTTAAGTCTTTTAAAAAGCATTTGGAGTAAAAAAATAGTTTTAATATTTTAATTTGATATCCAATTTAACAAATTGAACCTAATTTTACTATCATGCAATAAATTTGAAAATATTTCTTTAAGAGGTAATTACATTCATTGATGTATTTGTTTTTTTTATTTATCTCTATTTTTGGATGTATTATATTGTAATGGAGTTAGCAAGAGACTTTAAATAATTCTTATCGACAATCACTTTGATGTGATAATATGACGTCTAAATTACTTCGGAGGTTTTTTTATTTGTCTTTTGGAAGCATTATCAATGATTTTTTCATAACAAGGACTGGACCAAGGATCAACCCTAATCCCTTATCTTTTTACATTAGTTTAGATGTACTTGCGAAACACATCCAACAACTAACACCAAGATGTATTTTGCAGATGTTGCCGTCTTGATTGGAGAGTCGAGGGAGGAATTGAATGGGATGTTGGAGACTTGGAGACAAGTCTTAGAAGCGTATGACTTTCGTCTGAGTAGAAGCAAGACATAATATATGTAATGTAATTTCAGCAAAAGACGAAGTAGTTCGACCTTAGAGGTGAAAGTTGGAGATCATCATACAAGTTACACAGTTTAAATATCTTGGGTTCATAGTACAAAACGACAGAGAAATAAAAGCAGATGTAAATAATCGTATTCAAGTTGGATGATTGAAATGGAGAAGAGTCTCAGGTGTTTTATGTGATACAAACGTACCATTTAAGTTGAAGTGGAAAAATACCAGACAGTTGTCAGACCATCGATGTTTTATAGAACAAAGTATTGGACGGTTAAGAACCAACACGAGAATAAAGTAAGTGTGCGGAGATGAGGATGTTGCGTTGGATATGTGGTAAGACTAGATGAGATAAGATTAGAAATGACAACATTGTAGAGAGTTTTGGTAGCACCTATAGTATAAATATTGTGGAAAATAGGTTTACGTGATTTGGACATGTAGAGAGAAAACATGTAGATTCTATAGTAAGAAGGGTAGATCAAATAGAGGATAGTCATGTTACAAGATGTATAGGAAGACATAGAAAAACTATAAGAGAAACTATTAGGAAAGATTTATAGATTATTGAGTTTGATCTAAATATGGTTTATGATAGAACAATATGACGTATTTCGAACCATGTAGTCGACCCCACTTAATGGGATAATGTTTGGTTGTTGTTGTCGTCGTCTTTTGGAAGCATTAACTCATGCTTAACAACAACTATTATTTCATTACATGATCAACTACCACATTTATTAGTCAATAAAATAATCAACTTCTCGTGCATCGCACGAGTTCAAGTAATAGTATTTAAATTCATCATAATTCAAATTTCAATAATATTATATGTATTTATTTTGTTTTTTATGTAAGTGCGTCACTCTCATGCAAATTTTCTTTTAACTTTTTTCTATTTTTTAAAATTTATTTTCTATTTAGTATAAATAGGCAAAATACATAATTGATTTGATATTATCCGCTAAATATTTCATTTTGATTTGATACTATCCGCTAAATATTTCATTTTGATTTCATACTATCCGCTAAATATTTCATTTAAAGTTTTAATTGTTTCTTAAATTTTATGTAGAACCTCTAAGCAAAGTACACATAAATTTTCATTATATATAACCATTTTTTCAGTTTAAGCTTTTATTTTTCAATGAATTTAATTATTTAATCTTAATTTAGATTAAAAATATATATATATTTATTTTGTTTTTTTATGCACGTAACCTCTCTCGTGTTAATAACCTTGGTCTACTAAAAAATAGATAGCAAGAAAGAAAGATGGTGTGTAATGCATATAAGAGTGTTTCTGCCTATAACTATTTATACTTACAATAATAGTGAAGTGTGTATTGAAGATCTACTTTATTGGAAAATGTTTTCAATAAGGAGTCAAAAGAGGTAGTGTACTCCCTCCCTTCGTTCTAACATGAGTGCTCCGGTTTGACTATATACATTTAAAATTGTGCATTCACGTATGTTTAACAAACAACTCGATCACTTACTATGCCATCGATTTATGACTTTGACAAACATTTGACCTGTATTTTCGAAATAAAATTCTTTTTAAGATTTCTTAAACAATAGTAGTACTCTTGGTATTTGTTAGTTTAACCCTTATTTATTTTTAGAGTTAAATTCTCTGCATTAATTCTTTAAAAAAAATATTTGCATTAATTAACGTTGAATTGCTTTCTCCATTGTGGTTCCCAAATAATTTTCACCCTTTTGGTTTGTGCTCAGTGTTTGTTTTCCCCCAACGCCTTTTCCTATTGGAGCTTTGGTCATATATCATACAGCTTTGGTCAGCATCAACTGTGTAATATGATCAATGGTTCTATATCTTAGAAATCGTGGTTGGATCTCTTTAACCTTTCTGTTACCATTGATGATCCACATATCTCACCTCTTCCCAAAAACCCTAAACTAGCCCTATCTGACCCAAATTGGAAATCCGCAATGCAGTCTGAGTTTAATGCTCTTATTAGAAATAATATGTGGGATTTGGTTCCACGACCTTGTGATGTTAACATTATTCGCTGTATGTGGATTTTTTGTCATAAAAAGAAATCTAATGGTTGTTTTGAGCGTTACAAAGCTCGTCTTGTAGGTGACGGCAGGTCACAGATTGCAGGTGTAGATTGTGATGAGACATTCAGTCCTGTAGTAAAACTGGCGACGATTCGCACCGTTCTCACCATTGCTCTGTCCAAATCCTGGCCTATTCATCAGCTAGATGTTTAGAATGTATTTCTACATGGTGGCCTTCATGAGACAGTCTACATGCATCAGCCAATGGATTTTCGTGATCCTCATCGCCCAGATTATGTGTGCCGCTTGCGAAAATCACTCTATGGTCTTAAGCAAGCGCCTCGTGCCTGGTACCAGCGCTTTGCTGACATTGTCTCCACCATTGGATTTCAACATAGCACTTCAGATCACTCACTCTTCATCTACTGGTGTGCCTCTGATATGGCTTACATCTTGCTTTATGTTTATGACATCATCCTCATCACCTCATCCCATGATCTTCGAAAATCCATCATGGCACTCCTTGCATCTGAGTTTGCCATGAAGGATTTGGGTCCACTGAGTTACTTCTTGGGCATTGCTGTAACTAGACATGATGGTGGACTCTTCCTCAGCCAAAGTACTTATGCTAGTGATATTATTGCTCGAGCAGGCATGGCCTCATGTGTAACACCCCAATTCCTATTTTTAATCAATTCCACGAAGTTTAATAGGTGTTGTGTGGTGAATATTATAATTGATGTTGTTTTGCTTGAATGTGATGTGGATGTTGAGAAAATAGAGTTACATTGATGAGTGAATGATAGCACGAGAATTTAAATAAAATTAAGTTGAGAATCGAAACAAAGTAATAAAGAGTAGGAGGTGTGAAAAATAGGTTTTAAATAAGTGGGGGAGGGGAGAAGTAAAAGAATAGTGAATAGAGGAGGAAAAGTTATATGAAGAGTGGATGGCTCAAATATGAAATTCTGGCAGGTACTAAATTAGAAACGTAAAACAGAGTACAAAATGCACAAAACATAGTACTTAAACACAGGTTCAGAAACATCAATTTAAAGGACAGAAAATAAAGAACACATAGTATTTGTTAACCCAGTTCGGTGCTAAACAACACCTACGTCTGGAGGATACCAATCCAGGAAGGAAATCCACTAAGTAGAATTAATTCTAAGACTCAACAGCCCCTGCTCCCAGCCTTATCACTTAATCTCCACCCGTATAGACTTCTACCTAGGAAACCCCTAGATATAAGAACCCTACTTACTTCCCAACCAAGTAATCACAGCCCAGTGATTATCAACTTCTGAACAAAACAAGTATGATGAAGACACTCTTCAAAACAACAAAAACATCACTTGTGCTTAAAAGCTTTAAGTGAAAAACAACTCTAAACAAAACAACCAACTCTAACAGATGAGTGGTACAAAACAAAGCTTCAAGCTTACAGACTCAAAAACACTAAGACTCTTAATTTTAATCTCAGTCAACAAATCTTCAATAGCAGCACGTCCTCCTTAAATAGTCTTCAGCAGCTCACATAATTCTGAACCATATATTCTTCAAAGATACAATTCTGAAATACTTTCGAAGCTCATAGAGGAAACATATTTCTGAAATATATTTTGCAAAGATTCCTTTGAAAATATATTCATAAATAAACGAAGCTAATCTTCAACAAGATCTTCATGCAAAATTACTCAGTCTTCTAGAACCATTAGCCTGAATAAAACTTCAAACAAATCTTCAAAAGATACGCAGAAAGAATTAACAAAAAGAACGCAGAAATTCAGCTTCTGAAAGGCAGCTTATGAAGGTCAACAGAAGTCAACGTCTGAACAGTGCGTCTGAAGACCAGTTCTGCGACTGATGAACAGTTCTGCGTCTGATGAGTAGTACCAGTGTCTGAAGACCTTCGCAGAGCGCAATGGCTTCGCAGAGCCAAGTTATCAGCTTCTGAAGTCCTGTAGCTTCTGACCCAGCTTCTGAAGATGCACAAAATGAGATTTTCAGCTTCTGAAGACAAAATAACTTCTGGAGACGCATTGCTTGCACACTTTGATTTTACTAAACATGTAGCCAACATTCAGATATCCAACAATCTCCCCCTTTGGCAAATTTTTGGCTAAAATCAAATGAACCACAAAGATAAGTTCTTCACTCAACAAAATTAATCAACCATGAAGAACTACACAAATTTAAACATAGCACCAGAGTCAGCAGCGGATAAAAAGCTATGTTTAACACAAACAGCTTCAGCATCTGAAGCACACAAAAAACAACCAGTTTCTGAAGCACACATCTCTTCTGGTACAGAATAAACTCCCTCTCAACACATAGTCAGACACAACCAACTCTCCCCCTGAAGTACAACATCCAACAAAACTCCCCCTGAACATATCAGCTCCATATAAACTCAGAATATAACAAACATCTCTCCCCCTCAATTCTGAAATGTAGTAAACTCTGAAATATTGCTTCTGAAACATAAATAGCACACAACTCCTCATGGACACTAGGGACAGTAAACTGAAACACTTCTTCTGAGACACAAACTCCCCCTCAAACATATCTTCACAGCTGTTGTTGTATTGCTTCTGAATAAAACTGTCAACTTTTGAAAAACCTGAATTCTGAACAAAACAAACTCTGAACTCTGAAACTTAGTACATTCTGAACAGCTACATTCTGAAACCAAACACAAGTTTTTCTCCCCCTTTTTAGCCAAATAATCTTGACAAAACACAGTCTTCACATAGAGAACAAAAATTGAATGTTTAACACAGATGGTATCAGACTCAGTATCAGATTCAGCATCATCTCCCTCACTTCCAGCTTGCTCACCCTCAGCAATCTTTAATTGTTATAACTCTTCATGCAGACAAACTCCCAGCTTGCTTCTTAGATTTTCAAATTGCTTGGCATCCAAAGCTTTTGTAAAAATATCAACAATCTGTTCTTCAGTATCAACATGTTCAAGCTATACAACCTTCTCCTCTACAAGGTTTCTGATGAAATGATGTCTTATATCAATGTGCTTAGTCCTGTTATGCTGTATGAGGTTCTTTGAAATGTTGATTGCACTCAGATTATCACAGTACAGAGTCATTACATCTTGTTCAAGATTGTATTCTTCCAGCCTCTGCTTCATCCACACCAACTGAGAACAACTACTTCCAGATGCTATATACTCAGCTTCAGCTGTAGACAATGATACACAATTCTGCTTCTTACTGAACCATGAAATCAAGTTGTTACCCAGAAAGAAACATCCACCAGAAGTACTCTTTCTGTCATATGCACTTCCTGCCCAGTCAGCATCACAATACCCAACTAATTCAGAACTTCCACTGTGTGAGTACATAATACCATAATCACTTGTACAGTGAACATACTTCAGAATCCTCTTCACCTGAGTCAAGTGACTCATTTTTGGCTCAGCTTGATATCTAGCACAGACTCCAACAGCAAAAGTTATGTCTGGTCTACTTGCAGTTAGATATAACAAACTCCCAATCATGCTCCTATACATGCTTTGATCAACTGAAACACCTTGTTCATCTTTAGTTAACTTCAAGTGAGTAGTTGCAGGTGTTCTCTTATGGCTAGCATTCTCCATCCCAAACTTCTTGACTATATTCTTTGCATATTTGCTTTGTGAAATGAATATAGTATCTTCCATCTGCTTGACTTGAAGACCAAGAAAATATGTTAGTTCACCCACAAGACTCATCTCAAACTCAGACTGCATCTGCTGAACAAATAGTTGAACCATCTGGCTTGACATCCCACCAAAAACTATGTCATCAACATAGATTTGTGCTATCATCAGACTTCCATCTTCTTCTTTATCAGTTACCAAACACTCTTCCTTGTTAAAATTCACTTTCAACTCTTGATCACACAGCTGGCTTATGCTGATCAGATTTGAAGTTAGCCCTTTCACTAATAACACATTATCTAGTCTTAGTAATCCATCACTGATCAAGTCTCCTATTCCAAGAATCTCTCCTTTAGCTCCATCACTAAAAGTTACATAGCTGCTGTAATATGGCTTTAAATTACTCAAAAGCTTCTTCACACCAGTCATGTGTCTGGAACAACCACTACCAAAATACCAATCTTCCCTAGAGGTGGCTCTCAAAGATGTATGAGCTATGAGGCCAACAGTATTACCTTTGGGTTTCCATACCTTCTGAACATTAATTTTGTTTGTAGCAGGTTCTACTTTTCTGTACTGAAAGTGCTCAGGATAACCATATAGCTTGAAACAGAATGGTTTAATGTGCCCCTTCTTTCCACAGTGATGACAAACCCATGGATGATTTCTCCTCTTTTTCTTTGACTTCTGAGGTTGCTTCTGAGGTTTCATCTTAGATGTGCCTATCATGGGATCATAAGTTTCAACAGCAGGAATAAATCTTTCAGCTGGATTCTTCTGTTTGAGGTTCAAAGTCTTATCAACAAATCCTATGCCATTTTGTTTCCCTTGTTTCTGATTCTCCAATATCTCCTCCAGCACATCAGTAGCAGTATTCATCATTCTGACTTGCTTTTTCATGTTTTCAAGCTGAGAATTCAGTTGGCTCACTTCATCTTTGAGATCAGAATTTTGCACTAAGAGTTCACTTTTCTCATCCTGCAGTTGGCAGATTGTCTTCTTCTGATCCACTAGTTGCTTGCAAACTTCTACACTTCTAATGTATATGCTTTTGTAATTGTCAGCCAGTTCTTCATAAGATGATTTTTCAACTCTGGCTTCAGACTCTGATGGAACTTCAGACTCTGCTTCAGACTTTGATAGTGGTTCAGACTCTGATAATGTCTCAGACTCTAAAAATGCTTCAGTCTTTGAAAGAGCTTCTGAGGGCTTAACCTTAACATCAGACTTGTATCTTCCAGTTAGGGAAACAACATACTTAGCATATTCACTCTCTACATGTTCTTCTGAGTCTTCATCAGACCAGGAAACAGCCAAGCTCTTCTTCTGCTTCTTAAGATAAGTAAGACATTCTGACTTGATATGACCATAACCTTCACATTCAAAGCACTGAACACCCTTTGATTGATTGCTCTTCTCATCAGTCTTGGTCTTCTTCAAATCACTTTGTGGCTTACTGTTGTTGAATCTGATGTTCTGACCTTTTGACTTGGATCTTCTGTCAACATGTTTCAGAATCTTGTTAAACTGTCTCCCCAGCAACACAAGTGCTTCTGATAAGCCTTCATCATCCTCATCAAACTCTTGTTGATCCTCAGCTTCATAATTAACTGCAAAAGCAACTCCTTTCCCTTTCTTCTCAGTACGGTTACAGAAGGCTGTTTCAAAATTCAGCAAGGATCCTATTAACTCCTCAACCTTCATATTGGAGATGTCATGAGCTTCCTCAATAGCTGTCACTTTCATGTTAAATCTTTTAGGAAGTGACCTGAGTATTTTTCTAACAATCTTCTCATCAGACATCTTCTCTCCAAGAGAATCAAAAAAATTAGCCATATCCAGAACATTCATATAAAAGTCCTGTATGTTCTGACCCAGCTTCTGAAGATGCACAAAATGAGATTTTCAGCTTCTGAAGACAAAATAACTTCTGGAGACGCATTGCTTGCACACTTTGATTTTACCAAACATGTAGCCAACATTCAGATATCCAACAAAATATAAATAAGGGTTTTGGGAAATTAGAAGTCAGTTTTTTTGAACGTAGAAACAGAGAGAAGAGCAGCAGTCAGAGAAAGGAAAACCTAGCTTCAACGAAGTCAAGTCAAACCAGAGATTTCAGAGGAATCGAGGTAAGGGGGAGAATCCTTTCTTTTTAGGGTGTTTTAATCTTAATGATGAGGGTTGTCTAATCTTAAAATTTGTTGTTATGATGGAAATTATGATGAAGGAATGATGAAGTACATACGTAATAAGAATTGATGATGATGTAGGAAGATTAGAATTGTGAAAACAAATGGCAAGGTTGTGGATATAGAATTTAACATGTGAATGATAGGGTGAAAAATTAGTGTTTGGATGGTGTGAAAAATTAGTGTTTGGATGATAGGGTAACCCTAGGTAATGCTTCCTAACAATTTATGATCATAAGGGGTGTCATACCCCAATTTTTGACCTAAGTTTTCTTTATTTTTTTTACTCGTCTTATGGTTCAGAATTTTTCGTCGTCTCGAGCGAAATTTCGACAGAAAGGTATTTTAAAATACCTCATTTTTTTGGTTTCGTCCGGGTCCGTCTTTTTGTTTTTATTATTATTTTTATTTTTATTTTTATTTTTATTCTTTTAAATGTTTTATTGTTATTTTATTTAGCGCTATTATTATTTTTTTTAGTTACCTTTTTAATTTTTACAGCTGACCTTTTTGTAGAGGAGACTTTGTTAATAATTTATTTTGTTTTAATTTGTCATTTAAGCTGCCATTCATTGACTTTTATGGACAGTGATGGCAAATTAGTGTATATAGAATTAGTCAGACATCAGTAGCACGGGGGGAGCAAAAACAATCAGAACCAAAAACACACATCAGTAACCGAAAATTCATTCAGCCAATCCCACACAACAACCCACCAAAAACCATCACCAACACCATCAAAGCCGAAGTAAATTCGGCCGCCAACAGTCCGAACCACCCTCTCCGAAACAAACACACGGACGCCGCAACCAAAGAGCCAAGTCCGGCCACCAACAAACACCCAAAACCGAATCACCTCCTCCCCACCACATACAAAGACGCGGCCAACCACCACGACACACAACCGCGCGCCAACCACCTTAACACCCTCACAACTGGCCCTTCACAGTCCCAAAACCCAAACAAATTCACAAATCCACAAGCAACTCAGAACCAATCCGCGGCCACCATCCCACCACCACCAAACGCAACCAACTCAGAACCAATCCGCGACCACCATATCACCACCACCAAACACAATCAACCACAAAAATCAAAACCTTCAAACCCTAACCGTAAATAGTTCAAATCCGTAGCCATTTAAACACAAAAAGGGAAAGGTAAATTTCAAAAATTCGAACTTAGATCTGCTGTTTTGTAGGTTTTTTTTAAGGAAAACGATGTGGGATTCGTAAAGGGGAGGAGGAGAGCCTTTCAAAACACTAAGTTTTCTTTCAAAAAAAGAGTTTAATTCACTCCGGCACGGTGGCGCCGCCGGCGGCCGCCGCGCCGGAGAACCTGTTACCAGCTGAAAGGAAGAAAGAGGTTAGAGGGGAAGAAGGTAGGGAGGAAGAGAAGAAAGAGAAATTTTTTTGAGAAATGATTTTAAAACCGGCCCATTGGTATTTATAAACACTGAACCGGTTCGGTTCACTCGAACCGAACCGATCTGTTTTTTTCTTCTCCATCAGCCCAACGGGCTTAACTCGGCCCAGCTCCCTTTCTCCCTCTCTTCTGACTGCTTCCTGCACCTCCTATCTGCTTCTGCACCCCTCTTTTCCTTTTATTTTTATTTATTTGTTTTATTTCTTTCTTCTTGCATTTTCTTTTTATTTATTGCATTTCTCATCCTTTATTTATTCCTCATGCATTTCATCTTATTGTTCTTTTTATCTTTTGCATTTTCTTCATTTTTTTTACTTTATTTTATTTTCTCAATTTTGTAGTTTTCTTTAGGTTAATTATCATGCATTTTTTTCACTTTATTCATTTTAATGCTTTATAATTCAGCATCTCATGCATTCTTTTACTTTTATGTGACATGTTTATTTCTTTGTTTTTGCATCTCTTGCCTTTTTATTCCCTTATTTCAGCATATTTATTTTATTATATTTGCAATTTTACTTTTGTTATTTATTTTGTCAATTTTATTAGAATGTATTTAGGAACCATGTAAATCATAAATGAGAATATCGCACCGACACTCGCACTTTATTTATTCTGCTTTATGTCAAAAAAACGAAAAAATGCAAAAAATACTAGGTTAGTTTATTTCCAAAGGATTTCGTGGTGATCCAACGTCACCACGGAAATTCCTCGCATTTAGTTTTTTGGTTATGTTTTTTAGTCTTAGTTAATTATTAAAAAAACAAAAACATGCAAATAATAAAAAACTCAAAAAAGAAACCTTTTCTTAAACAAACCTTGATTTTTAATCAAGTGTCCTTTTTTCTCTTTTATTTTCTTAAATAACCATTAATCAACTTTAATAACACTTTAATCATTTTCAAAAAAATAAAAAACACAAACAAATTTTAATCTTTTTGCCACTTGGCCTTATTTTATCTTCAAAACCTTTTCAAAAACTAAAAAACACAAAAACAAATCAATTGGTATTTTTACCCCGAACTACGAGGTTTTGATCCCTCACGGGTACGTAGGCAAAGGACTTTGTCCTTCCAAATCATAAAAAATAAAAAAACAATCTTCTTCCTCATTACTCTAATTCTTTTTTTTTTTATATAAGCAAGTTATAGCCAAGATAAATAAATAAAATCAAGAGGTTCTCGTAGAATACTACGAACGTTTAGGGTGCTAACAACTTCCCTAAACGTAACTAACCCCCGAACCCTAAATCTTTTAAAATTGTGGTAATTTAGAACTTTTTCCCCTTTTCTTTTGAAAAATTAAAAGTTCAGTCGTGAAATAAAATTAGTGAGTCAATGTTAATCAATAGCTTGATCTCCGAAAATCACCGCGACAGAAATGGCGACTTCACTGGGGACTTCCCTAAGAGGGTTGAACCTAACTTGGGTTTATTTAATTATTTTGTGCTATAACCTGCTGAAAACAAAAATAAGAATGTAAATATGTGCCTATGTGTTTTTTTCCCTTTTGCGTGATTGGTGAGATAAGTCCTACACCCGGACTTGAGGGAAACATAAGATTGGATGGTGGTATAATCAAAGTGTCTTTCCGAGAGTGAGTTTCGGATGTGGCACATGTGATAACCCCACTCAATGGAGGAATCTTGGAAGTATTACTATGTTGGCATGAGTAGTCGTGTTTGGCATTGTTATTTTCAAGTGACCTATGAAGTTGAGGACCTTTAGAGTTGTCTTTAACCCATCATGGCCTTTTAGGACGTAGTGCGGTGGCTAATCAAGAGTAGTCTTGAATCGGTTGATACGCGATACTACACTCAAACGAGACTTTCCTATGAACGTCGTTGGACCGGGAGTAGTCCCGTAATCCGACAATATTCGGAAGAGGTCAATGACTTTGGGAACTTGGTAGAACTCGTGTTACAGGTACATAGGAAACCATAGTCCTTACCAAATGGCATGTTTACCCTTGACTCCAGCATTATGGACTTAACCTCACCATGTTTTCTCTGCTCTTTAGCATAATCATGCATACATGCATTCATTCATAAACTCTTTTTCTCATCAAGTATTGAAGGACTCCGACATTTTTTTTTGTGAACATCATGGATATGGACTTTGCAATAAGGCTATTTAAGCTTGTCCCTTGGTTGTTAAAAAGGAAACTGTTTTAAACACTCAAATGAAATTTTCAAACTATGATGTTTACAATTACTTCAATAAAAGTCCTTCGATAACAAATCATTCTTTTTTGCATAAACATAATCATGCATCATACTGCATTCATAGTTTCTAAATCGAGTCTCATCCTCTGTTTCATCACCAAAAGGTCAATTTGCCGCAGTCAAAGAAAATGGCCCGGCGCATTCATTACAAACCGACTCACACCTACAACACTCGTGCAAACAGAAGAGAGAAAATGGATGTGGTCGTGCAAACACATAGGAGGGTTGGCCGCAATTGGGTCGTTGCTGACATTCCCTCAGTTATGCATGGGTCTAAGTAATGTGTTTTTGTTGTCTTGTCTTTTCAAAAAAAATCCTTTCGTTTCGCCCGAGACGAAAGTGAAATCATGTAGGGCTCTACTTTTGTCTTCAAGTTACCACTATCAATGAAAAATTGTCGTTTCTTTCGCAACTTTTATTTTTATTCCTTGCTTTTTCTGGAAAATGGTAACACAAAAAACCCAAAAAAATATTTTATTTTATTTTCAATCAATTTCAAAAGGTCTGCATTTTTCACTCATTTTCTAAAATCAATCATCAATTATATGTATACTGAACATCAATAAACCCGTTGAACACTGTAACCCTACGCTCTCTCCCAACTTTGAGTTCCCTGTCTACGAAGCCGAAGAGGAGGAGGATGAGGAAATTCCACATGAGATTGCCCCGGCTACTAGAACATGAGAAGAAAGCCATTCAGCCCCATGAAGAAGCGGTGGAGGTGATCAACTTAGGGTCTGGAGAAGTTAAGAAAGAAATCAAGATCGGGGCTTTGCTTAAAGCGACTGTTAAATAGAGGGTGATAGAACTGCTCAGAGAATATGCTGATGTGTTCGCATGGTCATACCAGGATATGCCAGGTTTAGATCCCGGTATTGTGGAGCACCGTCTGCCTTTGAAACCCGAATGCCCACCAATCAAGCAGAAGTTGAGACGAACTCATCCCGATATGGCTCTCAAGATCAAAGAAGAAGTGCAAAAGCAAATTGACACAGGCTTCCTTGTTACATCTAAGTATCCTCAATGGTTAGCCAACATAGTTCCGGTCCCGAAGAAAGATGGTAAGGTCATAATGTGCGTCGACTACCGAGATCTGAATAGGGCCCGTCCAAAAGATGATTTCCCTTTACCTCACATCGATGTATTGGTTGATAGTACTGCTAAGTCCAAAGTTTTCTCCTTCATGGATGGTTTCTCCGGTTACAATCAAATCAAGATGGCACCTGAAGACAGAGAGAAGACGTCTTTCATCACGCCTTGGGGCACTTTCTGCTACAAAGTAATGCCTTTTGGATTAATAAATGCAGGGGCTACTTACCAAAGAGGCATGACCACTCTTTTCCACGACACGATGCATCAAGAAATAGAAGTATATGTAGATGATATGATTGTCAAGTCAGGCACTGAAGAAGAACATGCTGAGTATTTGCTAAAGATGTTCCAGCGGCTGAGGAAATATCAACTTCGTCTGAATCCCAACAAATGTACGTTTGGGGTTAGATCTGGAAAACTCTTGGGGTTCATTGTTAGTCAGAAGGGTATTGAAGTAGACCCCGATAAAGTCAGAACTATCAGAGAAATGCCTGCTCCAAAAACAGAAAAACAGGTAAGAGGGTTTCTTGGGCGTCTGAACTACATCTCCAGATTCATCTCTCATATGACTGCCACATGTAGGCCAATATTCAAACCACTCCGTAAAGATCAAGGGATTGTTTGGACAGAA
Organism: Medicago ruthenica; assembly: GCA_018208015.1. NCBI lineage: Eukaryota > Viridiplantae > Streptophyta > Magnoliopsida > Fabales > Fabaceae > Medicago > Medicago ruthenica. The sequence goes on along the minus strand of CM031372.1, from coordinate 92,626,777 downwards.
GACTGCCAGAAAGCCTTTGACAGCATCAAAGAGTATCTACTAGAGCCTCCAATTCTTATCCCTCCAGTCAAAGGAAGACCACTAATTATGTACCTAATTGTGTTAGAAGATTCCACGGGGTGTGTGCTCGGACAACAGGATGAGACCGGAAGGAAAAGAGCACGCTATTTATTACCTGAGCAAGAAGTTTACAGATTGCGAGTCTCGGTACTCCCTACTTGAGAAGACTTGTTGTGCACTAGTCTGGGCTGCCAAACGCCTTCGTCATTACATGCTTAACCACACCACTTGGTTGATATCCAAAATGGATCCAATCAAGTATATCTTTGAGAAGTCGGCCTTAACAGGAAGAATTTCCCGTTAGCAAATGTTGTTGTCCGAGTGTGATATTGAATACCGCACCCAGAAGGCAATCAAAGGCAGTGTCCTGGCTGATTATTTGGCGCATCAACCAGTTGAAGATTACCAACCTATCAAGTTTGACTTTCCCGATGAAGAGATTATGTATTTGAAGATGAAAGATTGTGATGAACCATTGCTTGGAGAGGGTCCAGATCCTGAGTCCAGATGGGGTTTGATATTCGACGGGGCCGTGAATGTCTACGGTAAAGGAATTGGGGCAGTCATTATCACTCCTGAAGGTAATCATCTCCCTTTCGTGGCGAGGCTGCAATTCGACTGTACGAACAATATGGCAGAATATGAAGCGTGCATCCTGGGTATTGAAGAAGCTATCGACTTGAGAATCAAGAACCTTGACATATATAGGGATTCAGCGCTAGTAGTCAACCAGATCAAAGGAGAATGGGAAACTCACCACCCCGACTTGATTCCTTACAAAGATTATGCAAGACGTTTGTTAACCTTCTTCAACAAGGTCAAGTTGCACCACATTCCTCGTGATGAGAACCAAATGGCGGATGCCTTAACAACTTTGTCTTCCATGTATGAAGTGAGCCATCAGAATGACCTACTAATGATCAGAATCCAACGTCTTGAGAGGCCTGCTCATGTGTTTTCAGTTGAAGAGGTCGTTGACGATAAGCCATGGTTTTATGATATTAAGTGTTTCCTCCAGAGTCAAGAATATCCACCTGGAGCCTCCAATAAAGACAAGAAGACTTTGAGAAGATTGTCTGGTAATTTCTTTTTGAATGGAGATGTTTTGTACAAGAGGAACTTCGACATGGTATTACTCAGATGTGTAGACGAACGTGAAGCAAAGATGTTGATGAGCGAGATACATGAAGGCTCCTTCGGAACTCACTCCAATGGGCATGCAATGGCTAAAAAGTTGTTGAGAGCAGGTTACTACTGGATGACGATGGAATCTGATTGTTACAAACATGCCAGGAAATGTCACAAGTATCAAATTTATGCCGACAAGATTCATGTTCCGCCAACTACCCTCAGTGTCCTTTCCTCTTCGTGGCCTTTCTCTATGTGGGGCATTGACATGATTGGGAGGATCGAACCAAAGGCTTCAAACGGACATCGTTTCATTCTAGTGGACATTGATTACTTCACCAAATGGGTCGAAGCAGCATCTTATGCCAACGTGACCAAGCAAGTAGTAGTCCGTTTCATCAAGAATCATATCATCTGCCGTTACGGTGTGCCTAATAGAATCATCACGGATAATGGAACAAATTTGAACAACAAGATGATGAAAGAGTTGTGCGGAGAGTTCAAGATTGAGCATCATAATTCTTCTCCTTATAGACCCCAGATGAATGGTTATGTCGAAGTCGCAAATAAAAACATCAAGAAAATTGTCCAGAAAATGGTAATCACTTACAAAGACTGGCATGAGATGTTACCATTCGCTCTGCATGGGTACCGCACTTCAGTGCGCACTTCGACAGGGGCAACCCCTTTTTCCTTAGTCTACGGCATGGAAGCAGTGCTCCCCGTAGAGGTCGAAATCCTGTCGATGAGAGTTATGATGGAAGCCAAATGGTCTGAGGCTGAATGGTGTCAAAGTAGGTATGATCAGCTGAACTTGATTGAAGAAAAACGCATGGTCGCCTTGTGTCACGGTCAACTATATCAAAAGAGGATGAAACAGGCCTTTGACAAGAAGATTTGTCCCCGTGAATTTAGAGAAGGAGACCTTGTGCTCAAAAAGATTTTATCCTTTCAACCGGACTCCAGGGGCAAATGGACGCCTAACTATGAAGGCCCATATGTCGTCAAAAGAGCATTCTCCGGGGGTGCAATGACCCTTACGACTATGGATGGCGATGAGCTTCCCCGTCCTGTGAACGCCGATGCGGTCAAAAAATACTTTGTCTGAAAATAAAAAGAACAGCTCGGTAAGTCGAAAACCCGAAAGGGCGGCTTAGGCAAAAATGAGAGTCTCGGTGGACCGAAAACCCGAAAGGGCGGTCCAGGTAAAAATTAGAGACATGAAACAGAAAAATAATCATCCTGATAGGTCGAAAACCCGAAAGGGCGATCTATGCAAAAATTAAGGATCAAAAGACAAAGTAACTGCATCAAATTGGCCATGACTCATTTGGGGCACATTAGCTGTCAAAGAGAGTCTAAATTTGAAGCATCCAAACAGTGGAATTCAAAGTTGTTAGGGAGAATAACGGTTATTGTGTTCAATGTACCTTCCCCTTATATTTACCATTTTCCAAACTTTGTGAGATCCGTGGAACCACGCCATTGGCGGGCCACCACTCTAATAAATAGATTTGAGCATGTGCCTTTTATTTGGAACTCCCGTTTATTCTGTTTATAAAATTTCTTCTATTTTTGATGGTAGTACTTGAAGCAACATATTTTTCAAAAAAAATCATAAATCTTTTTTATATTTTTGGAAAAGCATAAACAACAAAACACATTCTCTCTGAACTTGTGAATGAGTGAAGTATGCGTCAACATCTGTCCTGAGAACAAATAAACTTTGCAGGCTGAACATGGTCAATTGCTAAAAAAACAAAGAAGAAATAAAGAAAAGAGCGTCCCGGTGGATCGAAAACCTGAAAAGGCGGTCCAGGCAAAAATTAGGGGCATACAAAAGAACACATTCCCGGTGGATCGAAAACCCGAAAGGGCGATTCAGGCAAAAGTTAGGGATTCAAAAAGAAGAAAAAACAAAAGATAAGCATGGCCACAGAAGCACCTGTTCTTCTGCTAGTTTTTTTGGATTAGCACGATCTCCCCAGGAAGTGTTTATTCCCCATCAGTTGTTGCGGCATTACCCCATCAGTGTTTTGATATGTCCCCAATGGCATCGTTCCCAATGAAGATTGCAGAGTGTTTGTACTGCGCCGTCGGTCCACTTTCCATCCTACCTGTCTAATCTTGTCTCATCAAGTTTATCAGTTATACTATCACACAAGTCAATACTCCATTCATACATTCATGCATATACACATTCATGCATATACCACATACAAACAACATCATTCAATACATGGTTGCATTGACCACCTTGAGTCCTGCTTTTCATATCCATCAATCACGAACAATTTTTAACTCTCTTTGTCCCCAAGTGTCATCCCCAGTGTGTCTGGTCCAAAGATGTCACCCTCTTTATGCCAAGTGGCAGTTCTTTAACGAACAGCTTGTGCATATCATTTATTTTCATTCCTGTCGTCAGTGGCTAGTTCGGTTACAGCCCGAACAGCTGACATTTACCTTTTACCTTCTTGTCGTTAGTGGCTAGTTCGGTTACAGCCCGAACATCTGACATTTACCTTTTACCTTCTTGTCGTCAGTGGCTAGTTCGGTTACAGCCCGAACAGCTGACATTCACCTTTTACCTTCACTTTGTTGTCAGTGGCTAGTTCGGTCACATCCCGAGCAGCTAACATTTATCTTTTTATCCTGTCGTCAGTGGCTAGTTCGGTTACAGCCCGAACAGCTGACATTTATCTTTTTATCCTGTTGTCAGTGGCTAGTTCGGTCACATCCCGAACAACTGACATTTATCTTTTTATCCTGTCGTCAGTGGCTAGTTCGGTCACATCCCGAACAGCTGACATTTATCTTTGTTTCTTGTCGTCAGTGGCTAGTTCGGTAACATCCCGAACAGTTGACATTTATCTTTGTTTATTGTCGTCAGTGGCTAGTTCGGTCACATCCCGAACAACTGACATTTATCTTTTTATCCTGTCGTCAGTGGCTAGTTCGGTCACATCCCGAACAGCTGACATTTATCTTTGTTTCTTGTCGTCAGTGGCTAGTTCGGTAACATCCCGAACAGTTGACATTTATCTTTGTTTATTGTCGTCAGTGGCTAGTTCGGCAACATCCCGAACAGCTGACATTTATCTTTGTTTCTTGTCGTCAGTGACTAGTTCGGCAACATCCCGAACAGCTGACATTTATCTTTGTTTCTTGTCGTCAGTGGCTAGTTCGGCAACATCCCGAACAGCTGACATTTATCTTTGTTTCTTGTCGTCAGTGGCTAGTTCGGCAACATCCCGAACAGCTGACATTTATCTTTGTTTCTTGTCGTCAGTGGCTAGTTCGGCAACATCCCGAACAGCTGACATTTATCTTTGTTTCTTGTCGTCAGTGGCTAGTTCGACAACATCCCGAACAGCTGACATTTATCTTTGTTTCTTGTCGTCAGTGGCTAGTTCGGCAACATCCCAAACAGCTGACATTTATCTTTGTTTCTTGTCGTTAGTGGCTAGTTCGGCAACATCCCGAACAGCTGACATTTATCTTTGTTTCTTGTCGTCAGTGGCTAGTTCGGCAACATCCCGAACAGCTGACATTTATCTTTGTTTCTTGTCGTCAGTGGCTAGTTCGGCAACATCCCGAACAGCTGACATTTACCTTTGTTTCTTGTCGTCAGTGGCAGGTTACTTTTATTTCCGTCTTTACCTCAAGTGGCAAGCTCTACAAACGGGCAGCTTGTGGTCGGTGTCTTTTCCCATATCATACTTCCTTTTTCAGCTATCAATGCGATAGTTGATCCCTTCCCCAGTGAAACTATATTATCCCCTAGTGGAGTCGGATCCCTTTCTTTATTGAACTCGGGTATCCTTTTGTTTTCTTATATCCCCAGTCAGGTCATCTTCGCCGTCTTGCACTCACATTTGCATCACGACCATTTCACATTTTCTTAGGTCCAAAATTGGCGTACTCTGTATTTAAGTCCCTTCGGCCCGCCGAATCAAAGATTTTATCTTCAAATCTCCGGACGAAGAGACTTAAATAGGGGCATCTGTCATACCCCAATTTTTGACCTAAATTTTCTTTTTTTTTTTACTCGTCTTATGGTTCAGAATTTTTCGTCGTCTCGAGCGAAATTTCAACATAAAGGTATTTTAAAATACCTCATTTTTTTTTGGTTTCGTCCGGCTCCGTCTTTTTGTTTTTATTTTTATTTTTATTTTTATTCTTTTAAATGTTTTATTGTTATTTTATTTAGCGCTATTATTATTTTTTTTAGTTACCTTTTTAATTTTTACAGCTGACCTTTTTGTAGAGGAGACTTTGTTAATAATTTATTTTGTTTTAATTTGTCATTTAAGCTGCCATTCATTGACCTTTATGGACAGTGATGGCAAATTAGTGTATATAGAGTCAGTCAGGCATCAGTAGCACGGGGGGAGCAAAAACAATCAGAACCAAAAACAGACATCAGTAACCGAAAATTCATTCAGCCAATCCCACACAATAACCCACCAAAAACCATCACCATCACCATCAAAGCCGAAGTAAATTCGGCCGCCAACAGTCTGAACCACCCTCTCCCAAACAAACACACGGACGCCGCAACCAAAGAGCCAAGTCCGGCCACCAACAAACACCCAAAACCGAATCACCTCCTCCCCACCACATACAAAGCCGCGGCCAACCACCACGACACACAACCGCGCGCCAACCACCTTAACATCCTCACAACTGGCCCTCCACATTCCCAAAACCCAAACAAATTCACAAATCCACAACCAACTCAGAACAAATCCGCAGCCACCATCCCACCACCACCAAACGCAACCAACTCAGAACCAATCCGCGGCCACCATCTCACCACCACCAAACACAATCAACCACAAAAATCAAAACCCTCAAACCCTAACCGTAAATAGTTCAAATCCGTAGCCATTTAAACACAAAAAGGGAAAGGTAAATTTCAAAAATTCGAACTTAGATCTGCTGTTTTGTAGGTTTTTTTTAAGGAAAAACGATGTGGGATTCGTAAAGGGGAGGAGGAGAGCTTTTCAAAACACTAAGTTTTCTTTCAAAAAAAAGAGTTTAATTCACTCCGGCACGGTGGCGCCGGCGGCGGCCGCCGCGCCGGAGAACCTGTTACCGGCCGAAAGGATGAAAGAGGTTAGAGAAGAGAAAATTTTTGAGAAATGATTTTAAAACCGGCTCATTGGTATTTATAAACACTGAACCGGTTTGGCTCACTCGAACCAAACCGGTCTGTTTTTTTCTTCTCCATCAGCCCAACGGGCTTAACTCGGCCCAGCTCCCTTTCTCCCTCTCTTCTGACTGCTTCCTGCACCTCCCATCTGCTTCTGCACCCCTCTTTTCCTTTTATTTTTATTTATTTGTTTTATTTCTTTCTTCTTGCATTTTCTTTTTATTTATTGCATTTCTCATCCATTATTTATTCCTCATGCATTTCATCTTATTGTTCTTTTTATCTTTTGCATTTTCTTCATTTTTTTTTACTTTATTTTATTTTCTCAATTTTGTAGTTTTCTTTAGGTTAATTATCATGCATTTTTTTCACTTTATTCATTTTAATGCTTTATAATTCAGCATCTCATGCATTCTTTTACTTTTATGTGACATGTTTATTTCCTTGTTTTTGCATCTCTTGCCTTTTTATTCCCTTATTTCAGCATATTTATTTTATTATATTTGCAATTTTACTTTTGTTATTTATTTTGTCAATTTTATTAGAATGTATTTAGGAACCATGTAATTCATAAATGAGAATATCGCACCGACACTCGCACTTTATTTATTCTGTTTTATGTCAAAAAACGAAAAAATGCAAAAAATACTAGGTTAGTTTATTTCTAAAGGATTTCGTGGTGATCCAACGTCACCACGGAAATTCCTCGCGTTTAGTTTTTTGGTTATGTTTTTTAGTCTTAGTTAATTATTAAAAAAACAAAAACATACAAACAATCAAAAACTCAAAAAAAAAAACCTTTTCTTAAACAAACCTTGATTTTCAATCAAGTGTCCTTTTTTCTCTTTTATTTTCTTAAATAACCATTAATCAACTTTAATAACACTTTAATCATTTTCAAAAAAATAAAAAACACAAACAAATTTTAATCTTTTTGCCACTTGGCCTTATTTTATCTTCAAAACCTTTTCAAAAACTAAAAAACACAAAAACAAATCAATCAGTATTTTTACCCCGAACTACGAGGTTTTGATCCCTCACGGGTACGTAGGCAAAGGACCTTGTCCTTCCAAATCATAAAAAACAAAAAACAATCTTCTTCCTCATTACTCTAATTCTTTCTTTTTTTATATAAGCAAGTAATAGTCAAGATAAATAAATAAAATCAAGAGGTTCTCGTAGAATACTACGAACGTTTAGGGTGCGAACACCTTCCCTAAACGTAACTAACCCCCGAACCCTAAATCTTTTAAAATTGTGGTAATTTAGAACTTTTTTCCCTTTTCTTTTGAAAAATTAAAAGTTCAGTCGTGAAATAAAATTAGTGAGTCAATGCTAATCAATAGCTTGATCTCCGAAAATCACCGCGACAAGGGGTCGGAAATAGGGATGTTTAGCCAAGTTAGGAGCAATTTAGAGGGCAAAAACGCTGTTTTTCAGGGTTCTGGAACTGTCCCATCGTGCCACGATAATTCCAATGGCAAAAATCCTTTTTCAAGCTGTCACCATTGTGCCACGATTTGCAGAATCGTGACACGATGTTGAACCAACTTTTTGACCATGTTATGCTCCGAGAATTGAGCTTAGGTGTCTTCATGAACGTTGTAGATATGGATGTTAGCTTTCATGTGGCTTTAAAGTGACCTCATTTAGACATCCACAACTTGAGTTATGGTCAAATTACTACACAGGGGTCAGCACGGTCGTGCACTCTGCCCAGGTTTAGGAAACGAAACATTTCCACCCCTCTCTGTCCCGAATTGGACTTAGGTCTCTTCATGAAAGTTTTAGATATAGATGTCAGCTTTCATTTCCCTTTGTTTTGAATCCATTTAGATCTCTAGAACTTGAGTTATGATTAAAATGTCATGCATGGGTCATGCTGCGTTCCTCAAGAGAGTTCAGCACAATCTTTTCAGTGGACCCTAAAACATCTATGAAAGCAATAGTTAGTTTAAGCATGCCGTTAGCGTTTGAATTGAAAGTAAGAATCCTTAAACTACATATCTAAGTGAGGGAGTGTGTTTAGGTATAAATAGAAGTAGTTACCTCAAGATATCTCAAGTCCAAACAGGAACCGGCGATAGTAGCCTATGATAACCTAACGACGTTAAATATGAAGTGACAATAGGAAATTAAAGACAATGATAAGAGGAGGGACAAGAGAGTCGTTTAAGATAGATGACTAAGATAAACATAAGTGCCTTGAATTAGAGATGAGCCTAAAAAGGTGAAGCAGTTTAAGAAGTAGAAGGAGAAGTAGGAATGATATAGATAAGTAGTACGCGGCGGAGTAATAACGACGAGAATAATCCCTTGGAGTATTTTAAATGTCTAATGTGGTAAGTCGATTAAGAGGGTATAAAATATGAAAGAAAGAAAGGAGTGAAAAGAGACGCTGATATGAGGGGATATGAAGTAGGTGCTTCCCAATTTACTGATGAAGTTAAACATCATCTTCTTATACCAATAATGAACTTAGGAATATTGTTAAGTTGAAGAGTAAAAGAATCAAGGTAGTTAAAGAACTAAAGATGAATGTTAGATAGGAACGTATAAGGTGTAAAAATGAATAAAGAATAGAGAAGTCGAATTTGGGTGATTGTAGACGATGAGAGGGTTGTTAAGACGAAACGTAAAGGAAGATAGAGGGTTGTGTATTGAATATGAAAGATAATGGGAATGATGATTGCGGTGAATAAGATGGGAATCGATTAGAAGAGGGCAAGATGAATAGGAAAGAAGATAAGAGGAAATAGTATAATGTTTGACGATAATAACAACAAACGATATCGAGAGAATAAAACCTTAAATTATAATAAAGTTTTAGTGAGGAAATTTGTTGACGTCAAAAGTAACGATAAGGTGAGATAATAACTTTAAATTAGAATGAAGCTAAGATTAGGGGAATGGTTGGGGTTATATATGATGACTACTGTGAAACAAAGTAATAAGGTATAAAGTCGTTTTAATGAGAAAAACAAGTAGGAAGGAGTTATTGACGATGGTGAGGTGAAACCTAGTTGTATAGAGATAAGACGTTTATGTAATGTTAATGGAGAAGTAAACATCTTAAAACTAAGAATGACGTTGAAACGATAGCGCATGATGACATAGATGAATAATAAAATAAAATTGAGGGATATTGACATAGAAACGAGTCGTGTTTAAGGGTTTGATTAACGAGGAGATAATGTGGTAAAATAGACGGTGATAGAGAGTAATGATGAGGAATCCTATGATTGTGGCAAAGAGTGATGCCGATTGATACTATATACAAGTATATAAATAAATATGATGAGAAATGATGATGTTTATATTATAATGATGATGAGAAGGATGATGTTTATATTATAATGACGATGAGAATGATGATGTTTATATTATAGTGATGATGAATGACGATGTCTATATTATTATGATGATGAGAATAATGATGTTTATTTATGAAGACGGTGAGAATGATGACGATGTGTTTTGCATTGATGTTGTGCATATTAGGGAAAGTCTTGCATTTATGATTGTGAATTCCTGATGATGTTATGATGTGTAATATTTGATAAGTATGTCCCCATGTATGCATATAGTCGTGTCTAGGAATTATGAAGATGAAATGACGACGAAAGTCCATAACATATCTCTGGCAAATTATGACGACGAAAGTCCAGTAACATATCTTTGGCAAATTATGACGACGATAGGTGTGGTACCACATTCATATAGGTCTTAGGTTGAGTCCATATGCACTTAAATGGTGATACTTGTATTTGGTGTTTTAAGTGTGATTTGAGTGAGATGATGGTATGTATGATTGGTTGAGAAGAATATAATAAATGATGATGATCGTATGACGAGGAAATATTGTTATTGAAGTATTATAATATTGTGTATGTTTTTCCCTAATATTATGTTATGGCAGGATTTCTCACCCCTTTATTGTTGTTGTGTTGTTTTCGTTGTGGTGATTATGCTCCCGAGTACAGACATTCAGGTTGAGGAAGTTTAGCTGTGGGACGACTTAGAAGGTAGAGATGGAATACGTCTTCCGTCTAGTTTTCATTTTATTAATTTAGTATTTGATTAAGCATTTAGTATCTGATTCTTGTAACACCAGGGTTGGGGTTGACGTTGAATTAATTTGCTTTTAAGTCGAAAAATTGGAACTATTGTTATTTCTATTTATGATGTTGAATAACAAGGATAATCTATATTAATGTAATCAATGAAATGTTTTCTGCTGTTGAAATTGTTACTTAAAGAAAGTGTTTATGTTATATGTGATATATTGATGAGTTTTGTAACATCCTCTTTATTAAATATATTCTTATTATTTAATAAATATCGTCGGGAAATAGAGTGTTACATCATGCAAACCTTCTGCTACTCCAGTTGACACCAAACAGAAGCTCAGTACCACCGCCGACACTTCATATGACGATCCCACTTTATATCGAAGTCTTGCAGGAGCCTTACAATATCTTACTTTCACCCGGTCTGACATCTCTTATGTTGTCCAGCATGTGTGTCTTCACATGCATGCCCCTTGCACCGACCACATTCTTGCCCTCAAACGCATCATGTGTTATGTTCAGGGCACTCTACACTATGGTTTGCATCTTTATCCATCCCCTATTGAGAAACTTATCTCCTACACTGATGCTGATTGGGGTGGATGTCCTGACACCCGTCGTTCGACCTCTGGCTATTGTGTGTTTCTTGGTGACAACCTCATTTCGTGGTCTTCCAAACGACAACCTACGCTTTCTCACTCCAGTGTAGAAGCTGAGTACAGGGGTGTTGCTAATGTGGTTTCTGAATCGTGTTGGCTTCACAATCTTCTCTTAGAGCTTCACTACCCACTTTTCCAGGCTACTCTGGTGTACTGTGATAATGTTAGTGCCATCTACCATTATAGTAATCCAGTGCAGCATCAACGTACTAAACATATTGAGATGGACATTCACTTTGTTCGGGAAAAGGTCGCGCGGGGACAGGCACGCATCCTTCATGTTCCTTCTCGTCACCAGATTGCTGACATCTTCATCAATGGCCTACCTAGAGTTCTTTTTGATGATTTATGGATCAGTCTAAGCGTCTGTGAACCTCTCGCTTCGACTGCAGGGGTGTAATAGAATGTTTGACTTTATGTAATTGTGTTTGTAATTATGTTGGTTATTATTTTGCAATTACTCTCCATTATTTTGTAATTACTCTCCTAGGTTTGACTCTACCTATTGTAACTATATATACTCTTGATCATTATCAATGAAAGACACAGAATTGATTTCCTTCACTATATACAAAGTTCAAAATATAGAACGCACATGAGATATTAATTTCATCACTATTAAATGTTCTTCTAATAATTTGAGGTTTTGTAAACATTGGGCTTATTATTTTCTCTTGGATGAGCCCATACTATATCGAAATTGCTCTATCAGCCCCTCTGTTTGCTCAGAAGACGTATGGTTTTGTGGAATGTAACTCCTCATGTAACGCCTAGAATTTAATTTTATTATTTTATTGAATTATAATGAATTAATATAATTTAATAGATTAAATAGAATTAAAACGGCATTAAGGGCATTATGGGAAATTAAGAAAGAGGGAAGTGGAATAGAAAAAAAGATATACGCGTGAAGAGGTTTCATTTGTTGTGTTTTCACGTGAGACAGAGAAGAGAAAAGAGGAGAAGCAGAGCCAAGGAAGAAGGTGAAGAACTTGAGAAGAGGAAAAGCTGAAGGGGGCGATTTCTTCATAACAAGGTAAGGGTGGGACTAGCTTCTATAAATCTAAGTTCCATAATCCCTAAATTTTGATTTAACATGTTGATGTTGGTGAATTTGGGAATTAGGGTTGTTGATTATGATAAACTAATGATGGAATGTTAAATTGATGATTTCTATGTTGAGATGTTGATTTTGTTGTGATTCTATGGTGTTGTTACTGATTGGTGCCATGCTTATGCATAAATTGATGAAGTTTTGAATGTTCATAAACATGTGTCAGATGAATGAGTTGTTGGATGATTTTGATGTTAAAGTTGCTTTTCCTGAGTTTTCTTATCTCTGCCCCGAATTTTGAAATAAAAACTGGTATTGATCGGTACAGAATTGGTCTTAGGTGTAAACACAAAAGTTGTAGGTATGGATGTTAGTTTTCTAATGCCGTTGGTCTGACGTCAAAACGATTTATAGAACTTGAGTTATGGTCAAATTACTGCACGTAGGTCACAGTGAATTTTTATGGACTCTCTGCACAACTTTTCCGAATTTGAAACGAAAACTGGTATTGATCGGTACAGAATTGGCCTTGGGTGTAAACATGAAGGTTTTAGATAATTTTGTTAGCTTTCCAGTGGCTTTGGTTTGACGTGAAAATGACTTTTAGTTTTTGAGTTATGATGAAAATACTCCAAGGAGGTCTTAGTGAAATTGTACGGTGACAGCATTCTCTGTTTCATGTTTTGCGTCTTTTTCACACGTTTCTGTTTTAAATTGGTCTTTGGTATTAACATGAAAGTTGTTGATAATTGTGATGATGATAATACACGATGATGATGTTAAACGATGATGATGATAACGATGATGATGTATATGATAATGAAGTTGTTGTTGACGTTGTATTTGTTGTAAATGTTTCATTGTCGAGTCCAGTACATATGCATTAAGTGATGGGGGTGTATGCCCGACATGTCTATTATGACATTATGAATTAAGTGATGGGGGTGTATGCCCGACATGTCTATATGACATTTACGATGGGGGTGTATGCCCGACATGTCCTATTATGACATATTTTGCGATGAATTGGTACCACATGCATGTTGCATACTTGAGTCAGTGATGTTGCATTGTTGAGTCGGTCGATGTTATTGTATTTGATGTTGCATTGAGAGGTGAGATTATGATGTGTATGTGTGATGTATGTATAAGATCTGATGGTGTTGTTTGATGATGTTTATGTGAAATGTTAAATTCATCTTTATGAATTATGTACTTATGTTTATTGAATGTGAATCTCACCCCTTCTGTTTGAATGTTGCCTCTACGTGGGTAACGTGCAGATAACCAGGAGTAACCGCTGAAGCGAGTTGATTCCTCGTGTCATTAGGAGTCGCTCTGATATGTAACGGGATGGGAAACTTTTTGATGAATTCATGTGCTATGTATTTTAATTTCAAACTGATGTTGAACCACATTTAGTGGAGTTTTAAACTACGTTGTTTTTGATGTGGCCTTGTGCCTAATGATGTTTAGATTTAATTATGAAGTTGAATTTCCGCTGCGATGGTTTTGACGTTATTGAAAAGTCTGTTTTGAAATAAATAGCAAATTATCCTATTTATAAATTGTAAACGAAGTGCGACATCCCGTCAAGGTTGAAACTCTGATTTATTTTAAATGAAATTTTCAAGTTGGGAAAACGGGGTGTTACAATTGGTATCAGAGCAGGTCGGTCTGTCCGGCCAATGTTGTCTAATGTTGTTTGTCCCTTAGTACTCGACATGTGTGTGAAACACTGTCGGTACTTGTTTGTTAGCTCATAGTCGTTGTCTGCAGGAGTTGGTTTGGAATAAGTGGGGGAGAAGCTTGCCTCCCGGACGTGTTGATAGTATGTAGAAGTTGGTTCGAGGTGATGTTGATTGTAAGAGTGCAAACGTTATTGAAGCGATGTTGTTGGGAACCGGCGAGAGTATGGACTCATGAATTCGTATCAGTCGAGTTTGAGATGTGTGTAGATTATGGATGGTGAATTAATTGAGAATGAGGAATTATTCCAATGGAAGTGATAGTTGATGGATTAATTCGGTAGATGGTATGTCTTGAGTGTAGTTGGATTAAATTCGGGTGATTTTCGTAGTTGGATGAAAAGAAAGGATGTTGGTAGATCTTGGAAGCGAGAGGGAGAGATGGAACTTATGTTCATCAACCTCAAATTCTGATTTTTACAATTATGGAGCAGCTGTCAGTAAAAGGGGCATAACTTTTTACTCGTGTTTCTGATGGAAGCGATTCTGGACTTTTTGGAAAGCTCAAGAAATTCCCTACAGTTTGCATATAAGATTTGTCTTCAGGAAGTTTGTGAAGAGGAAGAAAAGTGCATTTTAATGTTTGGGTCTGATGCTGATTTTTGGAAAATTCTGCATACGGGAATTCTGGACCAGTCCCATTGCAAGGATGATAACTTTTTACTCGTAACTCGGATTTGGGAGATTCTTGAAGTTCTGGAATCTACACGAAATTCCCTTCATTTTGGAATATAATTTTGTGCTTGGGAGGTCTGTATTGGAAGATATAATTGTGTTTGAAGTTGGGTGATTCTTGCTGAAAATTGAAAAGGTGAAGAAGGGTGTAAGATATGGATAAGGAATGAAACGTTGGTATTTGTAAGAATGCGAAGGTATCGGAAAATGCATGGAGATGCAATTTATGTTGAATAAGAATGATTATAGCGACGGATTGTGGTAGACTTCATTGTGGAATATTAGTGAGTAATTATAATGAGTTGCTGAAGTTGTTGGAAATGCGAAGAATGAGATTTCAAGGATAGGAAGTGTTGGTAATGACCTAAAAGAAATTATGTCTGATGTTATCGTCAGAGGTGTATTAGTATGTAGCTGCAAGACGTCGGTGTTAGCATGTTCAGATGATTTTGGGAATTGTTGAAGTATGGTGCTTTTGGGTGACGTGAGTATAAGTTGGAAAAGAACTCTATTGAAGTTAGTAACGATAGTTTATGCTCCATTACGGTTGTCGGATATCTCTTGACAAATTGAGGACTTGATCACCCTCAATCTCTTGTTGATAGTAGACGAGATCGTGTTGGATGGTGTAGATTTGACTTGCTATCTTGATAGTGCATGAAGTGAATAATGTTATATCGTGTTTGTGTGAATTAATAAGGGAGTGGATAGGAAAGAGTCGAGAAGTATTGAACGATTCAGAGTAGAGGATTTATATGCGAGCTAACGTCGCAAAGTGAAAGATTGAGGATATTAAGTTAACGATGATGTTATGATGGATGTTAAAGAAAGTCCGAACTTAAATTAAGACTTGTAACCCATGTAGTTGATGGAAATTTTAATGAGTACGATGACTTAAGATAGATTATCAGAGTTGCGCAGCAGAAGTGTATGTAGCGCAGTTGCTATAAGTATACGACTCTACATGTTTGATTTGGTGAGTTATGGATGTGAGAATTATGTGTCAAGGTGTTTTGATGTCGAAGATGTTGTTAAGATAATAATGTGACGTTGTATGTCGAAGTATAAGAGTGTGATGGATGTTGCTCCTTAAATGATGGTGTGTTGGAATATAGTTGAAGATGGTTGTGTCGGATAGATTTTCGAGGATTGCACTTCCGTTGACGCAGTTGACTTGTAAAGGTAAAGCTTTTGTGTGGGATGTTCATTGTGAAACCAGTTTTAATGAATTGAAGCAGCGTTTGACGACGGCTCCAATCTTGATTTTGCCGAAGCCAGATGAGCCTTTTGTGGTGTATTGTGACGCGTCCAAGTTGGGATTAGGTGGTGTGCTTATGCAAGATGGTAAAGTAGTGGCTTATGCATCAAGACAGTTGAGAATTCATGAACGGAACTATCCTACGCATGATCTTGAGTTGGCCGCAGTGGTATTTGTGCTGAAGATTTGGAGACACTATTTATATGGTTCAAGATTTGAGGTGTTTAGTGATCATAAAAGTTTGAAGTATCTATTTGATCAGAAGGAGCTAAATATGAGGCAGCGAAGATGGCTTGAACTGTTGAAGGATTATGATTTTGGACTGAATTATCATCCAGGTAAAGCTAACGTTGTTGCTGATGCTTTGAGCAGGAAAACCTTGCATATGTCTGCTATGATGGTTAAAGAGTTTGAGTTGCTTGAACAATTCAGAGATATGAGTTTGGTTTGTGAATTGGCACCTCAGAGTGTGAAGTTGGGTATGTTGAAGATTAACAATGAATTTTTGAGTAATATCAGAGAAGCTCAGAAAGTAGATGTGAAGTTGGTGGATTTGATGAATGAGGCTGAGGGTAGTGATTTCAAAATTGATGATCAAGGAGTGTTGAGGTTTAGAGGCAGAATTTGTATACCTGATAACGATGAGATGAAGAAGATGATTCTTGAGGAAAGTCACAGAAGTAACTTGAGTATTCATCCGGGAGCTACAAAAATGTATCATGATTTGAAGAAGCTGTTTTGGTGGTCTGGTTTGAAGCGAGATGTGGCTCAATTTGTGTATTCATGTTTGACTTGTCAGAAGTCGAAGGTTGAGCATCAGAAACCTGCTGGGTTGTTGACACCGTTGGATGTGCCAGAGTGGAAGTGGGATAGTATATCCATGGATTTTGTGACGAGTTTGCCGAATACTCAGAGAGGACATGATTCAATTTGGGTGATGGTGGATAGGTTGACGAAGTCTGCGCATTTCCTTCCGATAAATATTAGTTATCCTGTGTCGCAGTTGGCAGAGATTTACATTCGAGAGATTGTGAAGTTGCATGGTGTTCCGTCGAGTATTGTGTCAGACAGAGATCCAAGATTTACTTCTAGATTTTGGAAGAGTTTGCAGGAAGCATTGGGTTCTAAATTGAGGTTGAGCTCGGCTTATCATCCGCAAACAGATGGTCAGTCGGAAAGGACGATTCAATCACTCAAAGATTTGTTGAGAATATGTGTTCTTGAGCAGGGTGGAGCTTGGGATAGTCATCTACCGTTGATAGAGTTCACTTATAACAACAGTTACCATTCTAGCATTGGAATGGCACCTTTTGAGGCATTGTATGGTAGGAGGTGCAGAACTCCTTTGTGTTGGTTCGAGGCTGGTGAGAGTGCAATTGTGGGACCAGAAATTATTCAGCAAACTACTGAGAAGGTCAAATTGATACAAGAGAAGATGAAAGCATCGCAGAGTCGGCAGAAAAGTTATCATGATAAGCGAAGAAAAGACCTTGAGTTCCAAGAAGGTGATCATGTGTTTTTGAGAGTCACTCCGATGACTGGTGTTGGACGTGCATTGAAATCGAAGAAGCTGACTCCGAAGTTCATTGGTCCTTATCAGATATCAGAAAGGATAGGAACAGTTGCTTATAGAGTGGGATTACCACCGCATCTTTCAAATTTGCATGATGTGTTTCACGTGTCGCAACTTCGGAAGTATGTTGCAGATCCCTCTCATGTGATTCCGAGAGATGATGTGCAGGTTAGAGACAATCTTACGGTGGAGACATTACCACTGAGGATTGAAGGCCGTGAGATGAAGAAGTTGAGGGGCAAAGAGATTCCTCTCGTGAAAGTTGTTTGGGGAGGACCAACTGGTGAAAGCTTGACGTGGGAGCTGGAAAGCAAGATGTTGGAGTCTTATCCAGAGTTATTTGCATGAGGTACATTTTCGAGGACGAAAATTTTATAAGTTGGGGAGAGTTGTAACGCCTAGAATTTAATTTTATTATTTTATTGAATTATAATGAATTAATATAATTTAATAGATTAAATAGAATTAAAACGGCATTAAGGGCATTATGGGAAATTAAGAAAGAGGGAAGTGGAATAGAAGAGAAAAGAGGAGAAGCAGAGCCAAGGAAGAAGGTGAAGAACTTGAGAAGAGGAAAAGCTGAAGGGGGCGATTTCTTCATAACAAGGTAAGGGTGGGACTAGCTTCTATAAATCTAAGTTCCATAATCCCTAAATTTTGATTTAACATGTTGATGTTGGTGAATTTGGGAATTAGGGTTGTTGATTATGATAAACTAATGATGGAATGTTAAATTGATGATTTCTATGTTGAGATGTTGATTTTGTTGTGATTCTATGGTGTTGTTACTGATTGGTGCCATGCTTATGCATAAATTGATGAAGTTTTGAATGTTCATAAACATGTGTCAGATGAATGAGTTGTTGGATGATTTTGATGTTAAAGTTGCTTTTCCTGAGTTTTCTTATCTCTGCCCCGAATTTTGAAATAAAAACTGGTATTGATCGGTACAGAATTGGTCTTAGGTGTAAACACAAAAGTTGTAGGTATGGATGTTAGTTTTCTAATGCCGTTGGTCTGACGTCAAAACGATTTATAGAACTTGAGTTATGGTCAAATTACTGCACGTAGGTCACAGTGAATTTTTATGGACTCTCTGCACAACTTTTCCGAATTTGAAACGAAAACTGGTATTGATCGGTACAGAATTGGCCTTGGGTGTAAACATGAAGGTTTTAGATAATTTTGTTAGCTTTCCAGTGGCTTTGGTTTGACGTGAAAATGACTTTTAGTTTTTGAGTTATGATGAAAATACTCCAAGGAGGTCTTAGTGAAATTGTACGGTGACAGCATTCTCTGTTTCATGTTTTGCGTCTTTTTCACACGTTTCTGTTTTAAATTGGTCTTTGGTATTAACATGAAAGTTGTTGATAATTGTGATGATGATAATACACGATGATGATGTTAAACGATGATGATGATAACGATGATGATGTATATGATAATGAAGTTGTTGTTGACGTTGTATTTGTTGTAAATGTTTCATTGTCGAGTCCAGTACATATGCATTAAGTGATGGGGGTGTATGCCCGACATGTCTATTATGACATTATGAATTAAGTGATGGGGGTGTATGCCCGACATGTCTATATGACATTTACGATGGGGGTGTATGCCCGACATGTCCTATTATGACATATTTTGCGATGAATTGGTACCACATGCATGTTGCATACTTGAGTCAGTGATGTTGCATTGTTGAGTCGGTCGATGTTATTGTATTTGATGTTGCATTGAGAGGTGAGATTATGATGTGTATGTGTGATGTATGTATAAGATCTGATGGTGTTGTTTGATGATGTTTATGTGAAATGTTAAATTCATCTTTATGAATTATGTACTTATGTTTATTGAATGTGAATCTCACCCCTTCTGTTTGAATGTTGCCTCTACGTGGGTAACGTGCAGATAACCAGGAGTAACCGCTGAAGCGAGTTGATTCCTCGTGTCATTAGGAGTCGCTCTGATATGTAACGGGATGGGAAACTTTTTGATGAATTCATGTGCTATGTATTTTAATTTCAAACTGATGTTGAACCACATTTAGTGGAGTTTTAAACTACGTTGTTTTTGATGTGGCCTTGTGCCTAATGATGTTTAGATTTAATTATGAAGTTGAATTTCCGCTGCGATGGTTTTGACGTTATTGAAAAGTCTGTTTTGAAATAAATAGCAAATTATCCTATTTATAAATTGTAAACGAAGTGCGACATCCCGTCAAGGTTGAAACTCTGATTTATTTTAAATGAAATTTTCAAGTTGGGAAAACGGGGTGTTACACCTCATGGCACAAATCTATCGGAAGATATGTCTTGATCGTGTAAAGAGATGAGAACTCGCACTTGAGAGAATGAGCGATGGATTTCAAGTGTGAGTGGTTAAGTCTCACATCATTTATGATGGGTAAAATATTGGACATTTAAGATGGATGATTCATATATTCAATGTCTTAAGGTTTTAGATGGAGATGTGATGTCTCAATCTCGCGCGATCTTAGAGTATTGGGTCGTTGTTAATAACTTCAAATACACAGATTTATGTAAAATAATGTAAAATAAGTGGTTAATAACTTGCAATTTTAATGTTAATGTTAATGAGATACTTTAAGGAGTTAATTGATTTTAAACGGATACTCTAAGGATGTGTTTGATATGCCAAAGAGTAAGTACTAGATAAAACAACATAGAACAGAACAACACATGACAAACTTGTATAATATTGAATAATTTTTTGTGTTCTACGATTTTGTATGGACAAAAGTCTATTTTGATATTTAGACAACTTGAGACAAAACGTTGTGTTTTGGTTTAGTGAGAGACAAAATTTCAATGTTTATGTGGTCCATTGTCTCAAGTTTATCAGTCCTTAAGACAGTTTTACAAATCAAACATTATACAACTGAAGTTGTCATTTCTTTCATTCTTAACACATAAAACACACTAAGGAGTTAATAACTTGTCCTAAATCTTTTTTTCCAAAATAAAGTCAATTTTATTTTCTTATATTTAGGAAATAAAAACAACTTAATCTTAAGAAAAGAAAAAGAAATGTGTACCAGACACTCACCATGTTTTACTATTATGGGTAATATCCATATGGTGGCCAAGAAAAACACCTTGAATTTCTTTGACTCTCCTATTCTTTCGGACAACTAAGAATCTCCTTCAATGTAAC
The DNA here is from genome assembly GCA_018208015.1 of Medicago ruthenica. Classification (NCBI taxonomy): domain Eukaryota; kingdom Viridiplantae; phylum Streptophyta; class Magnoliopsida; order Fabales; family Fabaceae; genus Medicago; species Medicago ruthenica. Next base: position 92,606,223 of record CM031372.1, on the reverse strand, counting down.
CAATTATAGGTTGTTTTCTTTACACATTTAGACCCTATGTTTAATTTGTATAGTTGCTAAAATTTCACAAATGCCTAATTATAGAGTGAAAAAAACTATTATTTAAATGCATGCATCCTCCCGAAGAAAATTAAGTTGTGATTGATAAATTAAATCATCACCAACTTCATATTTATTTACTATTATGGCAATGACAAAGACAACATTGGTTGTGTTCCTTAGTGCTCTTTTGATCTGCACACTTTTAACTCAAGACGTTGAGGCTGTCAAATTTATCGGTAATCCTGCAATGCAAAGAGACACTATCCCATGCAGCAAAAGAAATCCTGGCAGCTGCAACCCGATTCCGGCAAACACATATCACAGAGGCTGTGAGACAGAAACAAGGTGTCGTGGACAGACGACGGGGGCAAAGTAGACGACGACGGGATTTGTTGTTGTTACAGAAAAACTATATGTACTTTCTCATGCCTAACTAAGATTAGGCTCCTCTATAATGTGAACATTCATCTATATAACCATTCTTTTATTATATTTTGAGAGAAATGTTAAAGAATGCGCACAGACTAACATGACTTTTTCAATTGTATTTTTTCGAATGCCTTATAACAAGTCACATCTGGTTGGAAATGAAGCCTTCAAAAGCACTCTACATATATAACACTAATTCAAATTCTTACTTAACTATTCTTGATCTACTCTAGAACACTATACATACATATATAAAACATTGTAATAAGTTCACACAAAAAATGAGGACATGTGTCATATGTGTGTGCGGGGTCAAAGAGGCATGTATCTGATATCTAAAACTTTAGTTCATTACTCACTTAATATTTCATCTCTCTTCTTCGTCTAGTGATAAAAATTAGACTCACACCCATTGAATATCTGCAAAAAAGTATTCATACAACAGGTAGGATGAAAATATGCATTATAATTACAACGTGTACATCAAACTAAGAAAATTAATGGAAGAGAAACTATCTTAGTTTTGAAATGTGTGGTTACTTAGGTTACTTTTAGGGATTGAGTTTCTCGAAGGACTATGGAAAGTCATGGTCCTTCTTCATATTATTCATGTAGTACAATATATTATGCTCTAACGAAGGGTGACATTTAGGATGCAAAGTGTATAACTTGTGCATCATGAGGAAATTTATTTCTACCATCAGATTAAATATGTGCATTGATTTTACTGTGGTCAATCCACACAATATCTTTCTTTCACTTTATTTTCAACCTTAGTATCATCAACCTCCATGAGAGACCCACCACCTCCATAGCCACATGTCACTTTTACGTTTATTCTCAATATTTTTATTATTTTTTCTATTTTTTAAAATTCATATTTTATTTTGCATAAACATCTCAACAAACTTCATATATAACTTTGATCTTTTTGATCTTATCCAGTACATTTTTTATTTAAGCTTTAATTAATTTATAATATCTTTAGTCAAAAAATAATAACTTATAATATCTTATTGCAACATAAATATATCAACAAAATAATCATTATATTTAAAAAAAATTAATTTTATTTTAACATTAATTTTTGCTAAATTTAAATATTCATCATAATTTAAATTTCAATAATATTATATATTTATTTTGTTTTTTATGTACGTGTGTCACTCTCGTGTAAATTTTCTTTTAACCTTTTTCTATTTTTTTAAAATTTATTTTCTATTTAATATAAATATCTAGCCAAAATACATAATTGATTTGATACTATCGCTAAATATTTCATTTGATGTTTTAATTGTTTCTTAAATTTTATGTAGAACATCTAAACAAAATTTTCTTTTAACCTTTTTCTATTTTTTAAAAATTTATTTTCTATTTAGTATAAATATCTCGCCAAAATACATAATTGATTTGATACTATCCGATAAATATTTCATTTCAATCTTATGTAGAAAATCTAAAAAAAATACACATAAATTTTTATTATATATTACCATTTTTTCAGTTTATACTTTTATTTCTCAATGAATTTAATTATTTAATCTTAATTTAGATTAAAAAATATATATTTATTTTGTTTTTTATGCATGTAACCTCTCTCGTGTTAATTTCTATAAATTTCTTATGTTTAGAAAATTAAATATTTTTATTTAGAAAACATATCTTAAAAAACTATACCAAGTTTAAACCATCTACACATTTCAAGATATTATCTTTGGATCCAAATTTTTAAATAGGGTTTAATTAGTTATCACTTCTTTATCGTTTGGCATCATAATTAGATTCAAATTTTAACTATAAAATAATTTGATTTAATAATGAAATTCTGGCACGGTAGTTTTCTGATGTTGTATGTAATGTTTCAACATTGGGACTCAGGTGGAACGTTGAGTTTAATGTTTCAACGTCAGGCTAACGATAAACAAACAAAACAAGGAAAATATAAAAGACAGAAACGTAAATGACATAGGTTATTTGTTAACCCAGTTAGGTGACAAACACACCTACTCTGGGGACTACCAAGCCAGGAGGAAGTCCACTAGTGTAGTCCTAGTTCTAAGTTCTCAGCAAACTCCAAGTTTACAACTTATCACCTAGCTACTACCTGTAGTGACTTCAGCCTAGGAACTCTTAGACCTGAGATCCCATCTCAGGTCCACTCAATCACACACCCTGTAATTACACAAATACAAACAATATGATGAAGACACCTTCAGACACAAACTAACACCGTACTTCAAAGCTTAGGTGTAGTATACAATATTACAACTCAACTAAAACAAACAAACTCTAAGCTTTTGATATTCAGTAGTTGCAATAGAGTGGTATACAGAATAGAGCACACGACTCAACAAAGACAACCTAAAGTCGAAACCCTAAAATATTCTTTCAATGACGGCTTCGATTTTTCTTCAAGAGATGTGTCTTCTTTATATAGCCTTCAGCAGCAACATATATTTGAATCAAATATTCTTCTCAGTAATATGTTGAAACAAATAATTCTTCAGAAATATATTTCCAAGATTCCTTCTAGAAATATATTTGTACAATTAAATCTTCCTTCAGGCTAAACATATATTTGTATCAAATATTCTTTTCAGAAATATATTGAAACAAATATTCTTCAGAAATATATTTTCCAAAGATCTCTTTTGAAAATATATTTACACAAATAAAAATATCCAATCTCGAAAATATCTTCCTTCTGGAAACACACGCAACTTGGAGAACAAGTAACATGAATGAATTCTTCAATCAAATCTTCAAAAGATCAGGTGTGATAATAAACAGCTCCAAGGCGCGAAATCAGGGCACACTGAAGTCGTACCCTCATGTTGGAACATTGGGTCCAACATCTTGCTTGTATATTTGATTTAGCAAAAATGAAGCCAACATACAAATATCCAACAATCTCCCCCTTTGCCAAATTTTTGGCTAAAACAATCTGAGATCATACAGACAACCTAGAGGGATACCACACAAACATTTCTTCAATCATCATAAGCACACAACCATGAAGAAAGGTAGCACATCTTCAAAAACTACTTCAAAAGAATTCCTCAAATGAAACGTAGCAGATAAGAATATCGTGGAGTATCACTAAAGAGTGTCAGAGGCATGCAACAGCGGAATAGAACACACATATTACCAAAGTGAGAAAAATAAATCCCCACATATACAAGCAACTGGCACCGGATGTTTCAACATTTTGTAACACATCATGCCATACTACATATCTCATACAAACACATATGTATATCACACAGCATAGTATCATTCCCCCTAAATATATGCATATCACACAACACAGTATTACTCCCCCTCAGGTAGTACTCCCCCTTAATGCAAATAAAGCATAAAACTACCAAAACTACTCCCATTTTTTAGCCACAATTTTGACAAAAACAACCATGCATTCACCAGGAGTAGAAAGAACAAGAACAACAGTAGCAGAGCATGCGGAGTATTAGATTATAGACCACAGGCACAAAAATCAAGGGCATAGCCCACAAAGGATACCGAGAGCTGGCACATAGTCATAAAACATCTATTCTGAGGTTATAAGCATCCAATATAAACCAGTACATCACATCACCACACACATACTACTCCCATCATATTAAACATATAGTGCACAAAGCTGCTACAACCAAAGATAACACCATAGGAGACATACCATTTCCAACAGAGGCATAAGAAAAAATTGTTCTTGGAAACATCAGATACAGACCAGCAGAGATAACAATGTCTGGAATATGTGGTCCGACAAGTAGCCTATAGTCAAAGGTCAAAGACACGCCCTTTTTGCTTCGAAGTTCATATGGCCTCACAATCTCAGGTGTTGACTCAGAGTACTCTCAGTGATTACACCCAGAAAGGCTATTGGAAGCTCAAAACATACGTCCCAGCTTGCTTCGTAACATCTACCAACACCAGTGACACTTCTCATAGCACATATCTTCTTCCTGCCAGGTGACATGATGTCTAGGACATCATCCTCAACATCTTTCTCAGTATCACTATATCATAAATTAGCAGCAACAATTTTAAACAACCAAGAGATCCCATCAAGTAAAATTCGTCAACATATAGAAGTGCACATTAGAATCACACAAACATAGTACCCACACACAAAGTCTTCACAGAAGAACAAACACTCCATAGCAAACCACTAAGACACATGTAGTAATAGTAACCACATTTGAACATAATACATCTGAGCATTAACATATTTGAACCTCAAAACTTCAACCCACATTAGGTTGATCTTCAATCACATCAAGTTGAGGATTCTCAGGAAGCTTAACCATATCAGCATCAGTTTGGGGGATCTCAGAACTGGTTTCAACAATATTAACAAGTTGGGTCGGGGATGTTTCAACATCCGGTATGACATCAGACTCAATTTGATTAACAGGTTAGAACAGAGTCAACAAGCACAAGATGTTGTTCAACAACAGAGTCTTTGGCAAGATCAGTGAGAGGAGTCATTTGGTCAGTTGATGGTTCAGGACATGTTTCTTTAGTGGGTGGTTCACTAACAACGTCATCAACAACAATAGTAATAGAACTAAACTTCTCTAGGGTCATATTAGATATAGGATTAACCTGGCTAACAGACTCAAAGACAGGTTCCTGTTGAAGTAGTATTTCAATCAACAAAAGTAAGTATTTTCAATTATCGTCTCCTCAGGGATTAGGTGTGTTACTTCGAACCGTTCAACAATCGGTATTGTTTTGAGTTAAGGGTTTGTACGATTGGTTGCATAAACTAAAGTAATGTAAACGCAGAATTAAAACGACAAGTAATAGGGTATCAAAGCGTTGGAATTAGAGTTCATCAATCTTGCAAAGAATATAATCAATAAATCATGCATATGAATTTAGCGTTTTAGTGAAAATATCACGTATCGCTCGACAACGTCATTGATTTCCCAAATGACATCGTGAGATCGATCGTATCGTTTAATCGACGATTTTCCAATCAATCAAACGATCCGAAAGCATTACGATCCGAAACTTTGTGCGATTATCAAAACCCAAATCCATTTCTAGATTTTCTTATTTTGATAGAAGATTATTCTTAAACATAGATTCAAAAGTATTTGTCAATATCAATTGAATCAAGCATGAGAGTGAAAAGCAAGAATAACTTCATAAACACATAAATTGCTAAAATCATATATTCACATAATCATGTATTACATCAAAGCTAGAAAGAATACCTCTAATCCCAACTAAGGGAAGTTAGTTGTTCATTTTCATGACAACTATACAAAAGAGTAGAGAAAAGATGAAGATCATAACCCAAGTCTTGATTTCCCAAAGCCTTTGGTTGATTCCACAATTCAATCCTTTTGCTCCTTGAAGATCATAACTTCTAGCCCTAAAACTAAGTCCTAAACTATTACTAAACTGAATTAAAAAGCAATCCCTGAAATGGAAGTAGTCAATGATCCAGTTTTTTCTGAAAGTAGAGCTAAAAATGCTTTTATAAAACTGAAATTTTGCACGCTCGCTACAAGCGATGAGCTGGTCGCTTGTAGCGATGAAGTTTGTTGGCCAATGGGAGAGCTCCACGTCAGCATGGAACCTTAAACCGCCCTTGGTCGCTTGAAGCGACCGGTCCATCGCTTGTAGCGATGGACTCTCCAATTTCCCTGCCTAAGCTGGCTTGAAGCGTGGCATCTGGCGCTTGAAGCGATGAAGTCTCCAAATTCCCCGCCTATCCTCGCTTGTAGCGAGGAAGCGTGCGCTTCTAGCGATGGCTTTGATCAAAACTTCTTTTTCTTTGCTCAGCTCAGGTTCAAGCATGAAATTCCTGCATAATAACATGGGGTAAGGCATAGGATCACAAGTTTGATATTTAATGATAAATTAAGAGCTTATCCTATGGTAACTTGTGAAATAAGTAACATAAGTGCCTAAATTAAATGAATATTTTAACCACTTTCTGGCACTTAACAGTTCCACAAATGTTTCAACATTAGCATCAACACAGGTTTCGACATTAGATTCAACATGAAAATCAAAAGCAGTTGCAGTTGGTTTCAACGCATTCACAAAAGCAATAAAAGCTTCAGTAACATCAGGATTTATATCCACAGAATCAAAAGGGCTTGTGGAAACATTAACCGGTACATGTGAAGCAATAGGAGAACTTACATTTTCAGCAGTCTTCAGAATGAAAATGATTTCCCTTATTTCTCGTGCAACTCTAGTTATAGTAAATGGAAAGAGTTTGTTTGCACGTTTCAACACCTGTAATTGCTATAGATTCTCATAGAAGCAACTACTTAAAAATCCCCTTAACTTCTCAAAATTGTCATAGTATAATGTCATGACATCTTGCTTGACATTGTACTCCTTCAACATCTGTTTCATCCATAACAACAGATTGCAGATACTGCATGCAACAATGTACTCAGATTCTGTAGTAGAGAAAGATACACAATTTTGCTTCTTGCTGAACCATGAAAACAAATTGTTGCCTAGAAAGAAAAATCCTACATATGTGCCTTTGTTATCATCAGCACTACCTGCCCAGTCTGCATCACAATACCCTTGATCAATATCAACACCATTATCATCTGTGATTATCTTCACATGTGCTACATCAGATGTTCTCTTATGTCTTGTATTCATAAGAGCAAAATTCTTCACAATACTCTTGGTACACTTGCTTTCATCCATTAGCTTCAATTCATCATAATTACTTGCTTGAAGAAAATATGTCAATTCACCAACAAGATTCATTTCAAATTCAGACTGCACGTGTCAGACGAAATGTTCCAGCATCTGGTTCGACATTCTTCCAAAAACAATGTCATCAACATGAATTTGAGCTACCATGAGATCATTCTTCACAAGTAAGGTCTTGTCAATTTCACCTTTGTTTTACCCATGAGATACTAAGAAGGCCTTGTTTCTAGTTACATTACCACCTTCAACAGACTTATTCTTATAGATCCATTTAGTACCAATGGCATTCACACCTTCAGGTCTAGAAACCAATTTCCAACCTTCATACTTCTTCAACTGACCAAGTTTCTCTTGCATATAATTTATCAAGAACTCATCAGTTAAGGCTTATTTAATGTTCTTTGGTTTGAATTTAGAATCAAAACAAGAATTGGAACTCACATCTCTAGATCTGTTGGCAATTTCTTCATTCAGATTCCCTATGATCAGGTCCTTAGGATGATCCTTTTGGATTCTAATATTTGGACCTTTGTTGTCTTGAGCCTCACCTGAATCTAATTCAATGTTGGACTCAATGTCTAGGACATTATCTGAAGCATCAGCTTGCTGAAATGATGTTCCAACATCGTCTTCACCATCAGTCCCTTTTTTAACTGTTGAATCATCAACAATAACATTTATGGATTCCATCATAGTATTAGTTCTGGAATTAAATACTTTGTAGGATTTATTGTTGATGGAGTAACCAAGAAATATTCCTACAAAAGAGTAAAATTCAAAGAACTTGGCATTTTCAAGTTCCTTGCCATGATCACTTCTAATTTCACAATCACAATCACACTCTCTTTTTCTCTTTGGAGGCATTGACAACGATCTTTGAACACATCAAAAGTTTTTGATTTTTCTATAATAAAGCTTACCCATGTGAACCTTGAAAAATCATCAACAACCACAAAAACATACCTCTTTACACCAATACTCTCAACTTGCATAGGTCCCATCAAGTCCATGTGTAGAAGTTCAAGTGCCTTGGAAGTTACCTGATGTTCCAACCTCGGATGCGACATTCGAGTTTGTTTACCAATCTGACATTCCCCACATATGTTGTCCCCAAAAATTTTAAGTTTGGGTAATCCTCTGATAGCTTCCACCGAAATGGCTTTCTTCATTCCTCTTAGGTTTAAATGACCAAGTTTCTAGTGCCACAGTTTAACCTCCTCTTCTTTACTCACGAGACATGTGGTTAAGTGAACTTCTTCTTGAGGTACCCACAAGTAACAATTGTCCTTAGATCTCTTACCGCTCATTAGCACCTCACTTTTCCCATCAATTACCAGACATTCAGTCTTGTTGAAGTTCACTTCCATCCCTTAATCACACAGCTGACTTATGATAATCAAGTTGGCAGTTAGCCCTTTCACTAACAACACATTGTCTAGCTTTGGCAACCCATTATTGATCAAGTTACCAATACCTAGAATTTCTCCTTTAGCTCCATCACCAAAAGTCACATAGCTACTGGTGTAAGATCTTACATTTTCAAGAAATTTACTAACTCCAGTCATGTGTCTAGAGCATCCACTGTCAAAGTACCAGTCTTCCCTAGATGAGGCTCTCAGAGAGGAGTGAGCTATTAGGCCAACATTATCACATTTGGGTATCCACTCCTTCGTGACATTAATTACATCTGGTGCAGGTCTTCTTTGCTGAAACCACTTGGGATATCCATACAGCTTGAAGTATAATGGCTTTATATGCCCCTTTCTACCACAATAATGGCATACCCAAGAGCGAGATATCCCCTTGTTCTTAGACCTCTGATGTTCCTTCGGATGTTGCAACATTGGTTTGCTCGTAGCGGGATCATATGTTCCTAGAGCAGCGACAAAATTCTTATCTTGGTTTTGTTGTTTCTTGTTTAGTGCTCTATAATCAAAGCCTATGCCTTTTGGTTTCCCTTGATTTTGGCCTTCTAATATTTCTTCCAGCAAGTTAGTACATGTGTTCATCATTCTAACCTGCTTCTTTAAGTGTTCAAGTTGGGAGTTTAGTTGGGTTACCTCATCATTGAGATCAGAAATTTTTGCTAAATAGTCACTTCTTTCAGCATGCAGTTGACTGATAGTCTTCTTCTGATTCTCTAGTAACTTGTAAACTTCTTCACTTCTGATGTATAGATCATTGTAAGAGGCAGCTTGTTCTTCATAATTTAACTCTCCATCACTTGATTCAGTATCAGACATGCATCTACCAGTTAAAGCAATGACATGCTTAGCAGACTCATTCTCCACTTCTCGTTCTGAGTCATCTTCATCAGACCAAGAAACAGCCAAGCTTTTCTTCTGTCTCTTGAGTTATGAGGCACATTATGTTCTAATGTGACCATATCCTTCACATTCATGACACTGAACTCCCTTGGATTGATTGCTCTTCTCATCAGTTCTTGTTTTCTTCAAATTATTTTGTTGCTTACTGATGTCGAACCTAATGTTCTGACAATTTGGCCTGCGTCTCCTGTTAACTCGTTTCAGAATCTTGTTAAATTGTATTCCAAGTAACACAATAGCCTCTGACAATATTTCATCATCCTCAATATCTCCTCATGACTCCTCAGCATCAGCATTTGTAACAAAGGCAACACTTTTGCCTTTCTTTTTAGTCCTGTTACTGATAGTTATTTCAAAGTTCTGAAGAGATTCTATTAGCTCATCAACCTTCATACTAGAGATGTCTTGTGCTTCTTCAATCGTAGTCACTTTCATATCAAATCACTTAGGTGGAGATCGGAGAATCTTTCTTACGAGCTTTTCATCAGACATATTTTCCCCAAGTGAGTCAAAGGAGTTAGCCATGTCAAGGACATTCATGTAAAGATCATGTATGTTCTCATCCTCCAACATTTTTAGATTTTCGAACTTGGTAGTAAGAAGTTGAAGCATTGACTTTTTCACTTTAGATGTACCTCCGTGTGTAGTTTTGAGAATTTCCCAAGCATCCTTAGCCACAGTGCATTGCTTGATCAGTCTGAACATGTTCTTGTCCACTCCATTGAATAAAGCGTTCAATGCCTTGGAGTTTCCAAGCGCTAATTCATCTTCTTCCTTGGACAACTCTTCTTCTGGTTTCAGATCAGCTGTCTTCTTTCCATCTTTGTCAAGCACAATAGGATGTTCCCAACCCTTCAGAACTGCTTTCCAAGTCTTACTGTCTATAGATTTAAGGAAAACACTCATGCGAGATTTCCAATAGTCATAGTTGGAACCATCCAACAGAGGTGGTCTGTTCATAAATCCTACTTCCTTATCCATTATGCCAGAAGATAACTTCCCTGGAGCTCACCCTAAAACAGGCAGGGTGTCTGCTCTAATGCCAATTGAAATTCTGGCACGGTAGTTTCCTGATATTGTATGTAATGTTTCAACACTGGGACTCAGGTGGAACTGTAACATCCCGCTTAAGACTCGAATATTTATCAGTGTCGAGACAATGTATCAGAGATGTTTTAAGCAGAAAGGGGCAATTTGGTAAATTGACAACTAATGGTTTTAAATATGACAAAGGCCATTCCTTTCTCATTTTTCCCATTCCACTTCTCTCTCTAAGTTCACAAACTTCTCTCCCTCTCTCTCTAAAACTCATGCCCCATCCTCTCTGGCCACCATCCAACAATTTTTCTTCCTCAACTCTTGGAACACAAGTAAGCTAGCTTTGGGAGAACTTGGAGCAAGAGAAAGCTAAGGAAAATTAAGGAAAAAGGTAGACCCAAGCTAGGGTTTTGGCAAGGAATTAAGGAAAGAAGAGGAATCAAGCTAGGGCTTAGATTAGGAAGCTTGGCAAAGCATTAATCAAGAGAACAAGGTGAGCTCCCTTAGATTTATACCCCTTTTGGGTAGTTTTTGAGGTTTAATGAGGAAAGGAAAAACTTGATGATTAGGCATGATTTCTTGATTGTTAGTTTCCCTTTGTTAATACTTGACATGATATGATCTTCCTAGTTAAAAACCCTTGATTTTGATGTATAAAGACTTGCTGGTGCTATGATTTTGTTAAAATTCGTATTTGAACTTTCTGGAACAGCTACAGGGCCTGGCCACACTGGGTATGTCGTGCCACGACAGAACCCATCGTGCCATGATCATAAAGATCTGGGCACCATCGTGCCACGAGAATGGCCCATCGTGCCACGACAAAACCAGAGTGCCACCCCATTTTTGAATTGTGTTTTAAGGCCAGAAAACCATTCACACCGCGCCAAAACGTCTTTGTACATTCAGTAATGGAAGAAAATGTCATAGACTTATCTTGTATTAGCATGAGAGTGGGGATCAATATCTCAAATACCATGGAGGTTTAATCTCAATAAGAATCAATGTCGCTTATGACGGATGGGTAGAATTATCCATAAGTATCAGGTAAGATAAGGGGTTTAGATTCCCAACAATGAATTAAGTGGCTTATGAGAACGATAAGCTAAGAACCTTATGTATAGGTTAAGTATCTCATGATTAATTACTTGATGAATGCATTAGATATGCATATGAGCAGTATAAGTATCAGATATACTTACGAGAATTAAGACAAGAATCAGATTATAAGACTATGCTAAACGTGTCCAGCAGGCTCCGGATTATGCCGAATGAGACTTCTCTGAGAGGGTTGTCCACCCGTAAGATTACAAGTTATATGTATACATAAGAAAATAAGAACAAGTTAATTAAAGATTAAATGTGTCTCCAGTTTTCTCGCTAGTTAGAACACAGGGGGTTCCAACGAGCTGGAACGATGAAGTTACCATCCGCGAGGATAGCCGCACATAAGAGTTTAATTAAAATGTTAAGTCGTGACTCTATGACTCCCCGCTAGTAGTGGAGTTAAGGTACCCCGTTAGTAGTGGTTAGGCGTTCTTTAGATGTAAGTCCTACAAGACAAAAAGATAAGTTAAGTCGTGATTCTCAGGCTCCCCGTTAGTAGTGGAGTCGAGGTTCCCCGTTAGTAGTGGACATGCATTGTTTATATGTAAGTCCTGGACGACGATAAGAGGAGTTCGGTGTTAGCCTCAGATAGGAATTTCACCGGTAGATGGGAGATGTATTCCGGGGTTACTCCACTCGGATGCACTCCGTAAAATGAACCAAGATAATTATTGTATGTTCAACGCTAACTTTCTAACTTAATGATAAAGAAAGATGTATATGTATATATTACAATGAGAATATGACAAAGTAGTCATCAGATATCAGAAAGTGATCATAGACTTCCCCTCGATCACTAAGTATGAGATTATGTATATGATAAGTATATGATAAGAGACATATAGCGATCCTAGTTTTCCCTTGATCGTATGATATGTAGAGACTGACGGCGATCATAGGTTTCCCCAAGATTGCCAAGAGTTAGTGCATGGCGACTCTAGGTTTCCCCGAGGTTGCCAACAGTAGGTTGGGCTGGAGCTCACTGAGACATTATGTCTCATCCCAATCCTTCTGGTGCAGGTTTTCAGGTAAGCAAGAGGTTCGTGATGAAGTTCTTCCGGGAGACGCTGAATGGAGTGCAGATGCTCGTCATGTACCAGCTCGGGAGTTGTCAGACATTTGTATAAGTATTTTTTTTAATGGTACTTGATTGGTTGTATAAACGAGCATGTTTGTATTCATTCAGTTGTATTGTATTAATATTGAAAATTTTAATGTATCCAGTATCAGATTAATACACATGCTAAATATTCTAGACAATTTAGTATGGGTGTTACAGGAACGTTGAGTTTAATCTTTCAACGCCAGGCTAATGATAAACAAACAGAACAAGGAAAATATAAAAGACAGAAACGTAAATGGCACATGTTATTTGTTAACCCAGTTCGGTGACAAACACACATATTATGGGGGCTACCAAGCCAGGAGGAAGTCCACTAGTGTAGTCCTAGTTCTAAGTTCTCAGCAAACTCCAAGTTTACAACTTATCACCTAGCTACTACTCGTAGTGACTTCAGCCTAGGAACTCCTAGACCTGAGATCCCATCTCACATCCACTCAATCACACACCATGTGATTACACAAATACAAACAATATGATGAAGACACCTTCAGTCTCAAACTAACATCGTGCTTCAAAGCTTAGGTGTAGTATACAATATTACAACTCAACTAAAACAAACCAACTCTAAGCTTTTGATATTCAATAGTAGCAATAGAGTGGTATACAGAATAGAGCACACGGTTCAACAAAGACAACCTAAAGTCGAAACCCTAAAATATTCTTTCAATGACGCCTTCGATTTTTTTCTTCAAGAGAGGTGTCTTCTTTATATAGCCTTCAGCAGCAACATATATTTGAATCAAATATTCTTCTCAGAAATATGTTGAAACAAATAATTCTTCATAAATATATTTCCAAGATTCCTTCTAGAAATATATTTGCACAATTAAATCTTCCTTCAGGCTAAACATATATTTGTATCAAATATTCTTTTGAAAATATATTTACACAAATAAAAATATCCAATCTGGAAAATATATTCCTTCTGGAAACACACGCAACTTGGAGAACAAGTAACATGAATGAATTCTTCAATCAAATCTTCAAAAGATCAGGTGTGATAATAAACAGCTTCAAGACGCGAAATCAGGGCGCACTGAAGTCGTACCCTCATGTTGGAACATTGGGTCCAAAATCTTGCTTGTATATTTGATTTAGCAAAAATGAAGCAAACATACAAATATCCAACAAATAAGTTTAATTTTATTTTATTTTAAATATTATTTAATTTTGTATTTAATTTATAATGCACATCTGCCACTAACACTTTTTTAATTAAAAAGCTGATTTTTTTATGTATTATAAATAGCTCAACAAACTACATATCTAAATTATCACTATAAACTTTTGTTATGGATATCATTACTTCCACATTTGTATCCATTAATTAAGAGTATTTAAAACATCAATGCATTTTATTTGCATGTAGCAATTAAGCTACTCACTTTATGCCCATTGTGAGTTTTATCCACGCATATCATGCTTACAAATTTTTTTCTCATCCCTAATATTTGCTACCATTGTTTTTTTTTTGTTTTGTTTTGAAATGTCTATTTTTTTTATGTAAATTGGATATCCTTGACATACAACTGTAAAGACTAATCTCTTAAACTGGTAAGACCACGATGGTTGGCAAAACTCTCCTCAAAAGATATTTAACACTCTTGCATTTGTAAGGTTGAAATCGAACCTAATAACACATGACCTCTGGTTAAGCTGAAAAAAATCATTTACCATCTCATCCAACTGCTCTTATGTAACAAGTCTGTTTTTCTTAGCAATTTTTGTTCTTTTTAAATATAATCCTAGATTTTATTTCTAATTATTTATATGTTTCTCAATTTTATCCTTCACTTAACTTCAGTTTAAATTATATTAAACTCATCATAACTTTTATCAATATATAATTGTCAATGAGTTGACTAACTTACAACGTTGTGGGTTCAATTCACGGTGTTGATGTGAGGATAGTTTTGGTGGATGACCTCCATTGTAACTATCCAAAAATGAGTGTCTTTATTGCGGATGCTCTTGTACTCTTCTAGTTTGCTCACTTTTTACCCAAGATGCTGAAGCCATTAAATTTCTTGGTTATGGGGCAATGTTACGTGAGAATAATCCTGGATGCAGCCAATTACATCCTGAAAACTGCCAAGAGCAAGAAGTTAACAAATATACAAGAGGATGCGAGAAAACATTACGTTGTCGCGGCCATTGATATAGGAAGAGGCGGAAGTTAATTAATCAATACATATGCATTAAAGTTCTTTTTTTTTTTTGCATTATTATCAAAGTGTTTTTATACAATTGAGAATATATAATCTCAAATGTTGTAGCGAGAAATTAACAGTATAAGATAAGAAACTCTCTTATTTATTCTTTATGAAGTTGTGAATACTCAAGTAATTCTCAACATACATATTATAACATACATATTATGTATTCTTCTGTAGTAGTACTTTACATCATTATTATACACCCATTATATCGATTTGTAAAGTACATGTTGTTTAAACGAGTCTACCAAAATCATTTTGACATTGAGGTAAATGAATTGTACCAAAATCTCTTACCTTTCTGCTTGTTTTCAAAAACTTGAAAAATATGACTGTAAATAAATTTCATGTAAAATCTTTAAGGCAAAATTACACAATTCGTCATGTAAAATTTTTAAAGCAAAATTACACAATTCGTCTCTTAACTTTATTTTAGGTAACACTTTCGTCCTTTATCTTTTTTGTCCTGATTTAGTCATTTATGTTATAAAATGTCAACATAATCATCCTTTTTTATCAAAACAAAAAATCAAAAACTCCAAAAAAATTCATCAAACTCATAAACAAACTCAAACATTCATCATACAAACTAAGAAACTCATATTTCTTTGTAAAAATCTCATAAAAAATTACAAAATATTGTCATTTATAACATAAAGGACTAAATCGGAACAAAAAAAGATAAAAGACGAAAGTGTTACCTAAAATAAAGTTAAGGGACAAAGTATGTAATTTTGCCAATCTTTTAAATGTGGAGAAGTGAGGTGTGAACCCCGAGCCCTGCATATAATATGCAATATCTCTGCCAACTGAGTTAAGCGCACGGAGATTAACGTTTACGGTAAATATTAAATTAATAAATATTTTAAATGTAGAATTTTTTCTAAAGAAGAAGAACAACTATAATAAAAACTAGGGATGGCAAAGCGGGCCGGCCAGCCCCGTTTAGGCTCGTCCCGTCTAAGCCCGCTTAAAACGGGACGAGACGAGACGAGTCAAATTAGGTGGCCGAGTCCAAAATCTCACCCCACCCCGTTTAGTGGCGGACAAACGAGTTGGCGGGCCGGTCTGCCAAACAAAAAACTTTGTTTTTGAGAGAAAAAGAAACAACTTTTTTAATGCATTTTTTTACAACTTAATTGTTATAAAAAAACTATGCTGCTTTTATCATTTTTTTTAAGTATTTGTTGCTTTTATCATAAAAAAATATAAAAGAATATGCAACGAATAAATTTCTGGTAAAAACGAGATAATTAATAAATTGGCGAACTCAACATCATACTTAATAGCAAAATAATAAAAATATGCCAACATAAAACAAATCCAACAACCAAAATAAATCCAAAAAGATAAAATAAGTCTAAAACAAAAAAGAAAAACGAGTTAAGCGGGCCGGCCCGCCCCGCCACGAGTCCGCCCCGTTTTTTCAACGAGTTAAGCGGGACGAGTCAACTATATGAAGCGAGTTCAAAACTTTGTTAAGCGGGCCGGCCCGACGGGTTGAACCTGTTTTGCCACCCCTAATAAAAACTACTCTCCATTTCTTTTAAAGCTAGCTTAACCAATAAGTAACTAAAAAAAGGGCAGCCCGATGCACCATTTTAATTCTCGCTTTAAAAGTTCACTTCTCTTTGTTCACTTTCCTTTTCTAACATTGTTTAGCCATGACTAAACGACGTCAGGAAGGATGTACTCCATGCGAGATGAATTCTCACATACCAACAATATTTTCTCCGTACATATGAGGAATTTGATGGGAATATAAAAGGTGGGTTCTCTTGTTTGAACCGCCTATGATCGAACTACCAACCACATTAATTCTCCTTAATTTTTGAATCTGAGTTAAGTACCACTAATGCCAGTTGAGTTTCCTTTTCTTCTGTTTTCACCACCACTGGTTCTTTTTTCTGTTGTTCCTTCTCACCTACTTGTGCTTCTCCATCTTGTAATTGCTGCACCACATGTTGCTTTAAGTATCTGAATAGTACCAGCAACATAAAAGCTGCAAGAAAAAATCATATCATAAGAATCAACTATGACAAAGGTTTTAAAATCCATAAATGCAAATTTATCTGTTCATATATAAATAGCTCCTTGGATTTTAAGATTCATAGCAGCAGTAACCCTGTGATGCAAGATGAGTCTAAACAGAACTGGTGTAGAATTGTGAGGAAACTCATTGATGAATAAACTTCAACACATTGCACTCCAAGGTCATTCTTCTATATAGATATACTAGATAGAAGATAACTTTTTGTGTAGTGGTAAAATAACAGCAAAACATGTAAGAAACTGTATCTGCATATAAATTGAGGAAAACAAGGTACCTAGCACACAGAAAAATTGAACATAAATTTGTGCTAGGAGTGATTTGTTAAGGTGGCAGAACCTATGAATTAGTATAAATGATCTGAGCTTATTATGTTATAATTGCTATGCAAGTGTTACCTGTAAAGATTCGAGTTTTGGTTGAAGATAGATTCCAGAATGTCAAGAGTATCGACACCATCACTTTCTTCTTGTGAGTGCAAGCACACCATGTATCCAACAGCAATAATTTCAAACCCTCAGCTGCATATTCATATCACACAAGCTTTCAACTATCAATCACAAAAAAGTGGATAGACAGATACCTACAAAAGTTCCAATATGTCGGTGCACTCATGAAGCCTTTCTTACCTCTTTTGTCTATCTGACCAGTGTAGCAAGAATAAAGTTTTGGCACAGTGAAGCTGACAAAAAAACCTGTACGTATATATGTATTAGCATTTTAACTATGACAAGAATTGAACTACAATGGCAATCGGATTTTCAAAGAATAGGTTATAAATATGATACAGTTCAGGGTGTCCTAACCAATGACACATAGCCCCCTGGTTGTAATTAAGTGACCAAACTCAGCTCCCAGTAGAAGAAAAGGAATTACCTGCAACAAGAAAATGATTTAAGCATTTGTTAGCAGTTATTATGGATCTGATTATACAAAAAAAAAAAAAAAAAAATCAGAATCAGAACATTGTGGATTACTTTAAGGGTCATTAACGGTTCTCCTGAGAATAGCACTCTAGTCCTTGAAATTGCAAAATTTAAAGCAGGAAGAATCAATTTTGCAAGACGCAAAACATCATCTTCTTTAAGCTTGACATAAGTCTTCTCTTCAGCCCCTTTGCTGAAATACAAACAGAAAATCCTAAAATAACAACACTCAATAAAAGAGATAGTTTAGAGAATAGTTAGTTATCAGAAGCAAAAGAGTACCTTTGAGAAATTGAATTTGAGAAAAATGAAACACCCAAAATGAGTATCGCCAATTGTGACAAGGCCGAGACAATGCTGAAATATCAAGTATGAACACCTCAGTTTTTTCTCCATGTGAATAAAGATCACAAATTTCAAAAAAAATAAAATAAAATAAACATTTGTTAGAACATAAACTAGTAACTGAAGATTAAAGAAACGAGAAATCACAAGACAATGAACACGATTGTTTGTTTACGCAGTTTGGCCAAGTGTGCCTACGTCTACGATTACAGAGCAACTATAGTTTCCTATTACTACTTGAATGAATTACTATTGTTTACAGTGTTACAAGCCATATATATAATAACACGGTCTAAATTACAACGATAACCCTCAAATGTACCCAAGTACCCAAGCCCTTTGCCCATCTTTTGTGCTTATGATGAGTCATACTAAACAACTTTCAATTTCGTCCCTAAACCATCATTCTGACATTCTCTCCTATCTGATCCTGAACTATAGAAATGAATAGCATAAATAATCTCTAAAACTAGACTATTCTCAATCTATCAAAATCAGACCTAAATTATCACTCTCTCCGATTTTGAGCGGCTAAATAGAAGATAAAGTAATACTTAAGCAATCCAATTAAAGGTGTACTAAGCAAAATTAAAGGGTTATAAGAAAAAATTGCAATACCTAAAACTGTAACCTTGAGAAAAGCATGAAGATAAGAGACAAATACATCCAAGTCCAAACCAAAGGGTTGATTTTGTTACATCATTCCACATAACCAAATCACTCACTAGCTGCCCAATATGATCTAAATCAACCCCATTTTCTTCTTCAAATTCTACACACAAAATCACCAACAAAAAAAAAAACAATTAGGGTTTCATTGGAACAAAAACAAAAACAAAGTTAGATAATTTCAAATATGAAATATGCATTGCATATACACACTTGAAGGTTGAGGAAAGTTAGGTTTTTCCTTCTTGGGTCGAGTGTTATATTTTCGCTTTCTAGGTTTTCCAACTTCTTCAACAAACCCAGCAACAGCATCTTTGTTTTCTTGTTGAATCTCAACTTCGTATCGCGGTTTTCTTGGTTTTCTGGTGTTGTTTTGCGTGAGTCTGGTTTTGCCACGACGTTTTACACCGGCGGGTTCAGGAGATTCATCAGCGGCTGTTTCAAGACGGTCGATGGGACGGGTCTTGGATTTTCTGAGAGGGGAAGGTGAAGGTGAAGGAGATGGTGATGGTGATGGAGATTGTTGGATTGGTTTAACGGTGATGATGGGAAGTGGTGCTGATGAATCCATGAGTTGTGAAAGAAGTGAAGGTTTGAATTTGTGAAATGAATGAATTTTTGACGGTGTGGTGCTTCAATTTGAATCACATTTTGGGGGTTACTAGCCGTTGGAGAAATTAATGACGTTTTTTTTCCTTTTCTTTTTATAAATTTTCAGAAAATACGAAAATCTTGTATTAGTGAGGGGGCAAATTTTTTCTCACAAGGTTTGGCCTAGTAGTAGAAGACATTCCTTGAATTCAAGAGGTCTAGATCACAATATTTTGATAAAAGAGAATGGTTGAGTAAGAGATGCAGACAAAATTATCAATATCATCAAAACTCAAAGTTTTTTAAATGAAACTCTTGGATTTGAGCTCAACTAATATCTTTTGAGAGATGTAAATATAAATATTTTACAAAATTACATTTGTCGTCTCTTAACTCGCTTTTAGATAATGATTTTTTACTTTATCTTTTTTTTAATGTTGTTTTTGTCATTTTGATATGTTTTTATATAAAATTCAATTAAAAATCTAAAATTCATATGGAAACATGAGTGAAGAACAATAGAACTGAACACTAAAAGCTCACATCCAAATAAAAACATAGATTTGGATCTTGAAAAATCCATATGCAAATTAGCCAAAATGACGTGAAAAAATGATAAGTGACCACAAGTAGACACTAATGGTTAGACTTTCCTCTCACACTCGCTTAATTGGGTTCAAGTTTAGAGTTCCGTAGTTGGTAGGTTTTCGCAAATTGCATTATAAATTCTCAATTAGGTTGGTGTTTAATCTAATATTTTTTGACAAAAATATAGCACAAATATTTGTGTGACTTTGTACTTTTTTTTGTAAACAACAGAACCCAAGACAAAAAAAAAGACTACTTAAACGGAAAAAATATACCTCTAAAATCATTCATAAGAACTTGAATCAACTCATATAAAGGATGATTGAAGATCAACACATCCCCTATTTGAAAGAATATATGCGCATCTAATATCCTCACCATAAACATGGAGAATTCTGACATCCCAACTCAAATATAATAGCGGGAAGTGTGGTATCAAGTTGATGGAAATATATTTCTAGTATCTTTGATGAGGTGGAAGGTGAGGATGAGAATTGGTTTGATGATGGTTGGTAATTGAGAATATACTTTCTTCTGGACCGATCCTTGGATGGATGGGAGTAGTCTCGGTGAATATAATCATCTCTTTTCTTACTTTGCATTTTGTTTCTTGTTTGCGCATATCTTATGCTGAATAAAACTTATTACCATATGGTTTGCTAGCTTTTTAAAAATAAATAAATAATAAAGTTTTGATTTCTTCACAAAACCCCAACCAGTAGCACTACCTTAATTCTTTGTGATTCTTCAAACTACAAACCACGACATATGAATCTAGTTTTACCTCCAACCGCAATACATAATCCTTCTCACCATACATAATCCTTCATAAAGCCACCAAAGCCGATACTCACACGAACATCGACACGTCAACACTAACATAATTTAATGTAATCATATATGTTGATGTCATAATGTGTGTCCCACATCGAGACACACATAATCCGATGAGTGTCTATACTTCATAGCCACTAACCCACTTAGCATTGTCATCACAAATTATTCCTCCACAATATATAAGTCATTTTTAACATTTTTAATATCATCAAATATCTTTCAACATATGCAAGTAATGGGAAAAATCATTCAATTATTCATATATTCTATATACGACTTGATGGTATGCATATCATATAGATTCACCTCAAATATCTTGCTGGAATTTAAGCCTCATTGATTAGTTATACATCGTTAAGAATGAGCTAAACGTATGATGATAGCTAGAAAGATGGTCTATATGTTCAATATCTCGGGCGTGTTAAATTTCTAAATCGAACACGTTACACAACACAAACAACACAATTAAAGCAGTAAAACAAAAGCAAACATAATTGAGCACTAACCTCTAGCCATTACAATATCAAATTCCGACCGTTTTAACTTTCTAAACCTTTACTCACTCAAAACTCGATTATGGAATTTTCTGAGTAGAAGAGTAGGTTCAAAACCGTGTAACATTTAAGAACATTGTTTTTCTCACTTCAAAGAAGGCTAAAACACACCAGTAAATGACGATTTTACCCCGGCGGCAGTTAACTGCCGCTGGGATGGTGCATCGGCAGTTAACTGCCGCCGGATCCATCGGCAGTTAACAACCGATGGTACCATCGGCAGTTAACTGCCGCTGCGGGCAATTATGCAGAACATAACCTGCTATTTTTGCAAGCAAGCCATTTTTCGGCCGATTTATTACTTGTAATCCAAAACAGCAATTCCAAAGGCAGTATAAATCATACATCAATTATAATCATTCATAAAGCAAGAACATTACATAATCTTTCACAATTGACCAAAATAAAATCAATTCGACATTTCGTTAAAATTACACGAATGTTTGAAATTCACCAAAAACATAAATAGTGTTTGACATTCAACAACACATAACATAATATTACATGAAATCTCTACCGACATTCGTTGCACATACAGTTGGAACGAACACAAAGATATAATACATTATTTTCAACAAAATGCCTAAACATAAATCCAACGTCACTATCGTCACGAATAAGCCGAGGCCAATAGACCGTTTTCCACATGTCTTCATCTTTATCTGCCCCCAGGACATAAATTGGCATCTGAGCAAATACATGACATGTATGATGATTTTCACCAACATGGAGAAAATAACTGTTAAGTTGTGCCTTCAACTCATCCATAGTGTCGGTTGGAGTTAGAAAAACCTTAATTGTCTTTTTGAAAGCAGAGTACCGGACATGAGCTTCAATTTGTGCAACCTCAGACATGTTTAACTTCACAAAAGTTTATGAAATATCAAACATTAGAATAATATTAAATTAAACGTAATAACCAATATATATATATATATATATATATCAAATGCGGAAATATTATAACCAATAACATAAAAGTTATATATTTATATATATTAATATGTTAGTTATATATTGGCCACAAAAAATTGGCGTTACAATATCGACCACAAAAAATATATCGGTGTAATATCGACAAAAAAAAAGGATGAACACCGACAAAAACAAAAAATCAGTCATATCGCATCAAGTCAATTTGAACCATCTTCATCTTCCGCAATAACTTGAAATTCTTGCTTTGCTTTTTCAAGAGTGTCACACACAATTGGATTGGCTTGGTTTGACTTTTTTGGTGGGAGAGGATTCTCTCTTTTCTCAATGTTCATTAGGTCTCGGAACTTAGCTTGTTGATCCAAAAACACAAATTCACAAGCCGATGCCTCTTCACTTCTGTGTATGTTCCACTCCGTAGATGATGGAGGTAGTGGACAGCCATCTTTCAAAAAAACAAGAACAAAATGGTTGGGAATTAATCCTAGGCACATGATGGGGTTTTTTTGCTTAAGCGGTGGCACCCCTCTAAGTGGGAAAAAGGATTCCGGATTTTCGATTTTGTGACTTGTCAACTCCACTACAACTCTATTGTAATAAGTTGCAACGATGTGACCCATGTCGAGACTTTGTGGTCGCCACTCCTTTCATAAATTAGTTGCAACATTGGATTGATCAAATTGGATCTACGTATAACAATTGTAAATCCCGCCTTATTTGCTTGACGACGTACCCAATTAAGCAAGTCATCTCTATCTTTCCATTTAATTTCGCTTGAAAAAAAATGAGCCGTGTCAACTTCGTTGGCCTCAAGAGGGACAACACCGGAGTCAACATATAATGAAGCTTCAACATAGACAGAAGCTTCAACCTTAGGCGGTATGACATTTCCGGAATTATCGACAAAAATAGGTTTTGTCTCAACCGGATCATCATCCGCATTTTCATCCATAACTATAAAAACAACAAATAACTATGAATAAATAACTTTCAATTGCAATAACATCAATATCAAAATTAATTAAACCTAAAAAAAGTTTTAAAAAAAACCAAAAAAAAATAAAAAAAATAGGCAGTAAGCCTGTTTTTTGAAGTTTCCCATCGGCACCTAGCTGCCGCAGCACTTAACTGCCGCTACGCTGCATGTCAGGTTTTGACGAATATTGACAGGAAAAACAGCAAAAAAAAAAACGGATGCATTACCTGTTTCTTCACGTCAAATGTGTGTTGAATCCTTCTAGTTTTGCTGCTTCAATGATTTTGGACAAGATTTGGGTAGAAAAAAATTTGGATTTGAGGATTTAGATGGAAGAGGAAATAGGAAAGGATGGGTTGATGGAACAGTATAGAGTAGGTTGCTGTAATCAGAATATCAAGAGCGCAACGGCAGTTAACTGCCGATGGATTCAAACACGGCGGCAGTTAACTGCCGATGGCATGATCCGGCGGCAGTTAACTGCCGCCGGGGTAAAGATGTAATTTTCTGGTGTGTTTTAGTTTTGCTTGATGTATATAAAGCAATTTTCAACATTTAATGGGCTAATTTTTAGCATTTGATAGTTATCAATATATGCCCATACCCCAGATAATAGGTGTTTTCTGGTGGTTACCCAGATAATAGGTATAGTGTGAGTAAAAAGTGAACAACTTCAAACTTATTTTTCCAATAAAATAGCAAGTCAACACACATCAACTAAATGTCTAAAATTTCTTGGAAAAAAAAAACTAAATGTCTAAATAAAGGCTCGATGAGTTGAGAAAAATACGAAAAACTAACAAGGTGAAGTATTGATCTTTAATGATTTTGATCTGTAAGACATCGTGCCTTGTTAGTGAGTATGGTGCAAGTTTAATAATGTAAGAGTCGGAGAGATCCTCATAATTTAAGGGTGAGTGGCGTTAACTAAAAATGAGCCAAATCAATGATATATAACAGAAGTAATCGATTACTATAATTGTTTAGGTAGAGGTGCTTATAGTTATTAGCTTGTTACACACGTAAGGGCAAATCTACCTCAGAGATATTGGAGCAAACCCCCATTAACGAGAGCTACTTATTACTCCCTACCGTTTTCTTATTAACCACATCCTTCCAGATTTACTAATCCGGGCTAGAAAAAACTACTTTTTCTCACGTTCGGATGGTTAAATATGGAAGAAGAAAAAAACCGATGTTTTTTCCATTCGAATGGTAAGTCCGGACGGGAACAATTTTTAAGAATCGTGGGAATGAGAAAAGAAGTTCTTATTATCATACAACCTATTAACTAGCTGCATGCCGAAGGCTGAATGCTTTTAATCTTCCAAGGCCTTCTTCAAGATCAGAAGGGTTAACGGCAAGACTAATCCGAAGCCAATTCTTTAGTCCAACAGTAACACCTACAAGCATTGTATATACACATCAATAATCATGATTTTTTTTATTTATGAAATAAAAAATTCTGAGATTCTGATGTTGATGACTAAAAAAATTCTTACATACCCGGAAGAAGTATTACAGATTCCTCTTTGGCCAGTTTGTCACAGAAATCCACATCATCAATAATGCCCTTAACTAGTGAAAAATTAATCTCCACCTGTTCCATTCAATTTATTCTTAATTGATATCTTCTGATCCCATGATAAAAACATTAAAACTCTTTAATTCTAAATTGTGGTGGTCTGCCACCGCCATTGCAGCCACAATGTTTTAGAGGTCTCCACGACAGTATGACAACTGCAACTGCGGACAGCATGACAACTGCAATTGCGGCCCATCGGCCACATTTGTCTATATGCTACCACAATATAAAGGTTTGCAGCGTAACCGCAACCACAATTTAAATATTTAAAACCATTACCACATACCATAACAGACATGGCTCCTTCTGGTTTGTGAGGGCATGTCAAGCAAGGGATCTCCTTACATACATCATAGAATATGTCTGCAGCTTCCTTCATCATATTAAGATTTTTTAAATGGAATTCAGGTTTTGTTTTCTCAAGGATTTGAGGTATTGCTGCCTGCAATTCGTTAGTTAATTAGTTGCTGTAGTTTTTGTTTCAAGAATAAAAAAATATGAAAGCCAAAATACAGGTCTTACAAAGTACTAACATGTATATTAAAAAACAAACTTTACAACACTATTTTTCTATTACTCGTGCATTTTGCTTCTGCTAGAAAATTGGTTACCTGCATAAAGCTTAGAGGGTCAGAAGTGATCTCCAAATAGCTGATGATATTTTTCACTATCTGAAAACAATTACAAAAATCATATAGTATAGTATTATCATTACAATAGAAGGAAGAAAAGTGTGGCATTTATTAAGTTCATAACACAATAAAGATTGGAAACAAAATAGAAAACTAACCCCAGTTTTTTGGAAAATTTTGTGGGGGTCACATGTGGCTATCCAACCGGTTCTCCAACCAGGAACTAACCATCTTTTTGACAAGGACCCAATTGTAATGACTGGAACTGTTGATGAAAACACTCCCATGGGAACAAATGGATTGTTTCCAAACGCCACATGAGCATAAACTTCATCAGAAATTATACAAATTCCAAGTTTCCTTGCAGTCTCAGCAACCTACAATAGTCATGAAAAATGCTCACATTTCGATTCCAACTCTAAGACATTAAATGCTACATTAAATTAGCAATTTTTGTCCTATAAATTACGAGGATCGGTATATGAACTTTACGAAGTAGAAAACTTATCTCTAAAATTGAAAAATACCAATCAATTTAGCCTCTCTTCCATAATATCTCTTCAGTGAACATCAATCAAAACCAATGAAAGACTTACATATTAACTTGAATAGTATCTTGTCGCATCAAGACAAACATATAACCATTAAAATCATAGTCTTAAATTCGAAACAAAAGACTAAATTGACTGAGACTGTTTAATTTAAGGAACTAAATCACTAATTCGCAAATTTGACCAACTCTTACTATTGCAAGGACTAAAATGTTGATTTACTCTTACTCTATTACTATACATGTATACCTTTTTTAAATGTTGGTGCGTGAACACATTTCCACATGGATTGCTAGGATTTATGAGGACCATAGCAACAGTGTTCTCATCTGTTAAGGCTTCCACCGAATCAAGGTCAACTTCCCATCCTCTTTGAGGAAGAAGATCAAAGTAGCGAACTTCAAGGAGACAACAAGCGGCACGAGAATCATATTGTGGGTAGCCTGGTCTTGGAAGGAGAATGTTGGCACCAGGACGTGCAAGAACAGGTAAGATTATATCAATAGCTTGTGTTCCACCAACAGTGAGAAAAACATCTTCTGGTGATAATTGGTATGGAAGATCAGAAGAGAGATAATTTGCAATAGCCCTGTTTTTTTTGGAAGTTACTTTAGCATATTACCAAATCAACACAATTCTGTTAAATTGATTTTTTTGGATTACCTAATACCATCATAATTCATACCAATAATCCACAAGATATGGAGTAGTATACTTTCAAATTGAGCTTAAAAAATTGAATGTCGCTCATGGTCTTGGAAGATGAATTATAAGTAGGCGAATTCTAAGTATACATATAACTATATAAATATGTTATCAATTGCATGACTGAACGTCATAATTGAATGATAAATCCTTAGGCTTATACAACAAAAATATATACCAAGTTTTGCAGTTGGAGTACTTCATGGATCAAACGACGCCATAATATCTTACTTATCATAGATCATATTTTTCGTGGTCTTCCTTTGCCTCTACAAATTAGACCCCGTGCTCTCAATCTGATTTACTCTCCTTACCACAAAATCTATGTATCCTTTATACATGCTCAAATAATCTAAGACGAAATTCAACCATCTTTTCTAAAATAAGTACCATTACCATCCCAACCCAATTCTTATTCTGTTACTATATATAAATTGAATAGGGTAATAGGAATGACATCAATATAACCTCTAACTAACTAACTTCTACTAACTCTTAACTACTCTAGTTACATTTTAAATCCTAACTCTCTACTCATTATTAAACATAGACATATTTAAGACTGAACAAACCTCTTTGCATCAGGTAAGCCAACAGTTGGGGGGTAACAATTGAAGTTGTAAGACTGAACAGCTTCAGCAACAGCCACATGAGCTACTGAGGTAGTCCTAAACAGTGGATTATCTGTGGGATCCACACGACATAAACGAATAACAGTTTTGTTGTTTTCATTGTTGTTTATAGTATCCATAAGCATGTTATAGACACCTCTAACTGAAACTGATGAAGTGTTTAAACCTTTGTTCCCTTGGAACTTCCACTTCTCAGTCTCACTTCCTTTCTCCATTTGAGATTGGTCAACAAGTGAAGAAGGGGCTAAGTGGTGAAGCAGAGAAAAGTGCGAGTAAAGACAAACTCCACTTGCGTTTTATCAGGCTGAGTTTAACCTGGGAAACCAGGATTGCTTCCCAGCATGGGAAAGTTGAAGCAGCACCCACGGGTGGCAGTTCAAACCTGTAAATTCAAAAAAAAAAAAGCACGGTCGTGTATTAAAAAGCACGGACCGTGTTTTTTTTTTTCTTTCTAGATTTTAATAAAAAACCGTGCATTAAAAGCACGGACTGTGCAAAAAAGCACGGACCGTGCTTTTTTTGTTGTTTTGTAAACGCACGGTCCGTGCTTTTCCTCTTATTTAAAATTTAATATATAATTATATTTAAAATTTACCATAATTATATTTATAATTATATTTTTAACAATTACTACTCATCTAATTTATAGAATTTTAACTCTTTATGGGACCATTATTATAGGTAACAAAATTTTGTTTAAATTTGAAGATAACAAGAAACAAATTTTGCTTTTTTTTAAAAAAAGAAAACAAACTTTGTTAAAAAAAACACAAACTTTAGTTTTCAATTTGAAGAGCACGGTCCAAACTTTGTTAAAATTTGAAGAGCACGGTCCGTGCGTTTACAAAACTACAATAAAGCACGGTCCGTGCTTTTTTTGCACGGTCCGTTTTTTTATTGCAAGGTCCGTGCTTTTAATGCACGGTTTTTTCAATTAAAATCTAGAATAAAAATTAACGCACGGTCCATGCTTTGTAATACACGACCGTGCGTTTTAATGTTCCTGGTTTTCAACTGAAAAGTGCACGTTCAGTTCTTCAAACCGTGCGTTTTTTTCTATCAATTTTTTAGTATCGGTTTATTTTTCTTTGGTGACGGTCGTCACCAAATAAATCTGGCCAACCCGTCACAACCGGAAAAAAAGTTAAAGCAAGTAGCAGGTGATGAATCTACACCGTCTGAATATACAATTATTATATCTAGGGTTACCATAATTATATTTATAATTATATTTTTAACAATTACTACTCATCTTATTTATAGAATTTTAACTCTTTATGGGACCATTATTATAGGTAACAAAATTTTGTTTAAATTTGAAGATAACAAGAAACAAATTTTGCTTTTTTTTAAAAAAAGAAAACAAACTTTGTTAAAAAAAACACAAACTTTAGTTTTCAATTTGAAGAGCACGGTCCAAACTTTGTTAAAATTTGAAGAGCACGGTCCGTGCGTTTACAAAACTACAATAAAGCACGGTCCGTGCTTTTTTTGCACGGTCCGTTTTTTTATTGCAAGGTCCGTGCTTTTAATGCACGGTTTTTTCAATTAAAATCTAGAATAAAAATTAACGCACGGTCCATGCTTTGTAATACACGACCGTGCGTTTTAATGTTCCTGGTTTTCAACTGAAAAGTGCACGTTCAGTTCTTCAAACCGTGCGTTTTTTTCTATCAATTTTTTAGTATCGGTTTATTTTTCTTTGGTGACGGTCGTCACCAAATAAATCTGGCCAACCCGTCACAACCGGAAAAAAAGTTAAAGCAAGTAGCAGGTGATGAATCTACACCGTCTGAATATACAATTATTATATCTAGGGTCCTGTTTCAACTTTCCCATGCTGGGAAGCAATCATGGTTTCCCAGGTTAAACTCAGCCGTTTTATCAATATCACTCACTGAATGTAAACGAGAAAAATCTTCCACTGACTGTAAAGTACTACTTTCCACCATTTAACTAATGTATCGTCCTGCAAATATACCTCATTTGGTTTTTGGCTGTCCTTGCAAAAAAAATTGAAATCCGTCCTTGCAAAAAAATTTGTTTTTTAAAATGATCCATGGGCTCAGTTAAGGTGAAATGTGGCACTGATGCTCACGTGGCACACGCTGATTGTGAATTTTGGTAATTTTTTTTTTTTAAAATTAATTTACAATGAAATAATTGAATTGAAATTATTAAGATAATAAAAATCCAGCGAGCCAATCAGAAGCTGACACGTGTCTGCCATTATCACAAAAGCATCTTCTCTCTCTGCTTTCTGCGCTCACACGCTTTGGTCTGCGCGTGTGCCACACGCGCCAGTTTGGTCCAATCATGCATTGCCACGTGGCGGTTCGGACAGGCTTAATTTGTGTTGAATACATTCAACATCTCTCTCCTCCAACTCATCATTCAACACCACTAAAATAACCATTGCAAAGGCTTCAACAGTTGAATCTCTCATTCAACACAACCATTGCACATAGTCTTAGTTTTTCGTATTTTTCTCAACTCATCGAGCCTTTATTTTAGACATTTAGTTTATTTTTTTTCAAGAAATTTTAGACATTTAGTTGATGTGTGTTGACTTGCTATTTTATTGGAAAAATAAGTTTGAAGTTGTTCACTTTTTACTCACACTATACCTATTATCAGGGTAACCACCAGAAAACACCTATTATCTGGGGTATGGGCATATATTGATAACTATCAAATGCTAAAAATTAGTCCATTAAATGTTGAAAATTGCTTTATACACATCAAACAAAGCTAAAACACACCAGAAAATTACATCTTTACCCCGGCGACAGTTAACTCCCGCCGGATCATGCCAATGGCAGTTAACTGCCGCCGTGTTTGAATCCATTGGCAGTTAACTGACGTTGCGCTCTTGATATTCTGATTACAACAACCTACTCTATACTGTTCCATCAACCCATCCTTTCCTATTTCCTCTTCCATAAATCCTCAAATCCAAATTTTTTTTCTACCCAAATCTTGTCCAAAATCATTGAAGCAGCAAAACTAGTAATGATGACGTGAAATTTGTTCTCCATCTGGTATGATTTGTGAATTTTCTTTGTAATTATTGTGATATGTCAGACCCATTTTACAAGCTTCAACTCTCATTTTTCTTGCTTAATTTTCGTCTTTAGCATTGAGGTTCTTTTGCCTTATATGGTAAATTCACATTGGGCATATCACTTGGATAGAAAAGAGCATTATGTTCAATAGAAAAAGGTATTGAAAGTTTTAAACTGAATTATTTATGTTTGGTAGCTTTAACTTTGATGATAAGTAACTCTTTGATTGATTTAATGGTTCAAACAAAATCCCATTGTGTATCTTTGAGATGTTTCTTTAAGAATGAATGTAGTTTGTGTGTAAAACTAAAAGGCCAAATGATGAAAATAATAGGTCCTGCTTGACTAAGATACCATTCTATGAGGCTAAAAGTGACATGTGGTAAATGTTCAATTGTCTTCATTGTATAATTTGCTTGCTAAATATTACGTGCCTGATTTGAAAAACAAATGGTAGAGTTAATATTAATTAATAGATTGTAGTGTTTCTAATTGATATGTGTTGGTTTCTTAATTCCTATATAGAACAACTATTTTGTATCTTACAATGCTTTATTTGTTGTGATTTTTTTATAAACAGTGACAACGCTTTAGGATCTATACAAGACCTTAAGCTACCCACAAGTCTTAGAGGTTAGTCATTCTCTAATACTTTATTCCTTTTCTCTTTATTCATTCTCTAGTTGATAGGTGGCTGAGGTAAGTGTGTTGCCTTCAATTAACTCACTCACCTCTTCAAGTCTTATAATCCACGCCAAACTAATTGAAGTGGCTTAAGTTTGTATAAAATAATATAGTGAAATATGCTATGGCTGAAGAGTATTGGGGCCAAGTGAATTTGGTGTCACATTCTGAAGGACAAGGTCCTAGCTTCATATTTGAGACATTCCCGAATGGATTTGTTCTATGATGTTATGTTATGCCTCCAATTTTCACTCTATTATTCTCTCTTTGCATTTTAATATTGATTTGAATTCTTTGATTAACAGTGGAATTGCTTTATTCTGATAGACGTAGGTCACTTTTGGATCTTTGTTAACAACTGAATGTGTTCAATCTTCTCATATTTTCTCTCCTCATTTGATAATCTTTAATTTAATTTCTGGTTGAAATTGGTTCAATACATGTGTGATTTTACTATCATTTACGTATACAATTCTAGGTGATATGCTGATGTATTTACTAGTAGGTTGCTTTTTGTAGTGTATTAGCATGCTAGAAGGAGTATTGGTGCACTTTAAAATTGAATCAAGAATAAGTATTAAATTTTGTATTCTGGTTCAGTGTAGCTGTTAGCACATGTCAGAGTCAGCTTCGTATGGATTTTTGTCATATGTGTGTACTCAACACTTATCTGTTTTCGTTAAACCTCAATTTAACCTCTTGACTTCTATATGATAAATAGGCGGACAACCAATCTCAGCCTTCCTCAAAATCAGACTCATTGAGAAAGGTTTGTTCTTGTTTGAATGTTATTCTATGTTTAATTGGTGTGTTTGGTTAATAGCCATAACAATATCTCGTTTTTCTTTTTCGAAGCTTTACTAATATGTTGTGAAATTATTGGGATTCTATAAACAAAAATAAAGCATCTAGTTTTATCTCTATTTAGTAATTATTTACCGCCATCTTTGCATTAGTTTCTATATTTTATGAAACAATAACGTAGTAGTTTGAAGCGATTGATTTAATTTAGTCATGGCATATTTTCACTATATTATTTTATAAAAATGCCTCATTGAAATCATGGATAATGTTGATGAGGAAGATACACTTTCTCAATTCAGGATTTGTAATGTGGAATTGTTTTTTGTTGTAGATATTGTCATCTAAGGATGTGAAATTTGTTGGCTACAGATACAAGTATGAAATTGTGAATGATAATCATAGCTTGGCATTTCGGCACTTCCATGGTCTATGAGGTACAAAGTTGCAATTGTGGAACTACAAGATATGTTTGTTATTTCATAGCGACATTAAGCCCTTTAATACTTTGTTTTTTGAATCAATTGTAGGCTGGTAGTCTATGTAGAACCAACACTTAAGATTATGTAGTATAGTCTGGGTTTTAATTTAGATATGTGTAATCTATGTAGTATAGTTTGGGTCGTAATTTAGATATGTTAAAAATGTTCAAGAACGCTGTGCAAATTTGACTATGGAACTTATTGAAGCAAATGTGGATTCATCTTAGTGTGAGACTGGTTTTTGGAGCATGTGGGGAGTCAGCTTTAGTGTGAGACTAGTTTTTTTGAGCAGTTAGGGTTTTAGCTTAGTGTTAGCCATGTTTTGAGTTTTTTGTACCATTTGTATTTTGGTCCTAACATGTACTTTACCCTGTCAATGCAGTGGCTATATTTACTTTCATATGACAATATAGTTATATTGTTTTGTTTAATTAGTAAATGTGGATTTTGGTTATAGTTGCTTTTGACTAGTACATGTATTTTTGGTCCAACTCTTCAATGTATCTTTCTATTAGTACAAGTTAATATTCTGCATGTATGCAGTGGGAAAAAAAGGGGGCTTGCAGGAAAAAAAATTAAAAAAAACTGAACTTTTTAAGTCGGTTAAAATTAGGCGACTTAAGAAGTAATATCTTAGGTCGGATTAATCTGCTGTTCATGGTCTTTGAGGCCTATACATCCTAAGTCGGCTCGCAGATAACCGACTTAAAAAGTGAGGCCTTAAGTCGGTTGGTAAATCCAACTTAAGAAGCAAAAACTTCTTACTACGGCTACTATTAAGTCGGACACGCGCCCGACTTAAAAAGCCCTTTTTAACCAACTTAAAAAGGGTTTTTTGTACTAGTGAACGATGTTGAAGACAGAAAGTAAAGTACAAGAACGATTTTTATGGAAAGTGATGGAGAAGAAGAAGCTGCGAACAAGGGAGAAGAGGATTTGGGGTAAAATCTGAAACCATAGTTTCAATTTTCCCCCCTTTTCTCTATTTAAGTGTTTTTTCTTATATTAAATTAAAGTTTTTAATTTTTAATTAATTAAAAATCATTTTTTCATATTTTAAAATCTATTTTTTAATTTTAAAAATCAGAAACTGCCGCATCAGATGCCACGTGACCACTTATACACAATCAACATATGCCACGTGAGCATCAGAGTGCCACGTTTCACCTTAACCGGGCTCATGGACCATTTTAAAAAACAAATTTTTTTGCTAGGACGGATTTAAAAAAAAATTACAAGAATCAAAAGGCAAATGAGGTATATTTGCAGAGATTAGTAATATATTTTAACCTTATTGTATTTTGTCCAAGTTAGCACTGCTGACGTGGTACTGGTGGGTTCTTTTTCCGTACAATGCATGTGCTTTATTTATCATCACTACACTATGCTTTTATGTTTTTTTTAGTGCTCTGGTCACTTTTTTGTTTTCTTTCTCTTTTAAAAAATGCTTTTTAAAATTCTAATGATTTAATTTAAATAATACAGTTATATTTTTAAACAAAATGCATTTTCCTTTTCTCTCATTTCACAAGGAGTTATATTGAAATTCCATCAATTATCCAGAATTGAAAAGAAAAAAAAAAAGAGACCATAATAGTCCTTAAAGACAAATATGTGTTCTATGCCCAGGAGCTGTTGTGGGCTGCTTCCGAGAACGGGCAAAGCAAATGCATCAAATGTATGTGAGTTGCTCTTTGGCTCCCTCAATTTTGCTCAAAAACTACTCAATTCATCTGAATATATATTCCAATGGCACAAGGTTTTTTACTCAAAATCTATTCAAGCTATTTTTGGATCGACATTTCTTTTAGGTTGAGCAATTTAAGGGGTCCATAGAGCAATATGTAAAATGTTGTGAGATCGAACGGTGCATACATATTCTGAAGTCTGAACGGAACATTATTTAATCTTGTTGACCCAACAACCACGCTCGTAAATGCAGCCTTTGGAGACTATAGGGGAATCCATATTCCTTACATGAATATTCCTCTGTTTGAATGATACTATACCTCCACCCCTTAATACAAGCCCCTCATTGCAAATTTCACGAAGATTAAGAAAAATGTGAAAGTGTAATTAATATGTTCATTTTGTGTGGGAATATTACTAAATTGTCCTTATTTGTAGTGTATTTAAATTTGACTTTTTCATATTTCAAGGTAAATTAGTAGTATTAATTAGGGTTATGTTTGGAAAAAAATAATAATTGCATCTAGAAAATTGAAAGAGAAGTTATATTTAAGGACAATTTTTTTCTCAATGGGTGCTTATAACTAATGACAGAGGGAGTATGTTATCATATGAAAAATGCTAACGAGTGTCCTACAACACTAGTTAAAGAAACCAAAAAACAAAGTTTTAAGTTGATAATGCCACTTTTTAAATTTTTGAAGAATAGACTGTGCAACTTTCAATATAATAATAGGGTTTTTCTAACCTATGCAATGTTGCATAGGTTAAGCCACAATAGATACACCACTTTGATAAACATAAATTGTTTTATTTTATTAATTAAACTTTTCTTGAAAAATGGTTTTTTTTTCTCTCTCTCCGTTTAACCATTCATTTTTTTTAGAAAACCCAATGAAT
Organism: Medicago ruthenica; assembly: GCA_018208015.1. NCBI lineage: Eukaryota > Viridiplantae > Streptophyta > Magnoliopsida > Fabales > Fabaceae > Medicago > Medicago ruthenica. The sequence continues at coordinate 92,571,044 of CM031372.1, read as the reverse complement.
TCGTAAAAAAGTTCCATAAAAAAAAAAGAATTGTTTCTCGTTGGTTTTTATTTTGTTAGCCACTTTTTTTTCCTTGCTTCAGCCTTGGATCCACATTTTATAAAATTTGCATTCATTCTCTTTTTGTTAGTATATGTTGTAATTTTAGTGTCAAAGTGAATGCTAAAGTATATGTTTATGAATTTTGTTTTTGAAATCTTTAACTATGAAAGTATACGACGGAAAAAAAAAAAGTGTGGTTTTCATGTTAAATTACGTTAACGGATTCAATAAATTAAAAAGAAATTGGATGGATCACTAAAAGAAGAAATTTGATGTCCTGCACTTTGTGTTCTAGCCCTAGTGTTATGAACTGTTTCACACACAATGCTAGGAATCAAAGAGTGTTTGTAATGTTATTTAATGAATTCATTGGCTTTTTGCAACAAAAAAAAAAACGTAACAATAATAAAATTGAATGGTAATAAAAATAATAATAAAATTGAATGGTTAAAAGTAGAGAGAGAATACAAAAGAAAAACCATTTTTCAAGGAAAAATTTAATTAATAAGTTTACTTATAATTATAAAGTGGTGTATTTATTGTAGATTAACCTATGCAACATTGCATAGGTTAGAAAAACCCATAATACAATACTATATACAACTATAGATGTTAATAATTTAATATTAATTAAAGAATTTAATTCAATATTAATGTTACAAACATGATCCATTGCGATAAACTACGAATATAAATCATTTCATGCTAAGAGGGCATAAAAATTAAACCATTGTATTTTAAAATATTGTTTAATATAACTTCATCATAAGTAAAATAATTTAAATGAATGATAAAAATTAAACAAATATCCCCTTTAAAATATATATATATATATATATATATATAAAGAAAATCTTTCACTAATACTATATACTAACAATATGTCGAAAGAAGTGATTGAGTTCAAGTTACATGTTAAAGAATAAATTGCAGTACGTTAAATCAAGTGATTGAACTCAAGTTAATTAGCTTTATTAAAGAACAAATTGTTTAAAAAAAAGTGAGTTTGATTTCCGAGTAAAAATAGTCTTACTCAAACTTTATTTACCATTCAACCAAACTTCAAATTATTAAAATCCATTTATCTAAAAATCAAAGAGTTAACCGGAAAATAATATACTAACAATTTTATCGTATATATAAAAGTTATTAAGTTTCTTAGACAAATTTTTGGAAGCCAAAAAATTTGTTGCAAATTTCCTTCCTAATTTGCTCTTTTTTTTTAGTTTTTTGAAAAATGATCTCATATCTTATATATAAAAGCTCTTAAGTCTCTTAGACAACTTTTTGAAGGCAAAAAAGTATTTGCAAATTTTCTTCCTAACTTTTTTTTTATAGAAAATGATCTCATATCTTTTGTATACTATATATAAAGAAAATAAGAGATTTTGGGCTGAATTTTTCATTATCTCCATTATACCCTTAAACAACTTTTCCTATAATAATAATAATAATTGTTGTTGGTCATTAAAAAGATAAGAATTTATATTATATATTTTTTTGTTATATCGTCGGTGTCATTCAAATATATAAACATGATTAATTTGGTTTGTTATAATTTAAAAGCAACAAACATGTAACATCCCGCTTAAGACTCAGATATTTATCAGTACGTATTGAGACGATGTGTCAGAAATATTTTTAAGGAAGGGCATTTAAGTAATTTTGAGGACTTAGGCTATAAAAGCCATTTATCTCCAAATTTCCTCATTTCTCATTCTCATTTCTCTCTCTAACAACAAATCCTCTCCCTTCTCTCTTCTCCTTCTCACGCCACCCTCTCCTCTCCTCTCCTCCATTAATCATCAAACTCCATCTCAATCTCTCAAATCCTTATGCAAGAAATCACCAAGTTTGGGAATTTTGAAGTAATTTGGGAGCTAAAGGAAATCAAGAAAGGAAGAAAGGAATCAAGCTAGGGTTTGAGGAAAAACTTGGCAAGGATCAAAGCAATTGCTAGGTGACCTCCCTAGGGTTTTAGAACCCACTTTGAGTAAGTTTAGGTGTAAATTATATTTTGAGCAAAGTTTAGAAAAATTGTGCCCTAGTCTCTATTACTTGCTAATTCCTTGTTCAATCACGTTTTAATTGTCAATTTCCAATGGAAAATCATTCCTAACACCTTTGGGATGCTTGGGTAAGTTGGATTGAGCTAAAAATGGTGAAAAATATGTTTTTGAGCAATTTCTGAACTGTCAAGCTCGCTACAGCGAGCTGGAGCTCGCTGCAGCGAGCAGACCACTTTCAATTCTGGTCCTGGTCGCTATAGCCACGGATCCGTCGCTACAGCGCGCTCATCAGCAACAACATAGTTTGCTGAGCTGTTTCGGGTGTTCTGACGCGCTTATGCGAGGTTTTTCGCTACCGTTTTCTCTAAAAACTTAAAGGAACCAAAGATCACCATTTTAACTCGTCCAAGAAGCTCTCAAATAGATGTAATTATAAGGAACAAGGATTATGCAATAACTTAGAATTGTGAGGGCAAAGTTTAGACAGGTATGAGAATGATTCCAATAACCAAGTAGTGGCTTATGAAAACGATAAGCCTATGACCCTATACTCATATGTTAAGTATTGGGTGATTGATCCCCTTAAGGAATGAATTAGATATGCAAATGAATAAGAAACCCCTAAGTACGACATGTGATATGTCTAGAACCTTTATTAGGTATCAAGAATAGAGTAAGTATTCAATTAAGCGTACTATGGTACGAGGAATGTAATTCCAACATTCAAGTTCAGACAAGATTAAGTTAAGACGTGCCACTTGGGGTTCCCGCTAGTTGGAACGTCAAGGCCACGTATAAGTTGAGTATTAATTAAAGTGAAGAATGTTTTCAACGAAGAGTACGAAGGTACGAATAATAATTTTTAGAGTAAGAGACGGGATTACTACTCTTAAGATATCGTAAACTTATCAGTATTAATATGAAGATGCTTGTCGTGTCTCGTGTTGTTCCCGCTAGTTGGAGCATTGAGGGTCACGTTCAAGCTAAGATAATTTATTTGAAAGATTCTATGTGTCTCCAGTGTTCTCGCTAGTTAGAGCACGGGGGTTCCGGCAAGCTGGAACGGTGTAGTTAGCCACACATAAGAGTTTAATTAAAATATTAAGTCGTGACTTTTGTTGTTCATGCTAGTGAGACACGGAAGGTTCATGCATAAGTTAAGACTAATATGGAAAGTATGTTATGTCGTGTCTTTCGTTGTTCACGCTAGTGGGACACGGAAGGTATACGCGTAAGTTAAGACTATTTATATGATAAGTCGTGTCTCCTGTTGTTCACGCTAGTGGGACACATGAGGTTCACGCTAGTGGGACGAGTTATTCCGCAAGGATGACCGCACGACGACAAGATGAGTCCGGTGTTAGCCTGATATGATAGGAATTTCACCGGTAGAGGGGAGATGTATTCCGGGGTTACTCCACTCAAATGCACTCCATAAAATGAACCAAGATAAGTATTGTTTGTTCAACGCTAACTTCTAACTTTATGTTATAAGAAAGATGAATATGTGTGTATACATATATATATATACATACATATATATATATATATATACATATATATATATATATATATATATATTATACTAAGAGATATGACAAAGTAGTTATCAGATAACAGAAAGTGTCATAGGATGTCCCCAGATCACTAAGTTTGAGATTATGCATATGTTCAGCATAAGATAAAGACATATAGCGATCCTAGTTTTTCTCTTGATCGCGAAATATATAGAGACTGACGGCGATCATAGGTATCCCCAAGATTGCCAAGAGTTAGTGCATGGCGACCCTAGGTTTCCCCGAGGTTGCCAATAGTAGGTTGGGTGGAGCTCACTGAGACATTATGTCTTATCCCAATCCTTCTGGTGCAGGCTTACAGGTAAGCAAGATGTTCGTGATGAAGTTCTTCAGGGAGACGCTGAATGGAATGCAGATGCTCGGCTTGTACCAGCTCAGGAGGTTGTCAGACAATTGTATAAGTGTATAATTATGGTATTTGATTGGTTGTATAAATGAGCATGTTTGTATTCATTCAGTTGTATTATTGTTATTATTGAAAATTTTAATGTATCCAGTATCAGATTAATACACATGCTAAATATTCTAGACAAATTTAGTATGGGTGTTACAATTGGTATCAGAGCAGGTCGATTGAGATCGTGCCTTGGGTCATTAAAAATTCAATAAAGTAGGGGGACCATTGGGTTCCAGATATTGTTCTAAAGGTCACATCTAGTTGAGCCTGATCAACTCAATCTAGTATATGGCAGTTAGGACAACTATCTGAGAGCTGAATGTGACCGTGGAGGGATGAAGTGTATGAAGAGTGAAGGTTAAGGCGACAGATTTTAAGACAGGAACTGGCAAAGAAGTATTCAATGTCAAAGGATGGTCATCAAGCAGTAAAGTAACTAAGCCTGTTAGTGGCGAAGTTTCAAGGAATATAAGAGATATTCAAGAGTAAGGTGAAGTACCTTAACACAGTTGGACGCGTCATTGAGAGATGTCTCGTCTAAGGAGACATAAGAAGTAAGGAATTATGGAATACTCTAAGGAATGAATTGGAACCTTAACGGGGACCGTAGTTTGAAAAGTTAAAGTGAGGTGTAAATTAAAGTAATGATTTCGAGTGCAGAGTTAAAGAATTGCAGTACCAGACCCAGAAACTCGGAATGAGGAATTATCGGTCGAATATGGGAAGCTCTAGACTCCCAGCAAGGATAAATTGTGTAAGAATCAAAGGACTCGCACACTCGAACCGGACGAGATTTTAATATCCAACCTAGTTAAGAGAATCAGTTATGGATTACGCAAATTATTAGGACAAATTAATTTTAACCCCATCAGATCAGCCGCATCTTCCGAACCTTAAACACCAGATTTATGAATTATGAAGAGAAGATGGCATGCAACCTAGGAACCAAAATGGATGAGTAAGTAGTAATGATAAGATATGTTGCAGATCGAAGTGTGTTTCAGATGTGTTATTATTGACAAGAAGACTGGGAATAAGATAAGCTCAAACTGGAATTTTACACCATGAAAGTGGATTAGACTACATTCCTTTAACATGAGTCGTAGAGTTGAATCATATATTGCTGGATTTTAATGAACTGATGGATTGAACAAAGTCGAAATTCCTTGATTGGACGAAAGAAGAAAAGTTTAAGATAACACAAGATTATAGTAGACCAGTTTTTGAAAGATAATCAGAATTTTAGCTGAGAAATTATGTTGGGGATTTACTATTATGAAGATTGTCACTAATGCACGAGTTAAAGTCGTGGTTAATGTTAAGGAGTGTTATATTATCATTTGATGGGTTTTCTTACGCAATTATTTTTGAAAGGCCAAAAGAGGTCACCTTATGTTGGTAAGCTTCCGAAGGTGATAGAAGGTATAGACCTTGGAATGTTCAAAACCATATGAAGGAGTCAGTAGTCGAGGAAGTTTATGGTATTGCTTGGTATAATGAATGATCATTCAGATAATAGAATCAGATTTTGAATTGTTAATGCAATAACGAGTTACTGGGAGAATCTAATGGGTAATGATAAAGTCTTGAAGTTTAAGATCAGTTAGCCGAGTACTCGAAGAGAAGTAACCTATGATTGAGTTTACAAGGGAACCAGTAAGAGTTTGAATTTGTTTTAGACGATTTCTTCTTGAGGAAACTTGAAGAGCAACCTAAGAGATATGGTAAGGTTATGGGGACCTAAGTTGTCTCGGAAAAGATTATGGATATGAAATCCTTACGGATAAAAATAGAACGAATAGTAATGAGCCCCGAGCCATCGATGAGTTCAGTATACAAAGATAACCAGTCAGTAAGGTAAGTGGTTTTTGAAGTGATGTATAGTATGAAGTTAATCTTGTTATTAGTATGAGGACTTCGAGGAAGGATTACCACACTTGGATAAACAGGTAGTCTAAGCCTCAAGTGGTGTGACGAACGTAAAATGGTTCTGCTTTGGTAACTATAAAGTTATTAAGGAACGAGATTAACTAAAAGAATTAATATGGTAATAGTGGTGCAATGCTCCTATTCCAAGCGAGTTATTAGAATCAGAGTTGCGTAGCGGAGAAGTAATCCAGGAATGAGTTAACAAACAACTCTATGATGAAGCCTAGGTGTAACACCCCGATTTTTAATCTTAGTTATTAGTAATTGGTATTAGATATTATTATTATTATTATTATTATTATTATTATTATTATTAGTTTTGGTTTGTGAGATCTTATTTATTTAATTGGTTGTATTTATTGAGAAATAGATAATGAGAAATAGATGAGTTGGTTGACTTGTTAAAAGATGAGAGAAAATAATTTTTAAGAAGGAAATAGCTTTTTTGGTGAGAATAAGGAAATGAAATATAGTAAATATGTCTAAAGTTTATGTGAGAAAATAAAAATAAATAAAATCTGAGTTTGTTAAAAGATAAGGAGATAGAGTTTCAGAACAACTAAAACCTAGTCCAGTTAAAAGGTTATAAATAGAGGAGAGTATTAGAGAATTAGGGTTACAACAACCAAAGAAAAGATTAGAGATCAAACAAAAACTAGGGTTGTGGAGAGAAGAGGCAAGGAGACATAGCGAGAAGAACCCTGAGAGAGATTTCACCGTAGGAATTCATTCAAATTCTGCAAATCAGAGGTAAGGGGGAGTCTCTATTCACCATAAGGGTTGTATGAACATGTGGGTAGTGAAGGATTTGTGTTTTTCTTCCTTGTTTTCATGATCTTTTAATAAATTCATGCTCTAATTTGTTGTTGTGATTTTGTGTATGTTCTTATCTCTGAATTCATGACGTTGATGTGCTAAATTCGTGATTCAATTATGGTTGTGTTGTGTTGTGCTAAATTCACGATTTTGTTTATCTTTAGATTGCAAGGATTTACATGACAGTTTAAATTATAATCATGGTTACATACGATTTTGTGTATCTGTGCTATATTAATATTAAGTCAGATTTCATGTTTTTCTGAGTTACTTAGCAATAGCTAGAGTTCGAGCTATCCTTCAGGCTATTGAGTCGCTAGTCTGTTAACTTTCTAATAGTGTTTTGAGTTTATGCTTACTTGTCGTGATGATGATACTATTCCATTGCAATTGTTTTAAATTTTGTGTTGTCCCTGGGTCGTTACAATAATTAACTAATGAGTATATATTTTATTCTATTTTGCCTAAATGTGAAGGTATTATTTGTCTGACTTTATGATTGTAATTAAATACAAAGAATTAAATCGTGATTCATGTGTTTGTTGGTACTACCTTTTCACTTAATTGTTGATATTATTTTTCATTCTTAGATAGCTCTGTTGCCACTAATTCGACCCACTGTGTGCCAATGCCATTGCAAATATTTTGTTGACCTTTGAAAATTATGAGAATTGAAAATCAGCTGACTCATTGTGATAAAATTCTAGATTAGAAGTAAAAATTACCATCTACGTGGTGGCTTTGATTCTTGCAATGATAAGAATTAAATTCCCTTAACTACCTCAATTGATGGAACATGTAAATCATGCAAAGTGTATATTTTTCATGGAATTGGATGAATTATTAATGCTACCAAGACTTATTCTCTCTATTTGAATGACTTTGAAATTATTATGATTGTCAGATTTAAATATGATTCGTTTGCTTATGTAAATCAAAATAATATATTCTATTTTTTTAAAAGTGATTTTATAGGTATAATAGTTATTATTGAAATTATTTCTACTGTTTTTAAATATATTATTTTGAGAGGAGTGATTTAAATGTATTATTTGATGATGTGAAGATAATGTGTAATTTTAAGATGTGTAAATCAATGTGTTATATAAAATGTGCTATTTGAATATGTGTGATTTAAAGATGTGTTATATAAAGATGTGTTATCTGAAGATGTGTGATTAAATGATGTGTTATATAAAGATGTGCTATTTGAAGATGTGTGATTTAAAGATGTGTTATATAAGGATGTGTTATTTGAAGATGGTGATTTAAAGATGTGTCATATAAATATGTGTTATCTAAAGATGTGTAAATGTTGAGTCATATAAAGATGTGCATTGTTGAGTCATTGATTGGTGTTCATGCATTCATGGTCAGTCCGATTTAAAGATGTGATTTAAAGATGGGGATAAATCAGTAACATACCTCTAATATCCAAAACCGGTACCACATGCATATAGAGTCGAGTTAGGGGCATTGCATACAAAGTTGAAAGTCTATTTGAATATGTGTAATTAAAAGATGGGTTATTTTAAGATGTGTAACTATTTAAAGATGTGATATTCAATGATGTGCTTCTATATGATTATGTGTGAATGATCAGTGTTTTTGTTATGTCTACTTAATATTATTATTTGTTTTTGAAGCTTACTTGTTATTATAAGATGTTGAATTGATGTCTGGTGATTGAATTCAATGAATGTATATGTTATAAATGTGAATATTATCTGAGTATGATGTATACATGCCTAGCTGTAGTTGATGATTTATTTTATCTGAATCTATACATGTGTTTGTATCTCTCTTGTGTTGGATATATTCTCACCCTCTTAAATTTGGACTTGTACTCTCGCCGGGTACAGATTCGCAGGAAGAAGGTAATTAGTAGCAGTGAGTCTCAGATGACGTTTGAGCCCTTCCTATTTAGTTTTACCGCTTTTGGGAGTTTTATCGAGTCATCGCTCTGATTAGTAACACTAGGGATTGGGATTTATTTCATTTCAAATTTTCTTTCAGAATTCATTTTGAATTCAGTTTTGATGTCGATTTAATGATGTGACAATTACTTTGAAAGTTTTGAAATTTATTCCGCTGCGATGTTTTTAATATTAAATGAAGTATTTTTGGATTGATTAAGATGTGTGACACCCCTGCATGTTTAATTATTTATTGAATTTTATTAGAAAATAAAATGTGTAGTTTAGGGTGTTACACTAGGGAATAAAGAGGCTTGTGATGTCCTTGCAGGATTAATCGCAAGAAAGATACTGAGAGTTCAGTTCATGCAGCACAGAAAAGCAGTAAGCAGTGACGACTGGAACTTATCATGAGTTCTAACAGGAAATCTTTAAAGTTAAGCTGAGGGATACTTCAAACCTCGAAACTCATGAGGAATGGAAATCGAATCAGTTTAAGAATATGTGGTAAGAAATAAGAAGGATGTGTTTCTAGCACATTAAGTCTAAATCAATGGAAGTCACCGCTAAAACGGTAGTTTAGCTATTATAACTCAGTAACATCAAGTATACTTGAAGAGTAAGTTTAGTCTAAAGAGAATTCAGCATGAGACAACAACAATACAGGTTGCACTTGCAAGATGATATTTTTGAATTTGAAGCATTGATCAAAAACGACAATGCAGTGGCATGTAAGTTTATTCCACATTGTACCCACGTTATGTTAACATTTCGCATGTACCAAGTTATGTTTAGTAATGTATACTTATCGGGCAGTGCTTATGCTACTCAGACAGTAGTGTAGCACATTCTTTTCAGGTTATGTGACATGTATAAGTAACTAAGGTACGCAGCTAGTAATGTTTAAAGTGAGGAGATGCTAATCATAACAAGTATGTTGATACCAAACACGTTTTAGTTAAGAATATTCAAGGATCTTGAACTCGATGTTCAGAAATGAGAAATAAGTATATGATGCCGATAGGATGTAACATAATTTATGTTATGGGTTGATGTATACTCAGGAAATAAACATGAGTTAAGAGTAAGAAAAAGATCTCCAGTTGATGTGGTAGTGTCTCAAATATGTTTAGATCAAGAACTATGTACCAGTTAGTAGTGTACACGTACTCTAACATATATGTAAATTAAGTGCTATGAATTGTACTATATGATAATATGTGAGACGGCTTATATCACTCATCACTTGGACTAAACTCCTATGAGTTTTGGATTTATCGGTGTAGAAAACATTTACGCTACGGCTAGAGTTCGAGATAAGATAAGTGACGTCGTAGACTAATTGAAGCGGAACACGAGTAATCTGTAAAAAAATTCCGCGAGCTCTTGAGAATTCCATAGTGGAAGTAAAGATTATGATTGTGATAAGTAGCACATCGAAATGTCGAAAAGAAAGGAGCAGGTGCTAGAGGTGAAACCTCCTGCTTATACTTGGGATAACAGATGAAGTTGGAATAGTCCTAGCATGGTATACGTATACACGACATCAGATGCTTTCCAGTGTAGAACAATTTGTTTCTACGGAGTATGAAATAATTACATATGAAAGATACTGACATACGAGACGAAAAATAAGGATAAGAATTCATGGAAATTAGTTGTGGTGCATTAGACCTCTAAAAGAGTGGAAATATTGAGGAAGATGAGATCGACCCAACGTCGTCAGAGTAAGATTACGCAGACTATGAAGGAAACTTATGAAGTTCAGTGTGAGTGTCTAAGACTTAATAACTTCAAATTGGATTTGCAAGAAGCGTATGAAAACAAGCATAGTCAAGTGAATCGGGTAGATTGGTTCAGACAACCGCACACCCTACTACGTAAGAATTGTGTAATGTGCACCAAGCCCTTCAGTCGCATAGGAGATTGTCAAATATTTTTGAAAAGAGATGGAAACCATGGCTATAGAACGGTTTTAAATAGTCGGGTTTAATCGAGGTGTATGGTAATCTACATGTCAGACCCTAGAGTAGCCATGGAATTCCGATAAGCAAGTAGAGTACAAGTATCAGCTAGTCGAGAAAGAGGTATGAAAAATCTATTCATTTATATAATTTCAAGAGAATTCTAAATTTCGAGGACGAAATTTCTTTAAGGGGGGTAGAGTGTAACATCCCGCTTAAGACTCGGATATTTATCATTATTGAGACGATGTGTCAGAAATATTTTTAAGGAAGTGCATTTAAGTAATTTTGAGGACTTAGGCTATAAAAGCCATTTATCTCCAAATTTCCTCATTTCTCATTCTCATTTCTCTCTCTAACAACAAATCCTCTCCCTTCTCTCTTCTCCTTCTCACGCCACCCTCTCCTCTCCTCCATTAATCATCAAACTCCATCTCAATCCCTCAAATCCTTATGCAAGCAATCACCAAGTTTGGGAATTTTGAAGTAATTTAGGAGCTAAAGGAAATCAAGAAAGGAAGAAAGGAATTAAGCTAGGGTTTGAGGAAAAGCTTGGCAAGGATCAAAGCAATTTCTAGGTGAGCTCCCTAGGGTTTTAAAACCCACTTTGAGTAAGTTTGGGTGTAAATTATATTTTGAGCAAAGTTTAGAAAAATTGTGCCCTAATCTCTATTACTTGCTAATTCCTTGTTCAATCACGTTTTAATTGTCAATTTCCAATGGAAAATCATTCCTAACACCTTTGGGATGCTTGGGTAAGTTGGATTGAGCTAAAAATGGTGAAAAATATGTTTTTGAGCAATTTCTGAACTGTCAAGCTCGCTACAGCGAGTTGGAGCTCGCTGCAGCGAGTAGACCACTTTCAATTCTGGTCCTGGTCACTATAGCCACGGATCCGTCGCTACAGCGCGCTCATCAGAAACAACATAGTTTGCTGAGCTGTTTCGGGTGTTATGACGCGCTTATGCGAGGTTTTTCGCTACCGTTTTCTCTAAAAACTTAACGGAACCAAAGATCACCATTTTAACTCGTCCAAGAAGCTCTCAAATAGATGTAATTATAAGGAACAAGGATTATGCAATAACTTAGAATTGTGAGGGCAAAGTTTAGACAGGTATGGGTATGATTCCAATAACCAAGTAGTGGCTTATGAAAACGATAAGCCTATGACCCTATACTCATATGTTAAGTATTGGGTGATTGATCCCCTTAAGGAATGCATTAGATATGCAAATGAATAAGAAACCCCTAAGTACGACATGTGACATGTCTAGAACCTTTATTAGGTATCAAGAATAGAGTAAGTATTCAATTAAGCGTACTATTGTACGAGGAATGTAATTCCAACGTTCAAGTTCAGACAAGATTAAGTTAAGACGTGCCACTTGGGGTTCCCGCTAGTTGGAACGTCAAGGCCACGTATAGTTGAGTATTAATTAAAGTGAAGAATGTTTTCAACGAAGAGTACGAATGTACGAATAATAATTTTTAGAGTAAGAGACGGGATTACTACGTCTTAAGATATCGTAAACTTATGATTATTAATATGAAGATGCTTGTCGTGTCTCGTGTTATTCCCGCTAGTTGGAGCATTGTGGGTCACGTTCAAGCTAAGATAATTAATTTGAAAGATTCTATGTGTCTCCAGTGTTCTCGCTAGTTAGAGCACGGGGGTTCCGGCAAGCTGGAACGGTGTAGTTACCATCCGCGAGGATAGCCACACATAAAAGTTTAATTAAAATATTAAGTCGTGACTTTCGTTGTTCACGCTAGTGGGACACGGAAGGTTCATGCATAAGTTAAGACTAATATGGAAAGTATGTTATGTCGCGTCTTTCGTTGTTCACGCTAGTGGGACACGGAAGGTATACGCGTAAGTTAAGACTATTTATATGATAAGTCGTGTCTCCTGTTGTTCACGCTAGTGGGACACATGAGGTTCACGCTAGTGGGACGAGTTATTCCGCAAGGATGACCGCACGACGACAAGAGGAGTCCGGTGTTAGCCTGATATGGTAGGAATTTCACCGGTAGAGGGGAGATGTATTCCGGGGTTACTCCACTTGGATGCACTCCATAAAATGAACCAAGATAAGTATTGTTTGTTCAACGCTAACTTCTAACTTTATGTTATAAGAAAGATGAATATATATATATATATATATATATATATATTATACTAAGAGATATGACAAAGTAGTTATCAGATAACAGAAAGTGGTCATAGGATGTCCCCAAATCACTAAGTTTGAGATTATGCATATGTTCAACATAAGATAAAGACATATAGCGATCCTAGTTTTTCTCTTGATCGCGAAATATATAGAGACTGACGGCGATCATAGGTATCCCCAAGAGTTAGTGCATGACGACCCTAGGTTTCCCTGAGGTTGCCAACAGTAGGTTGGGTGGAGCTCACTGAGACATTATGTCTCATCCCAATCCTTCTGGTGCAGGCTTACAGGTATGCAAGATGTTCGTGATGAAGTTCTTCAGGGAGACGCTGAATGGAATGCAGATGCTCGGCTTGTACCAGCTCAGGAGGTTGTCAGACAATTTTATAAGTGTATAATTATGGTACTTGATTGGTTGTATAAATGAGCATGTTTGTATTCATTCAGTTGTATTATTGTTATTATTGACAATTTTAATGTATCCAGTATCAGATTAATACACATGCTAAATATTCTAGACAAATTTAGTATGAGTGTTACAAAACATTTAGGTACCGTTTGACCCGACTTTTTTTTTACTTCTCTACATTTTTAAGGAGAATGTAGGTCAAACACAATATCTATTAAGTACTTACTAAAAAAATTACCTTTTTTAGAATGCATAAAATTGAATGAAAGGAACTTTGATCAAAAGTTGTTTAAAGGAACGTTAGAACTATTTAACACGGCAAGCTTGAATTTTTTCATTCATATATCCTCTTCGATTCACACTGACACTATTTCTTTTATTTTTTAATATTATATTTCATTTTTTCTTCCATTTAATTTTATTCATGTTGGACATATTTACTCCATTTACGTCTAATATATATATATATATATATATATATATAAGAGAAATTTGGTTATAAGAATGTTATATTGTTGGTATCATTCAAAAAGATAAGAATTTATATTATATTATATTATATTTGTTACATTATAGGTATCATTGAAAAGAATATTTATAGTTTGTTACAATATGAAAGGGCAATATATATATATATATATATATATATATAGACACACACACACACGCTATAATATATTCTTCAGTTCGACAAAAAATATTTTAAACATTTTTTCCCTTCAAAAAATATTTTAAATATTTATTTATTTATTGTGTTAATTCATAATAAATTCAAAGCTTCGTACAATATTTTTCCAAACAACTTTTAACTTAAAAATAACTTTAAAACTAAAAATAAATAAAGTAACCAAACAACTTTAACTTTTTTCTTAAAACCCTTAATTTTAACTTTGTTTTAAAGTAGTTTTTAGACTGTAAAAAAGTCAGACCAAACGATGCCTTATATTTATGCTTTTAATCAAAATCAAAAATTCACAAAAAACATCGTTCATCATTTTCAAGCGTTAGTGCAATAAAAAGAACGGAAAGACGAGCATGTGAGTGTCCGTCTTTTCGCTAGTATATATAAAAGTTCTTAACTTTCTTAGACAACTTTTTGGAGCCAAAAAATTTGTTGCAAATTTTCTTCCTAATTTTTGCTCTATCTTTATTTTTCATGAAAATTCGAATATTTAAATTGAATTTTAGTACATAAAATGCTAACACTTTAATTTACTTTAAACTCTTAAATATTAACGTATTGAAGTCTTAAACTATATTATCGTATATATAAAAGTTCTTAAGTCTCTTAGACAACTTTTTGGAGCCAAAAAAACTGTTGCAAATTTTCTTCCTAATTTTTTGCACTTTTTTTTTGTTTTTTTAAAAAATGATCTCATATCTTATATATATAAAAGTTCTTAAGTCTTCTAGACAACTTTTTGAAGTCAAAAAAGTTGTTGCAAATTTCCTTCATACTTTTTTTTTAGAAAATGATCTCATATGATCTTATATATATATATATATATATATATATAAATTCTTAACTTTCTTGGACAACTTTTTGGAGCCAAAAAATTGTTGAAAATTTCATTCATAATTTTTTGCTCTTTCTTTATGAAATTTCTGGCGCAGTAGGTCCTGATGTTGAATCTGATGTTCCAACACAGGAACAACAAGTAAAACAGAGTACAGTACGCAAAACAGAGTACAGTAGTTCATAAGCAAAATAACAGACATAAATAACAAACTGAAAGTAAAGATGCACAAGATATTTGTTAACCCAGTTCGGTGACAAACACACCTACATCTGGAGGCTACCAAGCCGGGAAGGAAATCCACTATGATAGTCCTAGTTCTAAGTTCTCAGCAAACTCCCAGTTTATAACTTATCACCTAACTACTACCCGTATTGATTTCAACCTAGGAACTCCTAGACCTGAAATCCCATCTCACTTCCCTCAGTCAATCACTGCCCTAGTGATATCAGACTCTAAAATCAAACAACGTAAGAGACACACTCCAAATACATAAACAGTCACTTTTGCTTAAAAACTTCAAGTGATTACAACTCAATAAAACAAACCAACTCTAAACAATAGAGTGGTATACAAAAACAGATCATACAGCTCACAGACTCAAAACCTAAGAATAATATCTCAATGATAACTTTTTGGTTGAGTTGATTTTCTTCAATAGAAGTGTCTTCTATTTATAGCCTTCAACAGCAACAAATACTTGAACCAAATGTTCTTCAAAGATATATTTCCAAAATACTTTAGAAACATATAGAAGCAAATATTCTTCAGAAATATATTTTCCAAAGATCTCTTTGAAAATATATTCACAAATAAAAATATCCAATCTTCAGAATATATCTTACGAAAATATTCTTCCTTCTAGAAACGCAGCTTGGAGAATTCTTCAATTAAATCTACAAAAAATCATGTGAGAAAATAAACAGCTCCAAGACACAAAAACAGAACGCAGAAAACCAGCTTCTGAAGGTACTTCTGAAGAACTCAGAAAACCAGCTTCTGACGGTACTTCTGAAGAAGTGCTTATGAAGGTCTGCGTCTGAAGGTTCTGCGTCTGAACATTTCAGCTTCTGAAGGTTGCTTCTGAACAGTGCTTCTGAAGTTCAGCTTCTGGAGACCCAGCTTCTGAAGACGCACATATTGAGATTTCAGCTTCTGAAGACGCACATATTGCTTGTATATTTGATTTTAGCAAACATGAAGCCAACAACCAAATATCCAACACTTTATTTTTCATGAAAATTCAAATATTTAAATTGAATTTTAGTACATAAGATGCTAACCCTTTAATTTACTTTAAACTCTTAAAGATTAACCTATTAAAGTCTTAAACTATATTATAAAAACTAAAAAAATTTAACATTATTGTTGTACATGTTGGGTTTTTGGGTTCACAAGTTTGAAATCATCAACCCGTTATCAAACCAAACTACTACGGGTTTGAATAGATGGGTTCGGGTTGGACTCAAACTTGAACGGATTGACTAAAATGTGGGTTGGTTTGGGTGAACAGGTTGAATGAGTCAACCGTACCCGCGAACACCCTTATCTATAACAATCTTATGGAATCAACAAGCCGATAACTTACATATCTTCTGTCAACAATCTTTGCCTTTTGCAACCAACAACTCATGCTCAATGACCACTTTCATTTTATACGGATAGGTCTACAAAAACTTTTTTTTTTAAGAAGCTAAACTTGCCACCGAAATCGACACCGAAAGAATCAAACTTGAGACCTTGAGAAGAGCACGCTCTAAGGCACCAAGCCAATACTACCGACCCAACCCAATTGGGTCAGGTCTCTAAAAGCTTAACGAATTATTATAAAATTTGTTCATGAGCATATCCACAGTGCTCATTCACTTGCTACTTCATATATTTATTTTATTTCATTTTTAGTTAACGATAATTTTATGTCAAAATTGATTTAAAGATGTGATAGATTAGTCTTTCTATTTTTATACATGATTATGCAATTTTACAAATATTAGTTGTTAATAAAGATCGTTAACTTCTCGTGCATCGTCCGGATCCAAGTAATAGTTTTATTTAAAAAAAAGAATATGCTACCATTTGTGAAAGAAAATACTACTATAAAATTGTGTTTTAGTCAACAAAAAAAAAGTATACGAGATTGTATTAATTATTATTTAGCGAGGGTGGGTCCAGGTGGTCGAAAAACCCAAAGCCCAAAGGAAAGGAAAGACGCCATTGACGAACGTCTGAATCTGAGAACAGACGCGTAATTCCTATCGGTGCAAAACGAAACGAAACGAAACAATCAAAGGATCATCACATAGGTACGCTCTCTCTCTCTCTCTCTCTCTCTCTCTCTCTCTCTCTCTCTGCATCCAAATCGAACGCATAATCCAAACTTCAATTCCACTCATTTTTCGAGTATTTCTCTTTTATTACTTTCATTTCCATTTTTTATTGATTACGATTATCATTCATATTAATTATTATCCAAGTTCCATTCTATTTTCAAATTTTACGATCTGTGACGAAGCTTTTTTGAAGCTTAACTAGGTACAATGATTTTGCAAAACCTACACTTTGTAGCTTCAACAAAATCACATTGCCATTGTGATTTTGTCCAATTTACTGTAATACCAAACATGTACCAAGACTTTTGCCTCATATTTATCTGATCATGTTAAATTGACCATGAATCTCGTCATTCAGTTGAGCTTTGCTCTTATTAGCTTTAACAATATATATATATATATATATATCTCAAGTTGCGTGCTGAATTCTTTTATAGCATTTTTTAAGTTAGATAAGTCAAGAATAGAATGGCATTTAGGATGTGTTTGGGTAAACATTTCAATTAAGCACTTATTGGATGATTACTTAGGCTCTGTTTGGATAAACAACTTAATTTGCAGCTTACATCATAAGCACATATGAGTAAGTATTTCTATTAATTAGGCCCAAATAAGGTGTTCACAATCAAATCCAAACACAACCTTAATTTGCTTATGTAGGCTACTTATTGAGTTGCTCGGTTTATTTTAATTATCTTTGGTGATATTCTTCCCTGGTTTTATTTTTCATGATATCAAGATTTATGTGCAAATCTGTTTTTTTTTAATCTCCTTGTTGCTTGCAGAATACGGCTGTTTAAGATTGTTTCAAAATTGTTCTCTTTGAGCATTGCAATGGTGGTGTAGAGAATATCTATCTATCCACAATTAGATGCCCAGAATTCAACAATGAAGCGTTACGTTTACATTGATGATGATGAAACATCTCATGAGTTTTACTGTGATAATCGGATATCAAATCGAAAATATACCGTATTGAACTTTCTTCCGAAAAATTTATGGGAACAGTTCAGGTAAACTCTCTGCTGATGCTGCTTAATATATACATTGCAAGTGTTGTTAAATAGTGGCGCTAATAGCATAGCGAATTTTGAACGAAATGCTATTGTCCCACAAAACGCTCTTTAGTACAAGATATTGTGAAATAGCGGATAGCGGAATTTGAACAAACCGCTATTTTCCGTGATCCGCAATTGACAACACCGCTTCAATGGTCTCCAGCATGACCTCATTTCCTGTCATCTATGATACTTAATAATAGAGGTTTGATTGCAAGGAGGGAAAATTCATTTTATCGGATCCTCTGTTTGGACATGCATCATATAGTTTACACTAGGGAAACAGAATTTTAAAGAGTGAATAAACATCAATGGAACTCATCTTAGATTCTAGTGATTCAGCCTTTTTTATATTGTCCAAGCTTCCTCAAGTGTTATGAATTATTCCCTCCGTTCCAAATTATAAATCCTTTTGACCATTTCACACAAATTAAGACAGGTAATTAATTTTATTTGAGAAAGATAAATTATAGGTTATTTTACAAAATTATCCTTCATTAATGGTATGAGAAGGATAAATTAAAGAATTGAAAAAAGAGAGAGTAATAAATAGTTAGGGGTATAATAGGAAAAGTAACATTGAATGCTTCATTGGTATTGTAAAGTGACTTATATTTTGGGACTAATTTTTTTCCCAAAGCGACTTACTACACACATTTTCCCTAAGGCAAAACATGCTTTTCCTGGGTGGGAAATTTGTGTGTCATATTTCTAATGAACTATAAAATATAAATATCCTTTAATCCATCTGATTTTCCCCCTCTTTTCAGCCGGTTCATGAATCAGTACTTTTTGCTGATAGCTTGCCTGCAGTTATGGCCTCTCATTACTCCAGTTAATCCTGCCAGTACATGGGGTCCACTTATCTTTATTTTTGCGGTCTCTGCATCAAAAGAGGCCTGGGATGACTACAATAGATATCTTTCAGACAAAAAGGCAAATGAGAAGGAAGTATGGGTTGTTAGGAAGGGAGTCAAGAAACTTGTAAGAAGCATATTTTACTTTCTTGAATATATTTTTGTTCTGTGTTTCTTAGCTTAGTCCAGGAAATATATTTTAGTTGAGGACAGAGCAACCCAGCAGTAAAACAAGTTAAAAAGGACTTAGCTTACAGCTTCTTGCAGTTGGTCATCATTTGAATAACTATCCTTCATTTTGTCTTTTTTATAAAGGAGCATGATCTGTTGATTTTTTATTTTTTTTAAAGATATTGTTACTCTTTCATTTTGATGTGATTTACTCTGACTTTAATCAAAATCCTTTGCATAAGTTATCTGTTAGGGTTTTTGAAATATAAGAAATTATTTATGGGTGTTTCCCTGTATCAATGTTGTAGGTAGTAAGATTTATGCGAGTTTCTCATTTTAAACGATAAATGTGTTCCGTTTTATGTAAATCTAATTTGTTTTTGGGGTTGTTTCATTGATGGTGTTGCAGATTCAAGCCCAGGATATTTATGTGGGTAATATAGTATGGCTACGTGAAAATGATGAAGTTCCTTGTGACCTTGTTTTGGTTGGCACGTCTGATCCCCAAGGAGTTTGCTATGTAGAGGTAATTAAGTCATGAATCATGCTAAAACTGGTCCTCTGCCTGTGTGTGGCATTGCAGCAAACACAGTTCCATTATCATCCCTTTTTCTTATTTCCTCTTTTTGGGGAAACAGCAACACAATTCATTACGTACATTTCAAGAACCTTATGACATGGCATTATGTTCAGACTTCTGCACTGGATGGTGAAACTGATCTTAAGACGCGGGTCATACCTCCTGCTTGCATGGGAATCGATGATGAACTATTACACAAAATCAAGGCAAGATTTTATCTGTAGTGTAGCTATAGTTTGTAGAATTGTTTGAAGTTTACTGTCAATAGTAATTATGTAGGCAAACTTATTACTTACTCTCATTCTTTGTGTGTTTGCATGTGTCTAGGGTGTAATTGAGTGTCCCAGTCCAGATAACGACGTCAGAAGATTTGATGCAAACATGCGTTTGTACCCCCCATTTATTGATAACGATGTATGCCCTTTAACCATTAAAAACACAATTCTTCAGTCATGTTACTTGAGAAATACTGAGTGGGCATGTGGAGTTGCGATCTATACAGGCAAGTCCATGTATAACAACACATTAAACTCTTAGAGCCATATACTTAATCAGAAAATTTGAATTTTATATCTGATATGTTAATTTGTTCAGGTAACGAAACCAAATTGGGCATGAGTAGGGGTATCGCAGAACCAAAGCTCACTGCTATGGATGCTATGATCGACAAATTGACTGGTGCTATATTCATATTCCAAATTGTTGTTGTTATGGTTCTTGGTATAGCGGGCAATGTTTGGAAGGACACGGAAGCAAGGAAAGTATGTCACGATTTGGAACTTAGTTTCTTATGCACTTTATAATTGAGTCAAATCCTATGCCAGTTAGAAGTTTTTGCGTTGTTTTTGTGGTCTTTTTATTGCTATATTAACCAAGTGATTGAGCTCAAGTGGTTAATGAGCTCCACCCAAGGATGAATCATGCGGGAGAACCCGAGTTCGATACTTGGGCCCCTTCCCCTTAGGAGCCAGAGGGTTAACACCAAAAAAAAATAGTCCTTTCATTTAGTTGTGCTTCCATGGAGGGAGGGACCATCCTTTGCAATTTTTATTTTTGTTTCTAGTAAGACTAGGTTGGTTTGTTTGTTTTTTACTTCCTTTCTGTTTCATGTGGACTACTCCCTTGAGTTTTACACGGTTATTAAGGAAATGGTTAGTAGTGTTGATTTTAATGGTAAAATGTGTTTTATTTACTAAAATACTCATACTAATTATAGTTAGTCAAGTAGTTATATGATTAAAATGTAATAAATAAGGGTATGTTTGGGGAAACGAATAATAAATGTTGTATTGGTATTATAAAAGGGACAAATAATACGAGACAACGAAAAATAGTAAATAGGACACCTAATTTGAGAAGGATGAAGAAGTATTTGCTAAATCGTAAATTGTATTTATTTTAGGATATAACTCATAATCCTTTGCATCATTTTGCTATTGTATTCTTCAAGGATTTTTTCCGCATTTTACGTATGTTTAAACTTTTGCCATGTTTCAATGCCTTTTCAGTGATTGTTCTCTTGAAGTTCCCATGTTTTGAAATGTTATGTTTTAGGTTGGACCCTAATTTTTGTTTGTTTTTGTTCAAGCAATGGTATGTTCTTTACCCTCATGAAGGCCCTTGGTATGAATTATTGGTAATCCCTTTGCGGTTCGAGCTTCTTTGTTCCATCATGATACCCATTTCAATTAAGGTGAGCTAGTGCTATATGTTTTGGCATTCCATTCCATTATATATATAATTCAACATGTTTTTCATTTATATTCTCATTTTAAAAACAACCATAATAAAAAATTGAGCGATAGTGGTAATCTTTTGCAGGAAGAACATTGATGACCTTATGTACTTAGCGAAAGGATGCCATTAAAACTAATTAATTATCTTATAGTGCTAATACCAGTTATTAATTAATTTTTGATTAAATTTGACTATATCTAAGATTGATACAGACAACTGTTCCATCTCTGGCAGGTATCTCTGGATTTAGTGAAGAGCTTGTATGCAAAGTTTATTGACTGGGACCATAAAATGATTGACCTAGAGACTAGCATTCCATCACATGCAACAAAGTGAGTGGTTGGTGTATCCTGATTACTAATTACTTTGATGAAATAGAACTTTAACGCATTTGTTTATGAATCATGTTTGTCATATGTGACAGTACAGCGATAAGCGAGGACCTTGGACAAGTTGAGTACATTTTGACGGACAAAACAGGCACCCTGACTGAGAATAAAATGATATTTAGAAGATGTTGTATTAGTGGTATTTCCTATGGAAATGAGAATGGAGATGCATTGAAAGGTATGATTGGTTGGTGAAACTCTTCATTTGTGTTGTTGTCATGTAGTAATTTTATCAGAACCCTTTTCTTAACTGCACAGTGTGCTTAAATTGACGGCAAATTCACATCCGGATACCAATTTTGTAGCTTGATATGTTGAAAATTTCCTAAATAACAGAGTTGGTTTCTCGTGCTGAGCGTGTTCTGTATCATATCTTAGGCACATTGATCTTGCGATCTTAATGATCTCAGAAATTCAATACAAATTGTGAATTTGTGATGTTTCCATGTATAAAAGGGTGCAGTTGCGTTCTAAATAAATTGAAATTGAAAGGAAATGCTTAAGCTTACACGGTTACGCACCAATGCACTTGATACTTATTTGGTTCTGGTATATAACATAATTGTGTTTGATGGACTTCCTCAAAACCTTAATTAGCTGAGCTTGCTCTCACACTTAAGGTATTTCGAAGGGCTCTGGCATTACCAGGTCCAAATGTTTCCTTAATTCACCGGTCTTATCTTAGTTTTCTTATTTAAGACCTGTATTTAACTGAAGTACAGTATTGGGTTTCTCAACTAATAGGCGTTAGTATCCTCGGACATGATCAAGATGGAACACTAGTTTTTATAGAAATAAATCTATAGTACATGAACTGAATGTAGTATGGTGAAGAGTATAATTAATATATTGTTCCTTTCTTCACCTTCCACTACTTATGCATGCACCCATTGACGTTTTTCTTTGATCACTGAATGTTGTATGATGATATTTGTTTTGGTTTGCAAGTTTAAGTTTTCCTGCCTTATTAATTACATCCTGTGATATGCAGATGTAGAGCTTCTTAATGCTGTTTCCGGTGGTTCTTCTGATGTTGTAAGATTTCTCACAGTTATGGCGATATGTAATACTGTCATACCTACACGGAGGTGATTCTGCTTTCATCTTTGCTAGGTCCCAGATATGAAAGCTGTTAAAATCAACATATTTCTGAATTAAAACATTTTTATTAAATCTCGAGAATAATGGTTTAAATTTATACTTGTTTCTTGTACTGTTGTACATAGCAAAACTGGAGATATCTTGTATAAAGCACAGTCTCAGGATGAAGATGCTCTTGTTCAAGCTGCTGCTCAGCTGCATATGGTTTTCTTCAATAAGAGTGGAAACATACTTGGTACATTTTATTTGCTATTTGTTTTGGAAGCATGGCTAATTAGTTGGCTACGTAGGCTCATATAATCATGTTCTTTAATATTTCAGAAGTCAAGTTCAACACTTCTATACTTCAGTATGAAGTCCTGGAAACCTTAGAGTTCACCTCTGATAGGAAACGAATGTCAGTAGTGTTGAAAGATTGCCAAAATGGGAAGATCCTTCTCCTGTCAAAAGGAGCAGACGAGGCTATTCTTCCATATGCTCGTGCTGGTTAGATTATTTGTTCTTTTACTTATTTGTATTTTAACACAACCAAATATTATTTATAGGGTTTTTCTTTCACGACTGTTTGCAAGTACCTTACCCTCCAATATACTTTTTGATGAATTGGATGGCTTCAAAACTGACTTAACTGATCTTGAGGCTTGGATTCTGCCTCAAATTGGTAAATTTTTAAAGTGCCCATTCTACAGGCCGACAAAAAATCTTGTGTTAAATGAAACCCAAAACTAAGTCTGTGATTTGGACTTCCAATCACTGGGTTAGGAACCTAAGAATTGAATCAAAAGGAAATAAAGAACACTTTTATTGATAAAATAAGGAAGAATTGAAGAGAAAATTCTTCTCCAAGGGTTTTCCCCTCTACATTAGAGCCACTGCTCTATTCACGAAATTACAAATCTCAATAATCCCTCTATCCTTCTATTCTCCTATTTATACATGCTACTCTATAACTAATCAATTAACTAAATCCTCTTTATCTCATATCATAACAAACTAACTCCACTTTATCTTATATCCTAACAAACTAGCTCCTTATCTCATATCCTAACAAACTAACTCCTTATCTCATATCCTTACAAAGTAACTCCTCCATGTATTATACTAACTCCTTATCCTTTATCCTATACCTTAACAGTCTGTCTATCGATCTATTCTATACTACACGTGCACGCGCGCACACACATACACACAGTTTGTAAATAACTATGCCCAACATACTCTACCTCTATGATTATATATTTTACATAATAATGCACTGCAAACAGCACCACCAAAAGAAGTTGAAAAAGCAAATCTGGTGCAACCAATTAGGGTCAAATCATTACAATGGGTTTTTTCATGAAAAATTGCTTTGATCAGTTGGGATTTTCTCCAAACTTATTTGGTAAATTTGGCTGATAAAAGTTCCAAAACTAAACTGAAACAACTGATGGACTACCCAGAATGTGATTACTCTGATGCCTGCATTTGATGAGCAGTTATTTAGTTGTATGATTGACATCATAACTTACTACAGGGCAGCAAACCCGGCATTTCATTGAAGCTACGGAGCAATATGCTCACTTGGGATTACGCACACTATGTTTGGCGTGGCGTGAGTTAAAGAAAGATGAATATCAAGATTGGTCTTTGATGTTTAAAGAAGCTAGTAGCACTTTGGTTGATAGAGAGGTAAAGGGCACACTTTTTACTGATTTTATATAATGTACAAGAACTTGCCTTCTCAGTTTAATATGCTTCACAGTGGAGAGTAGCTGAGGTCTGCCAAAGAGTAGAACATGACTTAGAAATTCTTGGCGTTACAGCAATAGAGGATCGTTTACAGGTGAATACGCTGATAGCAATCTATTTTAGATAGTTCTTACCTAGTGAGAAACGGCTTGACTGTCGTTGTTGGTTGTTGTAATCTGATTTAAGATAGTATTTTTAAAATCCTCCAATTTTACTGAACTTCCCTCTATTTTAGATAGTTAGAGGGATTAAAGGGAGAATAAATTAAAAGGACTTCCCTTGTGTGTTTATGTGATGAATGACCATTCATTCTTTTTTATTTGATATCTTCCAGGATGGAGTTCCTGAAACAATAGAAACATTAAGGAAAGCTGGAATAAATTTTTGGATGCTAACTGGGGACAAGCAGAATACTGCAATACAAATTGCCCTGTCATGTAATTTTATTTCCCCAGGTAGTGCTTATTTGAGATCATGCAAATTATTGTAGTTTTATTCTATGTCGTGTAAATAGTACCCTTATTGTGTTTTTGTCTGTTCAAATAATTAAGCTACATAAAGAGCCTCAATATGATCCATGGTTGCCCTACCATTCTCTTTGTTCATGTAGAAACAGACGGACTTATCTGTGTGTTTACATGACAGATCTCTTCTTTATGTCATTTATTTGAGTAAAAGTGTACAAGTGGTAAAGCTGTCCAATTCCTCAACTGTACTGATGGCAGGGGTGGAGCTAAATTTTTTAATTGGGGTAGCCAAAGAGAATGAATAGCATATATGAAAGGATTAATTTAAAATTTGTTTTCAAAATCAAATTACATATAAATGAAAAAGTCTGTGATGTAAGCAGATTTGCAGGGTGATATAGCCCCCCTCAAAGAACAATTGGCCTCTCTGTAACTGATATGGAACTTGACATAGTTCCTTTGATTGATTACAAAAAGACTCATAATAAATGTTTTCACCGCTTTTCTTTATTCACCCTACCCTTTTACACCTATTGGATGTGTGTTTTTCACTTCTTGTCAGTCATCCTTATTTGTTTGTTTATTATTCCGAGGGGTGATTTAATATTCAAAAATCAACTAAATTTTGAGACTTTTCTTATTTTTCCGGGTCCAAACCTGGTTAAAAAATTGAGGTGTGAGTATTGAAATTTTGAAGGATTAGGATATGAAACATGTGAGGTATGCTGTACTGAGCATCATAAAACAGTTTTTGTATCTGTGTGAATTGAACTCCAAGTGTCCAACTCATAGCCAGGGAAAGCATACATCTATACCCTTCATTCAAACTATATCTAAGAACACTTGGATAATTGGAAATACATAAAAGCTTAATAATATAAAATATCTAGAAAACATTATTTGTGTTGAAAATATCTAAAATCCTATCATAAATTGAAGTTTCTGGTCACAGCTAGGGCTATCAACATAGATCAACCCAATAGGTTCAACTTTACTTTACCTAACTTCTGTGCCTGTAGTCCCATTTTTGAAAAGCTTGGATATGTGAGGATGTTCACAATTCGCTTTAATTTTTATTGTTCAATTAGTGTTGTGCATCCTTCTTTAGAAGGTTTTTAATTTATGATGGTAATACTTAAGAACCTTTTTCAATTTCCTCCCTACTCAATTCATAGAACCAAAGGGACAACTTCTACTAATTGATGGAAAAACAGAGGATGAGGTTTGCAGAAGTTTAGAGAGAGTGCTTCATACAATGCGGATAACTACCTCAGAACCCAAGGTATGCTTACTGACTATCAACTTAAATCCAGTGATTGGGAAGCTTCACTTTTTTGATGTTCTTTTTCTGGTTTTTAATTTGGTGGTATCTTTTGGACTTTGGAGGATATCATTATTATTTGCTTGTGGTGCTTTTTGTCTTACTTTTATTTGCTTTTTTCCCTAATAATAAAATCTAGTGATAAGCTGCTTGTATTGTATGAATACATTGGATATTAAACGAGTATAATACGGATCAAGATGAAGGTTTTGAAGTTAATATTTTCATTGTTTTGCTCCGTCAAACAGGACGTGGCTTTTGTTGTTGATGGATGGGCTCTTGAGATTGCACTTAAGCATTACCGTAAAGCTTTTACTGAGCTGGCAGTATTGTCAAGGACTGCTATATGCTGCCGTGTGACGCCATCACAAAAAGCACAGGTGTTTTTTTTACAACAGTATTTGTGTATAAAATTATGTTGCCTTGTCTTGTTTTAAGAAGTTATGGTTTACATTCATTTTCTTGGTTTCTCTTCTCCTTTTTATATTCTTCAAAAAAAACTTTTTAGAAGACGATGGACAAGATAAGACCAAATATCTTGTGCTTTCCTCTTAGTGGAACATAATACTGCTGTTGTATTTTTTCTGCTAATTTATCAGAAAATTATGGCACTGGTGTGACTTGTATACCACTACTTGCTGCAGCTTGTACAGATCTTAAAATCATGTGACTATAGAACATTGGCAATTGGTGATGGAGGGAATGATGTAAGGATGATACAACAAGCAGATATTGGTGTGGGCATCAGTGGCAGAGAAGGATTGCAGGCAGCAAGAGCAGCTGATTACAGCATCGGAAGTATGACTTTGTATAACTTTCTCCTTTGAGGCGATGATCTGTATTCTAGGTTTTAAAGAGTTTTCCACATATCTTTTTCTTTTCTCCTGTTTAAAATTTATACTACGTTTTTCTTAGCAACCATAATTTGATTCAACACTCTTTTGAAGGTTTATATTTTTCTGTGGTTGGAAATATGAGGCAGATTGGTGGTTTCTCGTTCTTGTTTTATCTACATGACTACAGGATTTCACGTATGATTCTTTTGTTAATATGCAGAGTTTAGATTCCTGAAGAGATTAATTCTGGTCCATGGCCGGTATTCGTACAACCGCACAGCATTTCTTTCGCAGTATTCATTCTACAAGTCCTTATTGATATGCTTCATCCAAATCTTGTGAGTTTTCTACCAACAATGGTCTTCCTTTTTCTTTTCTTCATTAAGCAGGAAACTATTTTGAACATAGATGCCTATAGAAAAACATTTTGAATGTTATTTCAGTTGTGTTAAGAGTACAAGCACTAATGTCAAAAAATCTAAAAATACATATTTACAACAATGCCCTTGCAAGTAATGTGGGGTAACTGTTTACGAAGTACACAGAAACCCCCACAAGTGGCCCAGAAAAAAAAGGAAACATTGACTGTGTTATTTTTCTTTTCACTTTATTCTTTAGTGGTTATTGTTAATGATTATGATGTTGCAATGCAAGAGGACACTTCAATTTCTTTCTATTCTCAAATTTTTAAGCTTCTGACAAGTTATTCCATTTCAGTTTTTCATTTATTTCAGGTGTGTCTGGAACCAGCCTCTTCAATTCGGTTAGCTTGATGGCTTATAATGTTTTCTATACTAGTGTTCCTGTTCTAGTCAGTGTGCTTGACAAAGATCTTAGTGAGGAAACTGTGCTCCAGCATCCTCAAATTTTATTCTACTGCCAAGCGGGAAGGTTTACCATTTTTGCTGCTATTTGCCTAGCTTTTTAAATACTACCAAGCCTTCTCATTTTTCACAGAATTTCCAGTTCAGTACGACTGAATTTTTTTTCTTTTTTAAATATTGATAGCTGAGTTTTTATGACTGAACAATAAAAAATTATTACAGCTGAAGATCCTTTTTAAGAAACCAACATGTAAAAATGTTATTTAACTTGCACTGAATAACAACTTCATTGGTGAACATCAAACTAACTTTCAATATTGGAACAGGCTTCTAAATCCTAGTACATTTGCTGGATGGTTTGGGAGATCCCTCTTTCATGTAAGTGTTGTTCATGAGCATATTTATATGTTGATGGTAACCAATATTTATAAATTACTGATTTGTAGGAAGCTTATCATCTTGAGCTGTAATGTGTTCCATGAAAAATAGAAATAGTTCTGCTCTAAATCTATTATTTGATTACAGAAACATTTTATGCCTGTATAGGTCCTCATTGTTATTGATTGTCATTTGCAGGCAATAGTTGTATTTATAATAAGCATACATTCATACGCCTACGATAAGAGTGAAATGGAGGAGGTTTCAATGGTTGCACTTTCTGGTTGTATATGGTTGCAGGCTTTTGTAATAACAATGGAGACCAAGTAAGCTTTAATATCAGTAAAGCTTCTGACCATACAACATCACTTTGATTTTCAACTTTAGATGCTTTTCTGTTCTTATGAATTAAAAGAACTAGCTTGGTTTTTTTACACTTCCTCCCCTCCCCTGATTTCCCTCTAATTTTTAAAATTACACTCCTTACTGGAGAAATGAATATTTATCACAGTTTTGCCCATCTTAATATAAGATATTTTCCTCTTTGTAACTCTCAGCATCATGTGTAACATAGTTTTGAACTCATACTATTGACGTTGGGACTTCGAAAAATAAAATACAGAATTTAGGTGAACGTCTAATACTGATAGTAGTAAGGGTATTTATAACTTAATTTCATTTTTTTAAGTCCTAAAATCAATAACAGGATATTCAAAATTAGCCATTGGTAACGCTAGAAGTTGTAGAGAAAAGAAAAATTACCCAAGAGGCTAGTTCTTATCTGCTTCCATACCCTAAGATGTTTGTTTATATTTAAATAGATTAAAGGAAACACTTTTTATCTTTCAAGTGAGGGGAGTGTAGTTTTTAAAATTTCAGAGTGGTGTAATTTTAAAAATTTGAGGGGAGAGGTAGTGTAATTCAGGCATCTCAAGATAGGGAAGTATAATTTTCTTTTTTTTTTTTTGGTTGCAAATGTAGTTTAATTGGTAAGGCAGCGGGGAAAAGATCATATAGTTTTTAAGTACTTGTTAGTTGCTTCAATCTGTTGGAAAAATTTATTTATATTGTTTGATTGTCTGACCTATGTTTGATGCCTGCAGTTCCTTTACAATATTGCAACATCTTGCAATATGGGGTAACTTGGCTGGCTTTTATGTCATCAACTGGATCTTTAGTGCTCTTCCTTCGTCAGGGATGTATACAATTATGTTCCGGTTGTGTCGACAACCATCATATTGGATAACAATTTTTGTAAGTACCTCAGTTCATCTTTTGCCATCAATGGAATGATCTTCACTCTCATTTTAACCGCTCTCTCTTCCCTTTCTCCCTTCATGAAGGACGCATACAATGATTTTGTTGTTTTTTCTATTTCCTTTATTTTATGTAAACAAAAGCAAAGGGAAAATATAGTGACATTTTTGTTATTATCAATAAAAATATAACAACTGAAAATGCAAACAACAAACATACCAAACATAATCCTCATTATTTCTCCTTTCCTTTGTTAACGCATGAGATTTCAAAATAAATCTCGTACAAAATCTTATACTTAATACCATATTCATCAGAGTTCCTTTTTTTTGAAAAAGAAATCAAATATTGTTTTTTTGCCTTTATGAATAAATTAACATAGATCATGGCCATAGTGAGAAGCCAAGTTCATGCACATATCCTTTTGGCTAAGCATCTTATTTATTCATTGCATTGGTTATGTTTTGATGAGAACTATAATTCCATACAGCTCATGACTGCAGCCGGGATGGGTCCAATTCTAGCCATCAAGTACTTTAGATATACATATAAGTCGAGCAAAATCAATTTACTTCAGCAGGCTGAACGCCTAGGGGGACCAATTTTGTCTCTTGCCACCATTGAGCCTCAGCTCAGATCTATGGAGAAAGATGTTTCTACCTTGTCAATAGCACAACCCAAAAACAGAAATCCTGTATTTGAACCTCTACTATCAGATTCTCCTAATTCCACGAGAAGATCTTTTGGAGCAGGAACACCATTTGATTTTTTTCAACCACAGTCAAGATTATCACTGTCTAACAACTACACAAGAAATAGCAAGGACCAGTAAAATCAACAAGCAGTTGGAAGAGCACCATATGCTGCAGCTTAATTTGTATATCCCTTTCTGATAGAAACTAACGAAGTACATTGTCAGTTCCTTGTATACTGATATTATTTTTGTAAATTGTCTCCTCTAAAGTGCCATTATATAAGTGCTGACATAATGTTAAAAGGAAATAAATGCTTATCAGTCCATAAATTATTATCTGTTTCAGGCTCCAATGAATAGGTAAAACTTTTCCTTTTCTATCTGTGTAAAATGAAATTATCTATGGAAAGGTTAATAATACAACCTTTAGCCTTTCAATTTCAACGGTGAAAATGCTATGCGCAACCCATGGTAATTCGTGCTGAGATGTAACAATCTGCAAATGTAGAGTTAATTTACTGACCATTTGAATGCTGCCATGGTAAAGGAGAACCTAATCCACAAGGACCATGTCCTCTTCAGCTGCATATTGCATGAAATATCCACATGTCACGGCAAGACTTGAAAGTCTGTCGGTAGTTGTGTAAGCATTCTGCATATGCATGCATATGCATAAATTAGCCTATCACCAAAATTTCATTCACAGGTGCCAGCAGTACACCTCATTCACGGGCAAAGAATGTCACAAGCATGAGTACCTATGGGTTCAATGTCCCACATAAGTTATTATTGATTATTAATAGTAGGAAAATCTTAACAAGTTAAAGAAACTAATAATTATAGTTTTTTTTTTTTTTTAATAAAAACTTGTTTATTTTGGGAACTGTTTAACATTTTCCATATATTTTTCTTAAAATTTGTTTAGTTGCCTAAGTGTAAAAAATGTTGTTTTAAGTACAATTTTTTTTTGTTTCTTTAACAAATATCTCATGAGTACTAGTTACCAGTAAGAATCCTCTCCACTCTAGTTAGCATTATCTTTAGTAACATTAGTTTTTGGCAGATGAAAATAAGTGACAGTGAAGGTGAGGGCAGACTTAAACACTACAGTCGATTATTTTTGCATTGAGTTGTTTCCCCATTGCACACCACTACTCCCAAGATAACCCTATAATTAATCCCCTACTGCCCTAGTTGGCTAGCTGTCCTTTTAAGGAAGGATAGTAAGTTACCAACAGTCCAACACGCATCAGTTCAATCATAGACCTATGCATTTAGGATTTGTAAATAGGCTAAAATATGCTTTTAGTCCCTGTAAATATGGCTTGTTTTGCTTTTGGTCCTCGGTAAATTTTTTTTTTTTAAAAACACCCTTGCAAAATTTTCTGTCTTTTAAAAAAGTCCCTGGGCCCACTTCAGTGATGATTTGGCATGGTTTTTGCCACGTGGCAGTTGCTGACTATGCAACTTTTGCCACGTGGCGATGACATGGCATGTCACATAATTAAAAATTAAAAAAATCATTTTAAAAATAAAAAACAATTTAAAAATTCTTTTCGAAATTAAAAATTAGAAATAAAAAATCAGAAAAATATATTTAAAAATTTTAAAAACTGAAAATAAATTTCCAAAAAATTTCAGATTATTTTATTTTCAAAAATTAAAATTATATAATTTGATAATTTGGGAAAAAACCCTAAACAGTAAAAAAAAACAATTAAAAATCCTTAAAATAATTTTTTGAAATTAAAAATCTGAAAATAAATTTAAAAATATAAAAATCTGGAATTTTCGAAAAAAAAAATTGAAAAAAAAAATCTGAATAAATTATCTAAAATTAAAATTAAAAATTTTGAAAAAAAATCTGAAAATTATATATTCCAAAATTTCCGAAAATTATTGATTTTCAGATTATATAATTTTTTTAAAAATTAATTTTCATATTTTAATTTTCAAATATTTATATTCAGATTTTAAAAAATTATATAATTTTCGATTTTTTTTTCATATTTCAAAAATTTAGTTTTTTTTAAAGTAATATATAATCAGAAAATTTTTTGAACTTTTTTTCTGATTTTTTTATTTTTTTTAATTTTATTTTCATATTTTTTAATTTTTAAAATTAATTTTCAGAATTTTAATTTTTTTTTAAAAATTAATATTATGTGGCATGCCACGTCATCGCCACGTGGCAAAAGTTGCACAGTCAGCAACTGCCACGTGGCAAAAACCATGCCAAATCATCACTGAAGTGGGCCCAGGGACTTTTTTAAAAGACAGAAAATTTTGCAAGGGTGTTTTTAAAATTTTTTTTTTACCGAGGACCAAAAGCAAAACGAGCCCTATTTGCAGGGACTAAAAGCATATTTTAGCCTTGTAAATACAAGATCTTCGTCTGATAGAATTCATAAGTGGTATTGTTGGACCCTTTTGGCTTAAATACATGCTTTTCACCCCACTCATCATTTCTGACTTCGGGGTCTCCTGAGGATATCATAAATGTTTACTTATCTTTTTGTACATTTTACCTTGAGTATCAGACAAATGTTAGATTGGAGAAGTGTCTAATGTTATCTATAGTGTATACTATATTTGAAAATCGCCTAAAATTTTGAAACACTGCTAAGACAATCGTGATCAATGTTGTTAATTTGATAAAAACAAACAATAACAAATACAGTATAAGTTGAGTTTTGAGGTATTAATGTTTTTTTTTTCCTCTTTCAAATTGACATTAATTCGGCCACTACCACAATTGTGAGAACAAATTATACTATGAGATTACGCTATGTTAAAAGTTTTGAATGACTTTCAAACATAGTCCAATGTGATCATATGTGAAACTTCACTAAAAACCACCTCAAAATTATGGTGTCATTTTAAGATATACCTATCTTTTGTCCAACCGAGGGACCATGAGGGACCACCACATGCACAGGCCGATATGGATCTATCTTAACACTATCAAACAAAACAACTGCTACCCTAGACTGTCTTCTAAAGTACAAGAAAGAACGATAACAACAAACTTGAAAATATTCTTCAACAAATTTTACTTCTTTTATTTTTCAATTGTGTAAATTAGACTTGAATTGAATGAGTTACGATTTTTTTTTTTTGAATGGCGAATAATTTGAGTGTATTAGTGGGTTAAATTATACAGTGCATTAATTTTTTATGTATGGGGGAGGCCATAACACTTGCTTGCCTCTCCTCTGGACGCATCCTTACTGAAAAATCGTATAAAGCTTCACCGATGTTTGACATCGGTTTCTAAAGTAAAAAATAATATAAAAAACTCATCGTTATTTTTATTGTAAAGTTTGAGAGAGTAAGTTGGTCGACGACAATTTAACAAAAAGAGAAAAATAAGTAGGCATGCTTTCGAAATTCAACTCATTTGTTGCCTTTTTTTTGTTGAAATCGACACCGACGACAAACAAATATCTCAATTGTAAAAACAAAGATAATGATAAGCTTCTACTTTTAAAAGACGACATTATTGATAATATTTTGTATAATTTTTAGATACGACTTACCTTAAACCGCTTATCCAGATAATGCACGATAGAATTTGTCTATAATCTATCTATTAGACCAAACTCTTCAAAAAGATAAACCCTCTTTTCCCCCTTACCCGGTTGAAAATATGAGTGGCGGTTGAAAATGAGTCGACAACATATGTATTTTTTTTTGAAGGAGACAACATATACACTTATATTTATTAAAAAAACATATATACTTATACAATTATACTCTTTTAAATTTACAAATTATTTGTAACCAATAAAAAATTTACAAATTATTTTCAATATGAAATATAATATATTATTATAGATACTATGTTTACAGGCATCTATCTATTAAATTATATAGTTGATGTATATAATTTTTTTTTTGGACAAAAAACAAACTTAATGTATATAAGTATATAATATATAACATATGTCGATTTAAATTCAGCAAAAATGATCAGATCCTATATTAAATTCGAAATAAATCATGTGATGGCGACTAACTTATCATCCCTAAGGTTTTTCTTGTTAAAATATTTCAGTTGGTGAAATGAAATAACTTTGTGAACATATATATACATTCGACCGAATATACATTATACTTTCAAGTTTCAACTGATACATACAGGTTTCTTTTTCCTATTTCTTTTTTGACAATATCGTAGAGATCAGCTAGAATGGAGTTGTTGTCAAAAAAAAAAAAAACTAGAGTGGAGTTGTTCACCAAAAAGTATGCTGTTTTGATTGGAAAAAATTTATGCAACAATTATACATTTTGATGAAGAAGAAAAAAATGTGTGCGCGCGCTATTTTGATAATATTGAAATGACCCCCCCAATAAAAAAAACATTATTTTTGTTTCTTCAAGGCGTAACAAATGAACAAATATTACTACCTCTGTTCATATATAGTTTATGTAATCAATTTCGTCCCTATATGTAATACCTTGTTGCTTTAAATGTTAGTTTTTTTAGACGTATTAGAATACAGAAATTATTTAATAAATTAATATTTTCATTTCGTTTAATTCTTTTTTCAATTAAACATTGATCCTGTTGGAACTACGATGATTTGTCTGAGGGTTGAAATTTGTTGCATAGAGAGGGGAGTTCGTCATTCGTCCATCGCAGTCTGTTATGGGTTTTTCTTCATCGAAAGGGGATTGTGTACCTGCACGTGCTCTCGTGCTCAAATCAGTGAGAGGTTAAGGGGAGTGAGACAATTATATGGGCAAACAGAGATGTAGCTGACCCAATGCTAGTTGTGCTCTTGTATTTATAGAGAATAAGTAAAATTTTGGACTTCAACATTAGATATGGACTGGACAGTCCAGATCGATATGTTCAGACCGCTATTCAGCGGGATTTAAGGCGCATCACTCACTCTTCATCAGGTCTCGATTGGACTTGGGTCGAATCCAGATTGAGACTTAGCTTAGTCCGAAACAAAATTAAAGTCAGTTGATTTAATCTTTGTTGATACAATATTAAATTTAAGTAAAAATTTATTATACTTAGTTGAAAAAATAATAGATGTGAGACCTTTATATAAGTAGAAGTTTTATATTTAGGAGGCTTAAAACGATTACTTTGTTAGCCTTACTCTTGAGTCGATCCTTAAATAATTAAGCCTCACTCTTAAGTAGGACCTCATTGCCAATCATTATGATTATTGCCTTAATTTTTTAAAACCACTCTCAAAATAAAACTTATCAACGGATTTTCGAATTTGGATTGTGTAAAACAATCCTAAAAGTAATTTTATGAACATTTTAATAAACAAATATACAAAAGTAAAAGTAAACTAAGCTCACAAAATTTATTGGATAACAAATTTATTCTATCTTTGATCTTGTATGTTTACAAGTGAATAGAAAAGTTTCCGTTTGTTAGGAGCATACCTATAAGAATGGACGAGCTTAAGCTTAATCTAGAGATGTTTATATTTAAGTGTGAGTAAGAGTTTTATGATGGATAGAAAAATGAACATTAAATAACATATAAGTGAGAGAATTTATATATCTAATGTCTTAATATTAATTAAGTCAAGACAAGATGTGATTTGCAACTCATTTATGTGATATTGTTCTTAGCACAATATAACGATATCTAGTGAGTCATGGCCCAACAATTTTATCGCATGCTTATCCAGCAAATTATTTATTTATTTACGTTTATATTATGGAGTTTTTTTTTTGAAGGACGTTTATATTATGGAGTTATGAATGAGAATTTGTAGGATAACTTCAATCAATATACTAAGTCAAGGAAGAGAAACGGATAAAAAACGAAAAGATAAAGCAAAAGAAATGCAATGTATCAAAGTACATTGCATGGACACCTTTGTGTATTCTATACATAAATAAATATATATACACATTCTATATATCGTGATCTAGAATTTTCATGTCACCCATAATAGTCACCCAAACCAAAAGGACACGGATATTGTTGAATTGAGAGCTTGTAATCGAATTACACATAGCCAAAACATTAGGCCCCAATGAATTAACAAACTGCCACATACCCTCTTTTGCATGTTACTATCAAATGCTACTTAGCCACGCACCCCCCTTACCACCCCTTATTCCCATCCTTGTCACCATTTTATTTTCTCTTTCTCAACTCACACTCCAATTCATTCTCTTCTCCCTATATAATAACTTTCTTACCCCTTCTTTCCATTCATAACATCAACACACGTCACACTCTCTCTTGATATTTCTTCTATACTTCTCATCTCATTTCTCATACTCTTGTTATTTGCACCGCCCCCTTTTATTTTTCTCATCCCATTTCACAATGACAACAATTTGTGAACAACAACAACACAAGTTTCATTCTTCTTACCAACCTCTCTCTCCCAAAAAATCCCTTAGAGACATTGACATCCCTCCAAGAAAGCTCCTCACCCGCCGCAACACCACCACAGCCGTCGACATCTTCTCCGACGACACCATCCTCCAAAAATTCCTCCCACACAATGACTCTGACTCTGATTCCGACGATCCTTACTCTTCTGACCATTTTCGCATGTACGAATTCAAAGTCCGCCGGTGCACTCGTAGCCGGAGCCACGACTGGACTGACTGTCCATTTGCACACCCCGGTGAAAAAGCTCGCCGCCGTGATCCACGGCGGTTTCATTACTCAGGGACAGTTTGCCCTGAGTATCCTGAGTATCGTCGCGGTGGCTGTAACCGCGGCGATACTTGTGAATTTGCTCATGGCGTTTTTGAATGCTGGCTCCATCCTGCTAGATACAGAACTGAAGCATGCAAAGATGGTAAAAACTGTAAGAGAAAAGTTTGTTTCTTTGCACACACTCCTCGTCAATTAAGAATCCTTCCAGTTACATCATCTTCTCCCTCTTCTAGTGAACATTTTTTATGCAATAAGAAAAATAACAAGCTTTTGAATAACCATGTTGCTTCAAAATCAAACAATTGTTGTTTGTTTTGTCACTGTGGTGGTAATGGTAGTGGTAATGGTGCTAACAATTCTCCAACTTCAACACTTTTTGGTATGTCTCATTTTTCTTCGCCGCCGGCATCACCACCTATGTCTCCGATGAAGCCACGGAACGGTGTTTCATCTCTTTCACGCTATGGTTCGTCGATTAATAGTAGCAATCTTCGTTACAGAGACATGCTTATTGATCTGTTGGGTTCTTTTGAAGGGATGAATTTCAACGACGGTTCATCTTCTTCTTCTTCTTCACCTGTTTCTGCTGCTAAAGCACTTCAGATACAAAACATGGGTTATCTTGAATCTCTTGATGTTCCTCTTACCTCTGAGGAACATAATCAACAACAGTTTATTGTTTCACCTTCTTCTTCTTTTGATCAGCAACAACGTTTCAATACTCTTTCACAATCTATTCATCAGAATTTGACACCAAGTTTCAATGATGTTGACAATAACATCATCAACAACAATATGAACATGTTTTTGGGAAATAACGACAATATTAATAAGGTTGTTGGTGGTGGTGACGTCAATGGTTTGTCTTGTCCTGCCCCTGATCTCGGATGGGTTAATGAATTGCTGATGTAGAAGAGTGTTGAATTTTGAAGATGGTGACAGAAATTGTGAATGAGAGTTTTGGATTATGAATTATGAGATTTTCAGTGGAGTGATGAAGTGTAAATATTAAAGGATTAAGCTATATTACTTATTTATCCCTGCAATTGTCAAGAAGAAAAATAAGCATATTTAATCCTGCAGGTTTATGTAATTGTTTTATGTTAATTTTTGTTGTGTTGTTTTCAAATCAGTCAATAATTTGCTTTCTGAATTTGTAC